>CM047814.1:75346663-75904400 GCA_026214975.1 Gentiana macrophylla
CGTGGCATCGAGGCTAACCCGAGGAAAAGATTCAAGCTTTAATCGATATGCAGAGCCTACAACTATCAAAGAAGTTCAGAGGCTTAATGGCCGATCATCAGTGTTAGGTCGGTTAAATATCAAAATCAAGCGGAGAAGTGTCTTCCTTTCTTCAAGATTCTCGAGGCGAATAAAACTTTCTCATGGAGCATGATTGTTCGCAGAGCATTCGAGCTACGAAGGAATATCTAGGAAAACCACCTCTTTTGGTTAGCCCCGGGATGGAGATGATGTTTGTTTGTACTTAGCGGTTTGGACAGACTTTGTTGCCGCCGTTCTTGTCAGCGGCGAACCATCCAAAATCCGTCTATTAATAAAGCAAGGCTCCAGTCCGGTGGAAGCCGCGTATTTTAATATTGAAAAATTAGCTTACTTCGCTTGTCATTCTTTGCCCATGAACTACGAGGGCTTACTTTACTTCAGTACAATTATTATTCAACGGATAGCCCAATGCGCCAAATACTTCCATAAACCGGACCTTCGGACCCCGTCTCCTCGACATGGAGCTATAGAATTACTGAATTCGACATACAATATCAACCAGAAAAGCTATCAAGGTCCAAGCATTACGGATTTTATTGTAGAGGCGAGAGTTTATTTCGCCACACACAAGTTAGCCACTTATACACACAGGCCGTTGCGGCCAGGAATAAGCCCAAATCAATGTTGGCATTTGTATGTGGATGGGCATCTAGTCGAAATGGTTGTAGGGCGGGTAATCTTGATGGAGCCGGAACAAGCGAATCGAAAAAGCTTTGAGGTTGAATTTCCGCCACGAATAATCAAGCCGAGTATGAAGCGATGTGCCGGGCTCAAATTGGCCAAAGAGTTAAAAGTGGAAAATGTTGAAGTATTTTGTGATTCCCAACTCATTGTCAACCAAATCTCGAGGATTATGACACGCAGCGTGGTATTCTAGAGAAGTATGGTGAGATTGTTAAACAACTAAAAGCAACTTTAACTATTGCGAGTTCATCAGAATTGGAAGAGGGACAGCGGCGGACTATCTCTCCAAGCTATCACTTAAAGAAGAAATTGCGAGATCCTCGATAATGATTGAGTATCTGGCCGTGCCAGTATTGAGGAAGCACAAATCATGGAAATTGACATACCGGCACCAACTACATGTTGGATTGATTGAAGTTCAAGCTTACATAAAGCAGGCCTACCGAGGCGATGGAACGGACAAAGCTCGCTCTTAAGAAAGAGCAGCGGGTATATTATAAACAATGGAATACTCTGTAGAAGGTCCATAACTAGGCCTCTTTTACGATGTGTTAGAAAGGAAAGCGAAGACAATCCTTGTCGAACTTCACCAAGGGGTGTGTAGGGGGCCACCCGCTGGATCGTTCCTTACGAGAAAGTCATAACCGCGAGGGTATTATTGGCCAACCATCCTTAAAGACTCGAGAAAAGCTGGTAAAGAGAATGCCCGAGGTGTCAAAAGCTAACGCAGACATCCCGAATACCATCTGCCGAACAAAGCGTTGTGGTCGCGCTTTGGCCAGCTTTTCGACATGTGGGACTCGATCTCGCCGGACCTTTTCCACGAAGGAAGGCGGATGCAAAGTTATCATAGTAGCCGTGGATTATTTTACAAAGTGGATTGAGGCAAAACCTATGGTTAAGATAACCCGCAAAAGCGGCCAGGATACTTTACACGATCAGATTTTTCCGCGTTTTGGCGTCCGAGCGCGTAGTATCGGATCACGGCCCGCCAATTTAGAAAGGACTTCTACCGGATCTTTGCGGCGAATTCAAAGTCAAACAACTGGTGATCATCGGTAGCTTATCTCGAAGAAACGTGGGCGAGGCGGCAACAAACAAATAATCAAAATGTTGAAGAAAGCGTGGGCGACAAAGAAAGCGGAGGAGTGCGTTGATGAGTTACCCGATATACGCTTTGGGCACTCCGCACCGCTATCAAAACACCGCGGGGAGAAACTCCTTTGCTCTACCTATAGATCGAGAGGCTATGACTCCGGTTGAAATGGCTACACTGCAACATCGAGGTCGCATTGTATGACCTGCGGATAATCTTTTAAGCAGGCAGAGCCGGATCGACTTGGATACCAGTGGAGGAAAAGAATAGCGACTTATCATCGATTAGCGAACTACAAAGCAAATTGCTAAACAACAACATGACAAGCGAATCCGCAACCACTCATTTAAAGTCGAGATTTCGTTCTTGAACTCGAAGGCCACGGGTATGGAGCACGATAAAGAAATAACGACAAATTGGGAAGGCCTTATCAAGTCGCGAGAGATCAAGAAAGGGACCTATGTCCTCGAGAAATCATCAAGGCTATGAGCTCAATAGACCTTGGCATGCGGACAACCTTAAAAGGTACTACATGTAATAAATCGGCTAGGGATGGCTATCCTCGTTTCCACGACATGAGTGGTTAGGCTTTCTTATTTTGCTTGTAATCTTTACTCATCCTCAGCGGGATGAGTCAAAATTAATAAAGCCGACTTTACATTCTCTTTTATATGCAAATTATTACAAGTATGCATGGGTAAGAAAGAATTGTGCTCAGAGAAGAATTTTCAACAAAACTTGAAATTTGGACTTGAGTTGTTAAAAATAGGGGCAATATTTGGGAAAATTTACTTTTGAACATGAGCACAACTTCACAGCAAACAAGTTATTTCAGATAAGATTCAAGAGGGCATATCTCATACAAGAGTCCGCACAAGATCGAGCCTAGAATCTTATCTAAAACAAGGGGACGGATGTTGTTATCGCATCAGGACTCAATTTAGACAATAAATTGAGCAAAAAGCAAGCATACATAAAAGCGGCGAGGAAACAAACTTGTGAATAAAATTATAAGCTGGACAAAGTACATACTAGCTGTATTAAGGAGAGACAAATGTGCGGACAAAGTGCGAGAAAAGGAAAAGAGTTATACATATCACGAACCACGAATAATGTTTTACAAAGCGAGGAAATCCAGAAATCTAAGAACCCTCAGGCCGCATCTCTTCATTATGGACATTCTCTTCACGGAGAGAATGGTGCGACATCGATCGACGTGGTCTCCGGCTCGAGTAAGCTCAGCCGTCGACTTCTCACCACGAAGGCTGCTCGATCCCGCCTTCTTGACGGCTCTCTCTAAATACCGTGGCCAGCCGAACACGCTCCTTAGATTCGTCTACATCCACAATGAGGAGCCACCGGTCAGGATCACACTGCTGCGGGACATAATGGCCATTGAAGCTCAACATCGAGAAGAAAGGTATGCGGTCATGGAATTCTCTTAGAATGTCGGAGAAGGATGGGTGAGAATCCATTCTCCAAAAACATCAAGTCGGTACCCATCTTCATGAGCCAGGCGCACCCTCGCGATGTGATAAAACCACTGGTCATATCCCGTCATAAAGCCGTCATCAGTCGGCGGTCTTGGCGCGGCAGCCCGACAACTGAGCCTAGATCGCTTGATTGTTTACCGCGAGATCCGCTGCGGCTTTTGCTCGGCCTCCCGATGAGCTTGAGCCTCATTTACTTTCAACTTCATCTCTTTCCATGTGCGATCAGCGAATTTACTGCGCTCCACGAGATCGAGTTAACCTTATTGCCTCGGCAAGTCAGTGCTCTCGATTTCGTTCTCCGCCTCGGTACGCTTAACCGCCCACGAACCGGACACCTTTTTGCATTTCGCGGCACCAAGAGCTTTTACGGGTTTCGGCTAGCTCTTTTAAAACATCGGCGCTCTCGGCTATGGTATTTCTATAATCATTGACGAGCTGCGCCAAGCCGATCTCAACCTAATGGAGGAAAATTAACGCCGGAATCAATATTGACAGGCAAAAATAACGACAAAAAGAATAAAAACAAAAGCAGAAGAAGGTTTACCATGCTCACCGTGGCGCCATATAAGCCCCACAAATCATCAATACTCCCGAGAAGGCTTACGCGAGGATCGGAGTGCGATCGCCATCACAACCTATATCCGCTATCCGCGGCCTATCTCCGGTATTTGGATGTACGTGAGGATACCACATCTAAATGCCTCAGCGGGCACATCGGCGATGCCGCTTTGCGATTGTGCGTGCCTTGGCGGTCGAGAGGTTGTTGCGCGATAAACTCTTTATCCAACCAGGCGGCGAGGCAGCCTCTGAGGCAATAGGAACTCAACAAAGAGGCTGCTTGTCTTTGTGGCCATGAGCGCAACCTCATCGACCACTGAGTTTGCCTTGATCTGAATTTTCTTTACCACTTGTCGGTTCCCGAATTTTTAAGGGAGGACCTCACTGCAAGCCACTTTCATCTCGCGGGCTCCATCTCTTCTCGCCAGCCCTCTTCTTACTTATCACCAGGTAGTGGCTTTGGCAGAGTGAGTGCACTTCATAGTCTTGCCCGCGCGGTTTCTCTTTTCTTGCCGGCTGGATGATTTTTGCGACCTTAGCCCAGAGGCTCCGACGCGGCGTACGCAAATCGACCATGGGAAGAGGCTGTCTTAATCCCTTTAGTTCGGTGCCCTTTTCACCTCACCGGCGGTCTTTTGCTTGGACAATTGGGTGACGAACTAATCTATCCATGGTACTGCTAGGAACAAATATATATTAGCGACGATTACATATGAAAAGGGCGTATTTATGAAAAGAAGCAAGAAGAATGCAAGTAAAAATCCTACTCGATTGCTCGCATATTAGGATAACGCCCGCGATTTCGCGAGAAGGCATGAACCTCCCATGGTGACACTCATTTGTACCAATCTGGGATGGAGTCGGCAACAAGTCGACTACAACTAAGGGTTCGGCCGACACCGGCTCGGGGAAGTCGGCCCAGTATGAGATAGAGGCTGGCGAGCGTCAAGCAACAACCTCGATTAAATGCCTTTAACTTTGAGAGGTTCATTTTTGGTATAGCGGATCGTCTTCATTTCGGAGATAAACTCATCATCGTCAAATTGGGTTTTATCTTATTCAAGTGATAGGTCTTGGCTGAATTCTCCTTAGCTTCTCAAGCAGCCAGCCTACCGGGACTACCTTCATACATCTTTTGTCCCAATCCGCCACCTTGTCCGGGAGATCAAATAACAAGCGGGGTCTACCATGACTCGATCGACTCTGGCGGTTGGATTTGGCGGCGCCGCCCTTCCAGGGAGAAACTATAAAAATATAAGAAGCACCGGCATCGGCGGTTGGCGCCCGCTCAACCTCTTGATTATGATAAAGGACATGACCACGCGAACAACTCCTAAGCTTCCAGGTGTGAGGCATCACTTTCAGCTCTTCCATAAAAGTAACAAAGAATGGGTCAAAGTGCGAGTCCGGCGCCAAAATGATCATAATGCAACCCACAGATAATCTTCTTTGGTCTAAACGGGCCAGTCCATGACACGTTAGTCGCACCCATCTTGACAAAGCGATAATCCGCCCCGAGACATCATCCGCCCCAAAGCCGAAGTATAATCTTCTCGATCTTTAAACTCCCTCCAGTCGGGCTATAAGATCACTATACGCCCTTTTTGCTCCTGCAAGCTCATTCTCGACGCCGCGGACCTTTTCTTGGCGCCCTCTTCTTTTTGCGGGCTCTCGGTGGCGGTTTTCTTTTTACAACAATCTTTGGAACTTTTGGGCTTCTCCGATACCCACAGCGGTTTCACGGCTTCACTTGATCTTGCCGCTTCGTTTAGCGGCTCCAGGTTTTAAAACTCTATCCATCCTGGTGAGAGATTGCCTTAGTGCCATTTGGTGCGTCATCTTCGACCTCGCCCTCCATGCGCCCTCACCTCAATAATTGCGACCTGACGGGTGAGATTCTATGTTAATGGATCCGAGGGTTTGGATTTTCTTCCATCTCCTCCTACCGTCACCGCTAGAGCTAGCATCCTCCATGCTCACCTCTCACGACCCGTAACCAGGCTGCGGCCTAGCCTCTTAAATACGATTGTGTGTGCTCACGATGACATTACGGAAAATAAAAGGGCAAGGTGGATCGGTTTATCACCGGACATGGAAATCGGGTCGAGGTGAGCAATCACACCCCGACACCTCGCCTTCCATCTTCCTTAAGCAGACACAAATTCCCGAAAACCCCAAGCATTCTCCCAGAAAAACCCCCAAATTCTCGAGAAAAACCACTAAGCCCAAACCGAGAAAAGGCTTGAACAACACGCATTCAAACCTCTGCCAAACAAGCATGAAACAAGCAATCAAAGCATACATACATATAGGGGTATTTACGGGTAAAAAGAATATGAAATCGCGAAGAAACCTGAGATGGGGCTCATGGTGTTCATTGGAGAAAATTGAAATTAGAGGCAAAATCGCGAGGAGCTAAATCCACGACATTCGTGTCCCAAGCAAGCGAGGCGATAATAAATACATAAATCAATTCAGAAAGCGATAAAGGAATGTTTAAATTCACACGATGGATGAAAAAAGTAAAGCGTTGATCTTGGATTGGAATAAGCACTCGTCGAATGTTGCTTGCAATCGCCGAATTTCGCTTGCTTATCGCGGAGGGATTTATCGAAGTGAAAGAGGAGAAAAGCGTAAGTGTTGGGGAACTCCTCATTTATAGGAGGAAAAAAAGGAAGCGGCGTTTGGGATTTTCAAAATTCAAGCGTAATGATGGCGCGAGCGGTTACGATTTCTCTCCACCAATCGAGCAAAGGGGGCGGTTCGGTCCCAACCGCCGTGTCGAACACGTGGGTGACGTGGCGTTCGTCAATGCCCGATACATCCGTTTACATTTTCTAACCGTTCAAATTTCTTCGGCGAGCATCACATCACGCGGCATAAAGCGACTTGGCGTATTACTATCTTCCAACATTATTTCAAGCGGCGGCATCGATCTATGCCCGGCACGGCTTACACAACAAAAACACGCTTTTACGAGCATCATCATTTAAATAAGCCCGGCCAGGCGTTGCCGGCGATCAATCGATAATTCGCTCAGCGATATTAACACAGGTTCAAGCCCGATAGAACATTATCGGCGATCAAGCACATTCGCTACAAATGCCGCGACATATCACTGCAGTGGTTTTCACCAACCTTTGGTTCAAGTCCGATAGAACATTATCGGCGATCAAAGCTGTTAGCTACAAATGCGCTGACATAACAGCGGTTCAAGCTCGATGAAGCGGTGTGAAAAAAGCCTCTATCTGGCGACTACGAAGGAACTCCACCAAAGGTTCTTCAAATTCTACTCTCCGCCTTGGCGGTTTACGCGCGACGCAGTAGGGGCCATTGATATACCAGTTGGAATGGGGCCTGTTCATCCATATTGGAGCCTACAATCTTGGCCCGTCAACCTGATGATGGGCTTTTACCTCCGGTGGCGGCGCCAACAAGCATCTTACGGCGCTAGCTATGAGCCAAGGCCTATCCATGCTTGATGGCCGGATCGTGTCCATTGCGGTAAAGACCGGACTCATTCTCTCACGTGATTCCACCCTATGCATAAAAGGCACAAGCGAGTCCGCTACTCAACCATACTTCTCGGACTCATTTGTTATTGTGCTTACCCGGTGGCCAATCCGGTGGCAACACTTTCTGACTAGATAGGACACTTGTATTGCATGCATGCTTAACTTAGCTATGTATTCTAAGTTGTCTTATCAATGAACGATGAACCGACTTACTTTTAGCCTATATATATGGGATCACATTGTAAAGGGACTCTCTCTCTCAAGCTTTAACTATAAAATCTAATACAGCGAAACTGCTGCTAATTTGTAAAACAGTTAACTTGTTCATCTTGTAAAGCTGATCAGCGACCTTGTTCTTACTCGCCACCCCTAACCACACCGGAGAAATCACTCATATCAGCCTTATATCCTCAAGATAAACACTGTTACCGCAAATCTGGTGTTCCACGCAACATCACCAAGTCTTTCTTATTTCTTTTTTTGCAGGATCTTAATGTGCAAGATTTTTGGAATCTACAAATGTCCTTGCCATATATTCCTATCATAAATTTTTGTATCATTCTTGATATCAAACTCCTTTCAAATCCATTCCATTGCCTTTTAATCTTTCACTTTTACCCTCATAAGGCTTTAATTGTCAAGTATTTTGTGATAACTATTTATCTTATACAGGTATAATTCTTTTTATCTCTCCATTTATTCTTTATGACCTTGATTAATTTTCAAACTAAGGGGGAGAGTTATGTTAAAACTTATTTTGATAAGTTAAAATGTTTTATTAAAGGGAGTTGAAAGCTTAACTTTTAAATGAAAGCTCATTTGTAGGGAGCCTACCCCAAAATAAAGTTAGATTGATATTTTGAAAATAATCAAAGAGGAGAATTGTTGAGTATTTTGTGTTGATGTATTTCAAAATATATTTATTTTGGGATATAGAACATATTTACTCTACAATCAACTATGTCACTAAATGTTCTTTTATATCTTAAGTGACATTTTTGAAAATTATCTATGTCACACAAAGCTTTTACTATATTTCATGTGTGACATAAATCTTTCTATTAAGTATTTTATCTATTTTATGTGTATGTCACATTGTTCTAATTTCTATCAACTTTTATATGTGACTAAAATATCTTGTGAATCGAGTGAATGTCACACTAAAGTTTTCAAGTGATATAAATTGTTTTATAAGTATTTTATCTAAGTCTTTGTATATGTCACATAAATAGTTTGATTTAATGAGTGTGTCAAATGATTTAATATATGACATCACCTTATCTTATTAAGTGACATATGACTTTTACCCTATGTTCTATATGGATTCTATGTTAAATGTGCTAATCATTTTATTTCTATTACTACTATAATATGTACATTATTATTTCTACTAAATAAACATTATATGCACTTTGTGTCTCGGTCTTTTTTTATTTTTTATTTTATATTTATTTCTCTATTTCTTTTTACCAACATCTTTTCCCATCATTATATTTTCCAAGCCCAATGGCCTCAGCCACAGCCTTAAACCTAAATATATTATATTATCAAATTAAAACCTACTCATATTCCATTATCTTAACTTATTGCCGCCCCCACCATTTTTTATCTACACTCCAACCTAGAAGTTTCAGGAAATTACCCAACTCATCAACTCCACATCCTAGAATATATCCCCACCTCCTCGTTTAACCATTTATCTCCAAAACACCCATCCTATCAAACTTCCTTACCATTATTTCATTTGAGTAAACATTTCCCCTCCTTTCCTTTTTACAAAAAGCTTTCTTTTCCTCTTCCATGTTTCTTTCTCTTTTATTGAAGAAATCATTTGGATTATGTCTCCATCTCTCACTCGAATTAGCTTCTTCTTTGTCAAAAGGAAAAGTCTCTCTTTTGTTTCAATCGTTGCTCTCTGAAGCAGCTACTGAAACATTTCTCTGAAGAAAAGGCGTGTGCTTTAGTCCTTACGCTACACCTCTGCAACACGGAGATGGCTCATGCTTGCAAAAATGGAGGCGACTACTCGTGATGGTGGAGGTAATGTTGAAAGCGACATTCTTTGAGACCTATGAAGCTCTGGTGAGGTCGGTGATGTCCTTTCTACCATATCAAACTCATGATTTTTGCTTTTCAAGTACTATGTTTCCCTCTCTTATCATTTTGAGTAAAGGTTGAACCTTTATTGTTGATCTCGTTTTAGATCTATGTATTGTTTGATAAATCGAAATAAGCATGATATTGACTTAAATAATCGATCTTTGTTAATGCATGCCCTATAAATCCTTTTAGATCTATTAAGTTGATTTTTTTATATGTTTCAGCGTGTGCGTCGATATATATACTTCTCGATAAAATCAAAATAATGATTTGGATCTTAAATATCCTTGTCATCTGTGGCATAAATCCGAATATGCTAAATGGAGTGTTAAATGCAAGTTTATTTCTAATATGTTAATCGAGTCTATTTAGATTAAAGGACAAATCTTTTGATAGTTTGTGTGATTAAAATGGCTGCTCAATAATTAATCGAATTTAGCATTCCATGTATCTCTCGTCTTTCATGAAAAATCGGTGCCTAAATAATTGATATTCCAAATCATGTTCTATTATGTGCTTTAATCACATTGATAAAGTGGATGCTTTATGAATACATGATAATCTGAATATCTCTGCATTTTCAAGCTTTGATTCTCGGTTAAAAGATCTGAACTTTTTATTAAATCAAAGTGCATGATAAAATTTATCCGATCTATCGAAATATTATTTTGCATATTTCAAAGAATAATGTGAAAACTTGTAGCATGCTTGATCTGTCTCTGCAATACTTTACCTACTCTTTGACTTATTGGTATTTGTCTTTTTACATACTCTCCTGAGATAATTTAAGTAAATGTGTGTGTATAGTCAAAATGTTATATTCTGAATATGATATGTATTATATTGAAAATATATATTGCTTGTTGAGTTTTGTCCCTTTTCTTGTTGATGGCTGTTAAGTCTACATATACATATATATGTTGACTACATCACGTGGGTAGTTAATTTTATTTTGGGTACACATATCAGTGATATATTTATCACTTATATATGTGTATAATAAATACAAAAAATATTTTCAGGATCTATTTTAAAACCTTTCTCCTTGGTACATGTAAAAGTTGTCTTGAAAATGATGTTGGAAAAGTTGTGCCACTTTTCTCTCCCATGTGATATGTGCCTTGTTAGTTGTGTCTTTTGTTTTCTCCCAAGTCTTTTATATTTGTTCAATACTTGCAAATGTTATTTAATTTTCTACCACATTTCTTGTGTTTTTTTAGTGTGTAGACTCTTTCTTGGTAAATCATATTATAGGCGTTGGGGTGGGTGCTGCAAAAGACAAAAAGTTGTACATGCAAATGCAAAAGAACCGTTGGATATTAACAAAGCTAAAAGCTGGACTACAATATAAATATACCCAGCCATATCAAATGAAAAAGCAGAACAGCCACTCCAAAGACACAACTTCTTCAATAAATCTCAATCTCAGTTTCTTGTATACACTTGTATTCTGAAATTAGTTTTATTTCTTGAGTGTGAGAAAAGTGAGGTGTAAGTAGAGTGGTAAGTGTAGAGGGAAAATCTCTACCTTTTGTTAGTGAGTGTTTGTTGTTGTGTTGAGAGTGTTATCCACTTGTTATTGAGGAGCAATAACAAGGGCGCAACTAACCAAGTTGTGGTTCGTGATTCGATCTGTCCTGTTTGATTCACGAATTCTGATTTGAATTCGGGTTCAGAAATCGAGGCGGTGATTCTTGGTAAGTACTCCATTGGTGAGTGTCACTCCTTTGGTGAGTGTGTTTTGTACAAATCTGTTGAATGTTGTTACTAAGGATTTAGGACATCTTAGTGTTAGTCGGAGTATGTGGTTAAAGCAAGACTAACACTAATTTGGTTATCGGTTAGTAACACTTTAACGATGAAAGTGTTGTAATTTTATCTTTTAATTGTTTTTGTTTTGTAATAAACTCAAGCTACATCTAGTGAATACTTTGTGTGTGGGTGTGATCTTACATAAGATCACACATATGTCTTAGGTACTTTATATCATTGACACACCTTAGAATTGCATGATTAGGCTTAAACAAGGATAAAATCTGAATCTGCAATTCTTTGATATTGTCAAACACCTTAGACTTGCATGTGCTAGGATAATAACTTAAAATCTGAATCTGCAAGTTTTGCTATTCTGATTTTAGATAAGTGTTCAACATGTTTCTTCATTTGGCATAAGTTTCAGTTTCTGCATATCCGTCCTTTACCTTAACAAACTGAACTTGATCTAGAAACAATTCAACTGAAGTTAACATAGGTTCATATAGATAATTTAAACTAGATCTTCCGCCTAGGTTCGTTAACTGAACTAAGTTAAGTGTATACTCAATTTTCTCGAGATAAACCTTTGTTTTGTTTTAATCTACATAAGTGCTTTGAAAAGTTGTTAAAGAATTTTAAAAGGTCATAATACTCTATTCACCCCCTACAGAGTATTTATTGCGCGTTCTCGATCAACAATTGGTATCGAACTTTGTTTTTGACCTTCTTGATATTTGTTTTACATTACGCATCGAGCAGGTCACTGGTTGATCGGATTTACTATTTTTTTTTGTGATCGTGTTTTCTTTGATTTTGTGGTAGCTGCGGTACTTGTTTTATCTCTGTTTAAGCTTTCTTTGAATTTGGTGAGCACGATATATCCATTATATCTTGCAACTTTTTTCTTTGAATTTGATATATTCATGCAAGTTAAGTGATTGTCTGGAAGTTTCTTGCTCGGTGCTAAAATCTACTTTATCATCTTTGAGTTTGGATTACCTTCTAGCACCAAGTCTATTGTTGCCAAATCCGAAAGTTTTGTGGGTATCATTTTATACGTCTTGATTACTGTGTGATTGTATCAAGTGTGCACGAGCTTAAGTTTATCATTCGGCTACTTGTGATATTTTACACTTGTCTTGTGAGCTTGGTAGTTGGCGGGACTCTGCGATTCGATCGCTTCTCCTTTTAGTTGATTTGCGTTGGGCCAAATCCCAAAATACGTCAGATTTGCAACATTTTACAATCCCGCGTTACGAAAACCTAATGACTTAAAGATCTAACTTTCATCAGCGTACACACACCAACACTTCTTCACCACTACACATCCTTACACAATAAAGTCTTTACGAAATTCCTTTGTCATTTGATTCTTTTGGACTCATCTGACATTTGTATATCTGCATTGTGCATTGTACCACTTCATTCACTTAAACACAATTTCTTCATTTATGGCTCTACATTGTATACCTATGATCCTGCCAAAGAAAAGTGTTTGGTCAAAGACCACATTTCTTCGATGGAGCGAGGTATGTTGTGTGGAAAAATAAAATGAAGTCTTTCTAAAGCTTAGACTGCATTTATGGTTTATAGTTGATGATGATCTTTGCATTTCTAATTAATTTGGGTGAGGTTGACAAAAAAATGGAAAATATTTGGAACAAGATGAGCTTATAGCTTATCAATTTCTAGAAACTATAGCCATCCTTGTTAACTCTCTTGGTCATACAGAAGGCGGTTTGTTTGTTTATGTATATTTGCAAAAGAAGTGTAGGATACAACTTTGCAAAAGATACATGATAAATCACACCAATCCCGAAGAATAAATGAACACATGCATTCATATAATTATTTCCAAAAGAGTCTAATGAGTCAATCAATGACATGTTTTCAGATTTACTTTGATTGTTGACACCTTGAAATCTTTAGGAAAACAATTTTTACGAAATTGAGATTCTTAGAATGTTTTTAATAAGTCTAAGTCTGAATGGACTTCCTTTGTCTCATTCATTAACTGAAGAAAAAGATCAAGCGATTTGCACATAGAAGAAATTATGGAATTAGCTTTTGTTCAAGAGATGAATGTGATGTCATCAGCAGTTTAATCCTGAGACTTTAGTTCCTCAAAATTTGTTTTAAAATGTCACGAATCACGAGAACATCAATCTTTGAATCGAATAGTTCGATTATGAATGCAAGTCGAGGTAACTCAGTTAGCTTGAGAAATAGTGTAGATGAACTTTGATGAGCGAGCTTTTTATAAGTGTTTAGGATGTTTCATCGTTCACAAAACAAGAAAGACAAATCTGTTGCATCCTCCATAGCTTGTTGAGATAATCAACGACTGATCACATTCTTGTTTATGAGTTCTCTACTCAACCTAAATTACAACAAATCAGTCTTGTTGCTGATTACGAGCCATACTCGAGCTGATTACATTTGCAATGCATTCACGATTTGGAAATACTACTAAACTGCTTGGTCATGCCTCAAGCAGATTTTGAATTTGAGGTAAAAGAGTATAACTCAACATTTTACTGCTTTGATTAGTGAAAATCTTAAATTAAAATGTGAGATTATGCATCTTAAAAGGAACTAAGTGATAAAGATGATTTAATTTGTTCCTTAATTAATACATCTAGCGAGCTTGAACTTAAATTTTCAACTCGAAGCTCGGCTCAAACAAAAGGTTTTAGAGTTAGAGGTGATCTTGAAGCCTTAGAATTGAGAGAGATGTGTTCAAAAAAGATCATTCAAGAATCTGAAAATAGCTCTAACGAGTTGAACACTACTCACTCATCTCACAAGGATTACGAAAATCAAAAGCTATTTCAAGTCTGAAATTTCTAATAAAGGAAGAAAGGGCAAAGAACCAGTCCCTGAAATTCAGCACTCTTTTCTGTTTAAAGCGCAATCCGTTTTTCATGCAAAGGCATCATCATCTACACCATCACATACACGTTATACCACTGCATCACGACCTAAGGCTGAATCATCCACTTCACATCATCACGCTAGAAATAATGCTCTAAGAAACACCATGCTTTTCAATACGATGAAGAGGATCTAGGAACTTCACTCTAGACACCATTTTTATCAAGCTGAAAATTCTACACACAAATCTCATGATAATTTGAGTCATTCATCATTTTCATCATTTTCTTGACAATATGGTCATAGCACATATCATTCATCTAGTTCCCATGATTCTAGGAACACACGTTCATATAGATCTTATGCTCTAGGTCTTATACACCTCCGTTCACACACTTCCGACATGCTTATACACCACAAGTTTGATATCACTATTGGAAGCCCCCAGCATTACACGCCATATCACCATCATTCACCATATTTTCAGCATTACTCATCTGGTCCTCCTTCTAGATCTTATAAGATGCAGCATTTTAGGACCCATGGTTCTAATAATTTTGTTCATAGACCTAAAGTTAGGAAAGTTTGGGTACTAAGTAAATCAAGAATCGAAAGTTAAGAAAATTTGGGTGACTAAATCTATTTTGACTAATATAAGGACCCAAAGCATAAAAGGGTACCAAGTATTTCATATTTCTTGTTTTGCAGGATCTTAATGTGCAACATTTTTGGAATCTACAAATGTCCTTGCCTTATATTCCTATCATAAAACTTCTATTTGTATCATTCTTGATATCAAACTCCTTTCAAATCCATTCCCTTGCCTTTTAATCTTTCCTTTATTACCCTCATAAGGCTTTAATTGTCAAGTATTTTGTGATAACTATTTATCTTATTATAGGGGAGCTTAAAGCAACTTTTAAATGAAAGCTCATTTGTAGGGAGGCTACCCCAAAATAAAGTTTAGATTGATATTTCAAAAATAATCAAAGGGGGAGAATTGTGGAGTATTTTGTGTTGATGTATTTCAAAATATATTTATTTTGCGATATACAACATATTTACTCTACAATCAACTATGTCACTAAATGTTGTTTTATATCTATAGTGACATGTGTTTGAAAATTATCTATGTCACACCAAAGCTTTTTACTATATTTCATGTGTGACATAAATCTTTCTATTAAGTATTTTATCTATATTATGTGTATGTCACATTGTTCTAATTTCTTTCAACTTTTATATGTGACTAAAATATCTTGTGAATGTCACACTAAAGTTTTCAAGTGATATAAATTGTTTTATAAGTATTTTATCTTAGTATTTGTATATGTCACATAAATATTTTGATTTAATGAGAGTGTCAAATGATTTAATTCACGACATCACGTTATCTTATTAAGTGACATATGATTTTACCACTATGTTCTATATGGATTCTATGTTAAATGTGCTAATCGTTTTATTTCTATTACTACTATAATATGTACATTATTATTTCTACTACATAAACATTATATGCATTTTGTGTCTCGGTCTTTTTATTTTTGGCCTATATTTATTTCTCTATCCATTCCTCTATTTCCTTTTTACCAACATCTTTTCCCATCATTTTATTTTCCAAACCCAATGGCCTCTGCCACCCCTTAAACCTAAATATATTATATTATCAAATTAAAACCTACTCATATTCCATTATCTTAACTTATTGCACTTCGCTTTTTTTTATCTACACTCCAACCTAGAAGTTTCAGAAATTACCCAACTCATCAACTCACCTCTAGAATATCTCCCCACCTCCTCGTTTAACCCACTATCTCCAAAACACCCATCCACTATCAAACTTCCTTACCATTATTTCCTTTGATTAAACATTTCCCCTCCTTTCCTTTTTACAAAAAGCTTTCTTTTCCTCTTCCATGTTTCTTTCTCTTTTATTGAAGAAATCATTTGGATTCCGTCTCTATCTCTCACTCGAATTAGCTTCTTCTTGGTCAAAAGGAAAAGTCCTCTCTTTTGTTTCAATCGTTGCTCTCTGAAACGCTCTGAAACGTTTCTCTGAAGAAAAGCTGTGTGCTTTTGTCCTTCTGCTTCACCTCTGCAACACCGGAGATGGATCATGCCTGCAAAAATGGAGCAGCTACTCGTGAAGGTGGAGGTAATGTTGAAAACGACATTGCCAAGACCTATGAAGCTCTAGCTAAGGTCAATGATGTCGTTTTCTACCATATCAAACTTGTGATTTTGCTTTTCAGGTACTATCTTTCCTCTCTTATCATTTTCGAGTAAAAGGTTGAACCTTTCTTGTTGATCTCGTTTTAGATCTATGTGACTGTTTGATAAATCGAAATAAGCATGCTATTGACTTAAATAATCCGATGCTGTTAATGCATGCCCTGTAAATCCATTTTAGATCTATTAAGTTGAATTTTTTTTATATGTTTCAATGTGTACGTCGATATATATACTTCTCAGTAAAATCAAAATAATGATTTTGATCTTAAATATCCTTGTCATCTGTGCCATAAATCTGAATCTGCTAATCGGTGTGTTAAATACAAGTTTATTTCTAATATGTTAATCGAGTCCTATTTCGATTAAAGGACAAATCTTTTGATAGTTTGTGTGATTAAAATGGCTGCTCAATACTTAATCAAATTTCGCATTCCTTATATCTCTCGTCTTTCATCGAAAAATCTGGTGCCTAAATAATTGATATTCCAAATCATGTTCTATTATGTGCTTTAATCTGTTGATAAAGTGAATGCTTTATGAATACATGATAATCTGTATATCTCTGCATTTTCAAGCTTTGATTCTCGGTTAAAAGATCTGAACTTTTTATTAAAACAAAGTGCATGATTAAATTTATCCGATCTATCCGAAATATTATTTTGCATATTTCAAAAGAATAATGTGAAAACTTGTAGCATGCTTGATCTGTCTCTGCAATACTTTACCTACTCTTTGACTTATTGGTATTTGTCTTTTTACACATGCTCTACATGGATAATTTAAGTAAATGTGTGTGTATAGTCAAAATGTTATGTTCTGAATATGATATGTATTATTTTCAAAATATATATTGCTTGTTGAGTTTTGTCCCTTTTCTTGTTGATGGCTGTTAATTCTACATATACATATATATGTTGACTACATCACGTGGGTGGTTAATTTTATTTTGGGTACACATATCGGTGATATATTTATCACTTATATATATGTGTATAATAAATACAAAAATATTTTCAGATCTATTTTAAAACCCTTCTCCTTGGTACATGTAAAAGTTTCCTTGAAAATGATGTTTGAAAAGTTGTGCCACTTTTCTCTCCCATATGATATGTGCCTTGTTAGTTGTGTCTTTTGTTTTCTCCCAAGTCTTTTATATGGTATTCGGTACTTACAAATGTTATTTAATTTTCTACCACCAGTTCTGTGTTTGTTTTAGTGTGTAGACTCTTTCTTGGTACATCATATTATAGGCGTTGGAGAATTGGGTATGCAAAAAAGACAAAAAGTTGTACTGCAAATGCAAAAGAACCGTTGGATATTCTTTGCCAAAGCTAAAGCCCCGGACTACAATATAAACATACCCAACCATATCAAATGAAAAGGCAGAACAGCCTCTCCAAAGACACAACTTCTTCACTAAATCTCAATCTCAGTTTATTTTATACACTTGTATTTTGATATTAGTTTTATTTCTTGAGTGTGAGAAAAGTGAGGTGTAAGTAGAGTGGTAAGTGTAGAGGCAAATCTCTACCTTTTGTTAGTGAGTGTTTGTTGTAGTGTTGAGAGTGTTATCCACTTGTTATTGAGGAGCAATAACAAGGGCACGGCTTAACCAATTGTGTAGTTATTGATTCGATTACCATCTGCTTTGAGTGCAATTCAGGTGAATTCGGGTTCAAATCAGGCGGTGATTCTTGGTAAGTACTCCTTTGGTGAGTGTCACTCCTTTGGTGAGTGTGTTTTGTACAAATCTGTTGAATGTTGTTACTAAGGATTTAGGACATCTTAGTGTTAGTCGGAGTATGTGGTTAAGCTTAAGACTAACACTAATTTGGTTATCCGGTGAGTAACACTTTAACACTTTGAAAGTGTTGTAATTTTAACTTTTATTTGTTTTGTTTTGTAATAAACTCAAGCTACATCTAATGAATACTTTGTGTATGGGTGTGATATTCTATAAGATCACACATATGTGCTTTAGGTAGTTTATATCATTGACACACCGTAGAATTGCATGCTTAGGCTTAAACAAATATAAAATCTGAATCTGCAATTCTTTGATATTATTGAACACCTTATACTTGCATGTCTTAGGATAATAACTTAAAATCTGAATCGCAAGTTTTCTATTACGATTTTAGTGAAGTGTTCAACATGTTTCTTCATTTGGTATAAGTTTCAGTTTCTGCATATCCGTCCTTCATCCTAACAAACTGAACCTGATCTAGAAACATTAAGTCAACTGAATTTAACTTAGGTTCATATAGTTAATCGAAACTAGATCTTCCGCCCAGGTTCGTTAACTAAACTAAGTTAAGTGTATACTCTGATTTTCTCTGATAAACCAGTGTTTTGTTTTAATCTGCATAAGTGCTTTGAACAGTGGTTAAAGAATTTAAAAGGTCATAATACTCTATTCACCCCCCATCTAGAGTATTTATTGCGCGTTCTCGATCCAACAATTGGTATCAGAGCTTGGTTTTTGACCTTGTTGATATCTGTTTTACATTCTGCATCAGAACATGTGACAGTTGATCAGTTTCTATTTCTGTTTGTTTTGTGATCGTGTTTGTTGATTTTGTGGTACCTGTAATACTTGTTTTATCTCTCCTTAAGCTTCTTTGAATTTGATCTGAGCCTAATATATACATTATATCTTGAAACTTTTTTCTTGAATTTGATATATTCTTGCAAGTTAAGTGATTGTGCGGAAGTTTCTTGCTCGGTGCTAAAATCTACTTTATACGTGTTGAGTTTGGTTTATCTTACAGCACCAAGTTTGTTTATTGCCAAATCGAAAGTTTTGTGGGTATCTGTTTTATACGTGTTGATTACGTGTGATTGTATCAAGTGTGCACGAGCTTAAGTTTATCATTACGCTGCTTGTGATATTTTACACTTGTCTTATGAGCTTGGTAGTTTGCGGGACTCTTGATTCGATATGCTACTCGTTTTAGTTGATTTGAGTTGGGCCAAAGCCCAAAATACGTCCAGTTTGCAACATTTTACAATCTGCGTCTTTGAAAACCTAACGACTTAAAAGATCTAACTCATAGTTTGTCACACACACCTTCACTTCTTCACCACTACACATCCATACACAACAGTCCAAGTCTTTCTGAAATTCAGTGCCATTTGATTATTTTGGACTCATACAGCATTTGTATATCTGCATTATGCATTGTATCACTGCATTCACTTAAACACAATTTCTTCATTTATGGCTCCTACATTGTATACCTATGATCCTGCAAAAGAAGAAGTGTTTGGTCAAAGACCACCTTTCTTCGATGGAACAAGGTATGTTTTGTGGAAAAATAAAATGATGTCTTTTCTAGAAAGCTTAGACCTGCATTTATGGTTTATAGTTAATGATGGTCTTTGCATTTCTAATTCAGCTGGAGCTGAGGTTGAAAAAAATGGAAAATCTTTGGAACAAAATGAGCTTATAGCTTATCAAAATTCTAGAGCTATGGCCATCCTTGTTAACTCTCTTGGTCCTTCTGAAAGACGGTTTGTTTGTTCATGTACAACTGCAAAAGAAGTGTGGGATACACTACAAAAGATACATGACAAATCAGACCCATCCCGAAGAATGAATGAACTCATGCATTCATATAATTATTTCCAAATGATTCCTAATGAGTCAATCAATGACATGTTTTCCAGATTTACTTTGATTGTTGACACCTTGAAATCTTTAGGAAAACAATTTTACGAAATAGAGATTCTTAGAAAGTTTTTAAGAAGTTTAAGTCTGAATGGACTTCCTTTGTCTCATTCATTAACGAAGAAAAAGATCAAGCGATTTTCACATAGAAGAAATTATGGAATTAGCTTTTGTTCATGAGATGACTATCTTTGTCTCATAAGCAGTCTAATCTAAGACTTAGTTCCTCAAAAATTTGTTTTAAAATATCACGAATCGAGAAGCGTCAATCTTTGAATCGAATAGTTCCGTTATGAATCTAAATCGGATAACTCGGTTAGCGGTGATTGTGTGAGATGAACCTAATGAGCGAGCTTTTTATAAGGTCATTCGGATGTTTCATGCATTCACAATACAAGAAAGACAAATTTGTTGCATCCTCCCTTGTTCGGATAATCAGCGACTGATCATTTGTTGTTTTACGAGTTCTCTACTCAACCTAAATTACTGACAAATCAATCTTCTTGCTAATTATGAGCCTTCTACTCGGCGGATTATTTGCAATGCATTCATGATTAAAATCTTCTTGAACCTACGGTCATGCCTCAAGCGGATTTTGAATGCGAGGTAAAAAAGTATAACTCAACATTTTCTGCTTTGATTAGTGAAAATCTTAAATTAAAATGTGAGATTATGCATCTTAAAAGGAACTAAGTGATAAATATGATTTAATTTGTTCCTTAATTAATACATCTAGCGAGCTTGAACTTAAATTTTCAACTCAAGAAGCTCGGCACAAACAAAAGGTTTTAGAGTTAGAGGCTGATCTTGAAGCCTTAAGAATTGAGAGAGATGTGTTCAAAAAGATCATTCAAGAATCATAAAATAGCTCTAATGAGTTGAACACTACTCACTCATCTCCTAAGGATTCTGAAAATCAAATTGTTCCAAGTCCTGAAATTTCTAATAAAGAAAGAAAGGGCAAAGAATCAGTCCCTGAAATTCAGCCCTCTTTTCTGTTTAAACCACAATCTGTTTTTCATGCATAGGCATCATCATCTACACCATCACATACACCTTATACCACTGCATCACAGCCTAAGGCTGAATCATCCACTTCACATCATCACACTAGAAATAATGCTCCTAAGAAACACCATGCTTTTCAATACGATAGAAGAGGATCTAGGAACTTCACTCCTTGACACCATTTTTATCTAGCTGAATATTCTGCACCTAAATCTCATGATAATTTGAGTCGTTCATCATTTTCTAGACAATATGGTCATAGCACATATCATTCATCTAGTTTCCATGATTCTAGAAACACACATTCATATAGATCTTATGCTCTTAGGTCTTATACACCTTCATTCACACACTACCAGCATGCTTATACACCACAAGCTGCCCAATATCACTATTAGCAGCCCCCACATTACACGCCATATCACCATCATCATGCATTTCATTTCCGGCATGCTCATTCACCATATTTTCAGCATTACTCATACAGTCCTCCTTCAAGATCTTATGGACAGCATTTTAGGACCCATGGTTCTAATAATTTTGTTCATAGACCTAAGTTTGGAAAGTTTGGGTACCTAAGTCCTCTCTTAATAATATGCAAGGATCCAAAGTTAAGAAAATTTGGGTGCCTAAATCTATTTTGACTAATATTCAAGGACCCAAAGCATAAAAGGGTACCAAGCCTTTCTTATTTCTTGTTTTGCGAGGATCTTATTGTGCAACATTTTGGTATCTACAAATGTCCTTGCCTTATATTCCTATCTTAAAACTTACCTCTTTTGGTATCATTCTTGATATCAAACTCCTTTCAAATCCATTCCTTTGCCTTTTAATCTTTCACTTTTACCCTCATGAGGCTTTAATTGTCAAGTATTTTGTGATAACTATTTATCTTATACAAGTATAATTCCTTTTATCTCTCCATTTATTCTTTAAGCCCTTGATTAATTTTCAAACTAAAGGGGAGAGATATGTTAAAACTTATTTTGATAAGTTAGAAATGTTTTTATTAAGGGGAGCTTAAAGCAACTTTTAAATGAAAGCTCATTTGTAGGGGAGCCAACCCCAAAATAAAGTTTAGATTGATATTTTGAAAATAATCAAAGGGGGAGAATTGTTTAGTATTTTGAGTTGATGTATTTCAAAATATATTTATTATGGGATATATAACATATTTACTCTACAATCAACTATGTCACTAAATGTTGTTTTATATCTTAAGTGACATGTGTTTGAAAATTATCTATGTCACACCAAAGCTTTTTACTATATTTCAAGTGTGACATAAATCTTTCTATTAAGTATTTTATCTATATTATGTGTATGTCACATTGTTCTAATTTCTATCAACTTTTATATGTGACTAAAATATCTTGTGAATGTCACACTAAAGTTTTCAAGTGACATAAATTGTTTTATAAGTATTTTATCTAAGTCTTTGTATATGTCACATAAATAGTTTGATTTAATGAGTGTGTCAAATGATTTTATTCATGACTTCACTTTATCTTATTAAGTAACATATGACTTTACCCAATGTTCTATATGGATTCTATGTTAAATGTGCTAATCGTTTTATTTCTGTTACTACTATAATATGTACATTATTATTTCTACTACATAAACATTATATGCATTTTGTGTCACGGTCTTTTTTTATTTTTCTGGCCCTATATTTATTTCTCTATCCATTCCTCTATTTCTTTTTTTACCAACATCTTTTCCCATCATTTTATTTTCCAAGCCCAATGGCCTCAGCCACCCCCTTAAACCTAAATATATTGTGTTATCAAATTAAAACCTACTCATATTCCATTATCTTAACTTATTGCCGCCCCCAACTTTTCATTATTTACACTCCAACCTAGAAGTTTCCAGGAAATTACCCCACTCATTAACTCCACCTCCTAGAATATCTCCCCACCTCCTCGTTTAACCCACTATCTCCAAAACACCCATCCCTATCAAACTTCCTTACCATTATTTCCTTTTAGTAAACATTTCCCTTCCTTTCCTTTTTACAAAAAGCTTTCTTTTCCTCTTCCATGTTTCTGTCTCTTTTATTGAAGAAATCATTTGGATTCCGTCTCCATCTCTCACTCGATTTAGCTTCTTCTCTGTCAAAAGGAAAAGTCCTCTCTTTTGTTTCAAACGTTGCTCTCTGAAACGCTCTGAAACGTTTCTCTGAAGAAAAGTTGTGTGCTTTAGTCCTTCTGCTACACCTCTGCAACACCGGAGATGGCTCATGCCTGCAAAAATGGAGCAGCTACTCGTGAAGGTGGAGGTAATGTAGAAAACGACATTGCTGAGACCTATGAAGCTCTAGCTGTGGTCAATGATGTCCTTTTTTACCATATCAAACTCGTGATTTTGCTTTTCAGGTACTATCTTTCTTCTCTTAACATTTTCGAGTAAAATGTTGAACCTTTCTGGTTGATCTCGTTTTAGATCTATGTGATTGTTTGATAAATTAAAATAAGCATGCTATTGACTTAAATAATCTGATGTTGTTAATTCATGCCCTGTAAATCCTTTTTAGATCTATTAAGTTGAATTTTTTTTATATGTTTCAATGTAAGTCGATATATATACTTCTCGGTAAAATCAAAATAATGATTTTGATCTTAAATATCCTTGTCATATGTGGCATAAATCCGAATCGGAGTGTTAAATGCAAGTTTATTTCTAATATGTTAATCGAGTCCTATTTCGATTAAAGGACATATCTTTTGACAGTTTGTGTGATTAAAATGGCTGCTCAATACTAAATCGAATTTCACATTCCTTATATCTCTTGTCTTTCATCAAAAAAATCCGGTGCCTAAATAATTGATATTCCAAATCTTGTTCTATTATGTGCTTTAATATGTTGATAAAGTGGATGCTTTATGAATACATGATAATCTGTATATCTCTGCATTTTCAAGCTTTGATTCTCGGTTAAAAGATCTGAACTTTTTATTAAATCAAAGTGCATGATTAAATTAATCCGATCTATCAGAAATATTATTTTGCATATTTCAAAAGAATAATGTGAAAACTTGTAGCATGCTTGATCTGTCTCTGCAATACTTTACCTACTCTTTGACTTATTGGTATTTGTCTTTTTACACATGCTCTCTATGGATAATTTAAGTAAATGTGTGTGTATAGTCAAAATGTTATGTTCTGAATCTGATATGTATTATTTTGAAAATATATATTGCTTGTTGAGTTTTGTCCATTTTCTTGTTTATGGCTGTTAAGTCTACATATACATATATATATATATATATATGTTGTCTACATCACGTGGGTGGTTAATTTTATTTTAGGTACACATATCAGTGATATATTTATCACTTATATATATATGTGTATAATAAATACAAAAAATATTTTTCAGATCTATTTTAAAACCCTTCTCCTTGGTACATGTAAAAGTTGTCTTGAAAATGATGTTTTAAAAGTTGTGCCACTTTTCTCTCCCATGTGATATGTGCCTTGTTAGTTGTGTCTTTTGTTTTCTCCCAAGTCTTTTATGACTGTTCAGTACTTCCAAATGTTATTTAGTTTTCTACGACATATTTAATGTGTTTGTTTTAGTGTGTAGACTATTTCTTGGTACATCATATTATAGACGTTGGAGCTAGATTGCACAAAAGACAAAAAAGATGTACCTACAAATGCAAAAGAACCGTTGGATATTGCTGCAAAGCTAAAGCTGGACTACAATATAATTATACCCAGCCATATCAAATGAAAAAGCAGAATAGCCTCTCCAAAGACACAACTTCTTCACTAAATCTCAATCTCCGTTTCTTGTATACACTTGTTTTCTGAAATTAGTTTTATTTCTTGAGTGTGAGAAAAGTGAGGTGTAAGTATAGTGGTAAGTGTAGTGGGCAAATCTCTACATTTTGTTAGTGAGTGTTTGTTGTAGTGTTGAGAGTGTTCTCCACTTGTTATTGAGGAGCAATAAAAAGGGCACAACTTAGCTAATTCGTGGGTCGGTGATTCGATTCGGTCTTCTTTGATTCACGAATTCATAGATTTGGTCGGGTTCAAGAATCGGGCGGTGATTCTTGGTAAGTACTCCTTTGGTGAGTGTGTTTTGTACAAATCTGTTGAATGTTGTTACTAAGGATTTAGGACATCTTAGTGTTAGTCGGAGTATGTGGTTAAGCTTAAGACTAACTCTAATTTGGTTATCGGTTAGTAACACTTTACTTGATGAAAGTGTTGTAATTTTATCTTTTATTTGTTTTTGTTTTGTAATAAACTCAAGTTACATCTAGTGAATACTTTGTGTGTGGGTGTTATCTTCTATAAGATCACATATATGTGCTTTAGGTAGTTTATATCATTGACACACCATAGAATTGCATGCTTAGGCTTAAACAAAGATAAAATCTGAATCTGCAATTCTTTGATATTGTTGAACACCTTAGACTTGCATGTACTTGGATAATAACTTATAATCAGAATCTGCAAGTTTTGCTATTCTGATTTTAGTTAAGTGTTCAACCTGTTTCTTCATTTGGTATAAGTTTCAGTTTCTGCATATCAGTCCTTTATCTTAACAAACTGAACTTGATCTAGAAACAATTCAACTGAAGTTAACATAGGTTCATATAGTTAATCGAAACTAGATCTTCCGCCTAGGTTCATTAACTGAACTAAGTTAAGTGTATACTCCAATTTTCTCTGATAAACCAGTGTTTTGTTTTAATCTGCATAAGTGCTTTGAAAAGTGGTTAAAGAATTTAAAAGGTCATAATACTATATTCACCCCCTCTAGAGTATTTATTGCGCGTTCTCGATCCAATAGCAACTACTGGTGCAGCAGACTTACACTGATTCTGTTCATAATCCTTTTTATTACCCTTGAGAATTCTTAATTCAACATTTAATATTTGAATTTCTGCTTGAAGTAATTCTCTTTCAGCCTTCACAATCTTATAACCAGATTGTATTTTCCTCAGTTGATTAAAGAGGGCATCTAGAGGTTCTTCACTGTCAGAAATTTTTGGATTTGAACCACAAGTAGATTCATAATCACTTTCAGTAGGAGGATTTATAGATACAGAATTGTATACCTCCTCAGTTTCATCCATTTTAGCCATTAAAGCATAATTATCCAATTGTGCAAAGAGTGCGGTATCATCGGATTCATTTTCTTTTTCTGATTCTACTTCATATCCTGATTCATCATCAGCAACCAAAGCTTTCTTGCCAGATCTTCTCTGCTGACCCTTGTTCTTCAGTAGGTCTGGACAGTCAAGTCTAAAATGTCCAGGTTTCCTGCAGTTAAAGCACAAGTAGTCAGGATCCTTCTTTTGTTTTAAATTAGGGCAGTCAGGTTTGAAGTGTCCTGATTTCTTGCAATGAAATCACAAAAAGTCATGATCCTTCTTGGATTCTTCCTTTTTCTCACTTGATTTCTTGTTGAAATTCCTTGAAGATCCCCTTCCAGATTTCATCATTTTATATTCTTACTCAATAGGGATATTTGCTCTTGCATCTCATCTAGCATATCATCTTGAACACTTGATTATTCTTCTTTATATGCAGCAGCCAATGCAGTAGTGTTTGTTGCTTCTTTATCAGCACTTGGAACAAGATCCTTGCTGAATTCATATGCTTTGAGATCTGAGAAAAATTTGAAGGTGTATTCTTCATGTAGTCTCCTGGACTCTTCCATAGCAGTAACCTTCATTTCCCAAACTTCCTTTGGTGGTAGAGCTTTAAGAATTTTGGTGTGGATCTCTTCCTTTGTGTAGACAACATTCTGCAGGCTGAGTTCATCTATAATTGTATTGAACCTAGAATCCATCTGTTCAATGGTTTCATTTGATTTCATTTTAAACTCCTGAAACTTTTGTTTGGCCACACTGATCTTATTTTTCTTGATAGCATCAGTGCCTTCACATATGAGTTGCAATCTTTCCCACAATTCTTTTGTAGTTTTGCAATCTTTTACCTTCATATACATATTGTTGTCTAGAGTTCTGTAAATAATATCTATAGCAATATTGTTCAAATTTGTTTTTTTTCTATCTTCAGCACCCCACTCTCTCTTTGGCTTTGGAACAAACTGAGTTTGACCATTCATAGTTATGGCTTTAGTGATTTCCAATGGTCCATCAGTCAGCACATCCATCATCTCATCATGTGTTGCAGCTAGATAAGCGTACATATGACGTTTGTACTCATAAAAACGATCAAGAGAGCACATCAACATAGTCCTAGCATATTGGTTGTTATCCATGATGCAAGGCTTGAAAAGCGAGAAACTTGTAAAAGTTTTCAAAGATTTTCACAAGCACAACAAGTAGGATTACTTGAGCGTAAGACCTTTGCTCCAATACCAATTGTTGGTCCCTTGAAAAGGCTTTGGTTAAGTTTAGAGGGGGGGTGAATTAACTTAACACTTAAAAACTTTTTGGAGTTTTACAAACTCAGCATAGTCAATAGTCTGCTGACCACTTAGTAGTCTGCTGACTATTAAAGCTATTGACTTTGTTGCAGTGGAATACATTAAATTAAGCCTTGTTACTTGTTGTATTAAATGTGGTGCTAAGTATTAGATACTCAGTAGTGCAAGTAGTGTGATTCAGTTGGTAGTTTAATAGGTTGATGTGATTAGTATGCTGATAAAGTAAATTGTAGAATATAAATGCAGTAAAGTAAAGTAGGCTAGATTTATAGTGGTTCCAGGTGGTGTAATCCTGTCAGTCCACTCTTCTCCTGTGATGTTGGAGGAAATTCACTAGAGATTATTGAGGTTGCTGTTACAAAAATCCCTAAACTGTTTTTCCTTCACCAATGACTATGGCTTCACAAATTGAACACTAGAAATAGGTAGGATTGTTGCTTCAAAGTATTCCACTGGTCCTTGAAAGGTAGGATTGCCTCTTCACCAGCTCCACCACAAAGAACAGTTCTTGACACTTCAAAAGTGCTTCTTTGCCCTCAGCAAACTTCTTGAAGAAGTAGGGTTGAATCAAGAAAGTGATTCAGCTTTCAACAGCTTTTGATCAGGATGAAATGATCAGCCGCTTATAGTTTTCAAGTGTGTATACTAGATGTAACTTGATAGAAGGTTACACTTGAAGAAAATTCTTGATCAGCAAATTGATAGATTAGTGATGCTCAGCAGGGAAAGATTGCGCTTTGTAAATTTCTGCCTTAGTATATCTTATTTTCACTTGTATTTCATCCGTTATTCATCATCTTCAATCTGAGTCAGGAGTCCCCTATTTATAGGTGTGAATCCTGTGACTTGTGTTTGAAATTCAAATATAGCCGTTTCAGAGTTGTCTCTATCTTGACTTGATTTTACCTCACATTTACATAGATCGCGAATTGTCGATCTTGCTTTTTGATGACCCATTTCTGTGTATCATTGACTTATTTCCATTGGATAAATCTCTGAATCTTTCCAACGTTCTTTTAATCTTGACCACGGATTTATTGATTAATCCATAGCTTGTATGTCATCCTTATCCATTTAATTTTCCAAAGATAAACTTAGATTAATTTAAATCTTGCATTCAGCAGACACCTATAGTGTAAGTCTGCTGATGTCCATATATGTCAGCTGACTTCAAGTCTGTTGTGTTTTATAAACACTTCAACTGACCGCTTCTCATCTAACTTTTTATTATGAAGTTAGAGTACACCATCTTAAATATAACCAAATTCCAATCACCACTTAACTTTTATGGAACTTAGATCTTGTACACAAGGTATATGTGATCAGTTTAGGTCATCACAGACTTCCCTAAGTTCTGATTCCATATCCCTGACTTTAAATACTAAGTTTGATCCCTTAGCCTTCAATAACTGAGTTTGAACCCTTAGCCTTCAACCATCAGCAGGTTTCTAGACACTCTACTGAGCTAGACACCCTACTGACCTAATAGATCTGTTGAACAAGTCAGCTAACCTCTCTAGACATCTTTTTGCCATTGCTCTATAACAGCTTGTCTGGCACTCATCATTAAAACTAAAATATGTCCAACAGTGACAGTTCCAGGATTTTCGCTATTCAACATGTAAAAGTAGGCGGGTAATTTAGAATACGATAGTGTTACGCTTCCGCCGATTAATTCCAATGCTTTATGTCTACAATGATATGCACGCACGATAATCAAGTCTCGTGTTGAATACTCTTTTGACCTCTATTACTAAATGTTTTGTCGTGAAATGACTATTGAGTTTTAGGAGGTTCTCTCTAACAAGACGACCTATAGGTCCGGATCAGGCTTGCCTATGATTGTTGGATAATCGCTCCAATCCATAAGTGTGAGTTTCAGTGTATGCGGTTATCTCGAAGTTATTGCAATCGTGAACCTTCCTACCCACAACTTCCCATTCGCATTTCTCTGAAGTAAAACATCGTAGTTTTAACTTCTCCTTGTCGAACCGGATAGGTTTCCACATGTAATTATTTTTCAATGTATGGTAACTCATTTTCATCTGCATATCATCCTTCTCTTTCAACTTTTTACCAATATACAATATTCACGAATCTTGATCAACGCAACGCCCCCGTGGACACGGAGGAATTTCGGAAGCCGGAATGTCTGAACCTAAATGAACACCTCTATTGCGATTAATACTTGCCATACTAAATCTGTGACCAATTTTAGGGTTCTGTTCAAAAGGTGCTCTCAGAAAACACGAAAACGATCCACTGATATTGGGACCCGCTTGCATCGATGTTGCCATGTCAGGGTTCCATACCAAAGGTGCTCTCAAAAAACTCGTAAATGATCCACCGATATTGGGACCCGCTAGCATCGGTGTTGGCATAAAAGGAGGCGGAAAGTCAAACTGCTGGCTTGTTCCATTTATGTGGACATTATGACTTGTCCTGTCAAATTGTTGTTGGTTGTACGGTGTGTGCGTTGTCTGGCAAAAATTAGTCCGAGGTGTGTGCATTGGCTAATGTATCATATTCGCAATTATTCTCCAATCGTAGTCAGGTTCTCTTGTGATGTCAATGACTTGTTGAGATAAAGTTGTATTCGGTTCAATTGCAGTTTCATGAGGGGCTAAGACTGATGTAGTAGGTACAACATGCTCTCAGAAATTTTGATTACAGTCCAGCTCGAATGTAAAATTCTCAATTCCTCTACTATTTTCTGCGTTAAGTTGCTCATTTAAGTCAAATGCGTTCTCATCTTCCGTATGGTCATCGTCCATAACCGGTTAAGCGTTAACGTATAGTTTCACGGGTTATTTTCTCAGAATATCATCAATGTAGCCTAGGCATGTATCATCGTCCAAAACATCCATCGGTTGGTCGTAATCTGCGTACATTAGTTTCATGATCAATGTATTGTTTGAGACATCATTTCCTACTTTCTGACACACTTTGGCCTTCACTTCATCCAATGTCGTATCGGTTTTCACACGAACCAATTACAAATTTCCTTTTTTATAAGACCATTTGTCGCTATCTTCATGGTATTTCCACTCTCCACCAAATAAAAACTTAACGGACACCGTGTTGTTATCTGTGAAACAATAATTTATTCACATAGTTAGGATTTTTCGGAATATTGTTGTGTTGTCTAAATATTATTGTAAAATTAATCTGGAATGGATTTTATGTATGTATACTTATATATATATATATATATATATATATATATATATATATATATATATATATATATATATATATATATATATACGTGTGTGTGTGTGTATATATACACACACACACACACACACACATATATATATATGTATATATATTCTCTTCCATTACTCCCCAAATCTACCGTTACAACACAACACAATGCGACATTGAAAATAAACCTAACCATGTGTGTGTGTGTGTATATATAGGGTTTATTTTCAATTGTCGTTGTGTTGTGTTGTAATGGTAGATTGGGGGTAATATTATGAAGAGAAGATTGTTTTTACCTGCGTCATAGAATATTTGAGAATGACGAGGAAGATCAGATGCTGGACAGAGCCAACAAAACAGAGCTTAGGCTTTTGATCTAACGGATGCCTCACTTCCAGCAGAGGCTTTACCAAGCTGCTGAGAACAGATGCTCTATTGAGCAGACCTAATCAAACTTTCTACGAGCTACGCTATATAAGGAGCACCAATACAATGCCTGGAGATTAGGCCGACACAGCGGATCAGAAGGATTCGAAAACACCCTAGGGATGCATGCATTTCTAAGAACCTCATCAGGTCAAGGTGTACCATAGAATATGTCGAGATTCGTCGTACGGTTCATTTTCTTAAAAAAATTCATTATGTTGTTACCGATAATTTCATAGGACATACTGAAACGGTTACAAAAAAACATAATAAAATACAAATAAGTTTATCAATTTTACGTGTGACTTTATAACCAAACTAATAAAACACAAGTTTAGTATTTTACTACGAGCAATCACATTGATTTCAACCAAAACACAAATGTATAAACTACAATTTACTCCAACGAATGTCAATTTCATTATCGAACCATCTCATCAAAATTAATCATTTCAATACCTTAAAAATCAAAATTTTATCCTTTCACTACCAGAAGCTTTATCTTTTCACTACACAAAAAATCAAAATTTTATATCTTTAAAATGTTAATTGCCTCAAACATAATCATCAATTAAAAGAAATACGATATTTAAAACAAATACGATATTTAAAATTATTTGAAACAAAAAAGTTAAGTGAAATTCTTACCCATTTGTTTAAAGACGGAAGACCAGCGTAGATTGTTATCCCGTTGGTTGATTTCCCTTTACAACACCCAATAATATGATGATTTTTTTTTTGAAAATTTTGTGGATAAATTTGGGTGAAAAAGATGATGATATTGGGTGAAGAAAATGATGGTATTGGCTAAAATATAAGGAAAAACGACAGTTCCAGCATTTTATTCAATTTTGTAGATTCAACGGGCCCGGTGGACATTTCATGCTGCTCCCCTTGATTTTCCACGGGACCTCGTTGAATTTCAACTTCTGGCCTCTCTTGAACTTCCACGGGACGCTTATCTTGCCTGTGAAAATTTCCACGAGCCCGTTAAAGTTTCCACAGGAACTGAAAAAAATGTCGTCAAAAATGAACCGACCGATATGAAATAAAATTCTACGATGATCGATTGTATAATTTCTCTCTCTTTCATGGAAAGTTTAGTTGGGAAAGAGAAAGTAGGAGTTGGTAAAATTACAAAATATAATGTTATAACGATAAATTGAATTGTTTGTAAGTTATCAATCATCTGTTCCGTTCGTTAACGATTGACGTAAATACTCAACATCAATATTATCTTATATAAGTTGTTATCCGCGCCTTGAATTTCATAACAATCAGAAACGGTATACACCATATCAATTTACTGTGCATCCAAATAATCCTCAAGCCTTCATTCATTCACGTAGATCTTACTTCACCTTCTGTAAGCACATTCTGAATGTCGTCGCACTTGACAATCTTAAACACTAGCTGCACCAACCGGCTATTGTGAAAAATTCAATCTACGTACGAGTCACATCTCTTGCCAAAGCCTACTAATCTACAATTTGTATCTCCTCAAATAAGCAATGTTCGACTAATTAACCCCACGAGGAAAGGGGGTTATTAATAAGATCAATCAAGAAAAGTCGCATCTCTTGCCAATGCCTAATCCACAACTTGTTTCTCCTCCGATTAGAAATGTTCAACTAATAACCGTTCGACAGTGTGAGAGCTCAAGATAAACCCAATATCAATAACCATTTCAATGGGAGAATCCACATTGCAAGCGTTTCCCGTTGCTCGAGCTTTGAACTTCTTAGGGATGAAAAAAATCATCCATCTTGTCTTTGACGGCCTAGGAGCTCAAGGGAGATCTAATCTTAATTAAGAGAAGTCTGAATGGAAGAACCAACATTGGCAATGAAAAGGTTTGTTCACACCCTCGAGAGAAACTATGGCTCCCTTTTGAAATCCGATGATCGATCTAAACACTGTGCTCACGGTTATACCAATCGTATCCCAAGATACAGCAATCATTTTCCTTTTACCAAAATGGCACTTCATCGAACAAGAGACGGCAAATCCAAAAGTCTGATTAATTATCTCTTCTTGACTCAGAAAAATGCACATAAAATTTATGCATATAAGATGAAAATTTTGGCCTTGCCTAATTAGGTGAAATCGTATGGAATATATATATCTAATTTTCATTCATGAATTTAAAGGGAAAAATTTAACCTATGTTGCTCCTTTCCTGACATCCATTTTTTCCCACACTAAGTTTTGCAGATTAAGGTTTTAAGGAGGTGTGACTATACATTGATAACGTTATTGGTGTTTGAGGCCATGAAGGCACAAACCTTGTAATTCTGCTTTAATGAATAAAATTACGTGTTTTGTAAAAATAAAATAAAAACATATGATGCTCCTCATTTTTGGTTGCATCAGTTCAACCGAACCGAACTAGTACCACCGAAACCGAATGAGTATGGGTAGCACTAGTTCGAACTCCTTTCAAAGTTGGCACAAATTCGGATTTTTCGCAACCAAACCCAAAGTGTTGCATACCGTCAGTGTAGCTCGGTGTATTGGGCATTCATTTAGTTAGATTTCGGAACAAAATGTCAAAGAAATTTTGTCCAAAAAGTTAAAAACATTGAGGCCCAAGCCCACGATCCGAACTGGACGCCTATGGCACACGCATGATGAACCAATAAACATCTAAGCCCCACTCGTACACAAAAGTGTCTATGCCCCGGCCTTGGAACACATTCGCAAATTGCATATTTGGCTCTTATATGTAGAGCACCGTTCCCCTTGTGAGCAACGTGAGAATAAGATATTATACCCTTTTTATTCCTCTTCTATACATACATAATAGTATTATGTATGTACGCATGCATGTATGAGTGTGTGTGCGTAAATATGAACGATGTTTAAAAACAGTAAACTTGGATATGTATTTTTTCAGATTGCGGTACGTGTACATAATCCGTCGAATACAAACCCTATAAACATATTCCGATATAGCTGCATTTTAATTGTATCTGATTAGTTAGAATCTGTAAAATACAGTATTACCGTCTTTAACCGATTTTACTTTCAAGTGCTCTTACCATGTACATTATTTACTCACGAAGAGTTTTATTGTCACCATTAATGGTTTGACTTTGTTTCTCCAATTTTGATCTAGAATCTATATCTATATATCAATCTATTATTATTATGTTTTCGAAGGTGTGTAAAATTAATTACCCGCTAATTACCCGCCCCAAACCTTCTAATTACCAGCCCAAACCCACACCATGTATTAATGCATAAAATATTATTGCATATTCACCTTATTAGAAATAAAAAAATTCCACTCAGAAAAATAAATAAAAATTTAGCGCATGGTATTTAATGCGTGATTATCAATCATTCACAAATTACAAGTAAAAACATATGGTGAGAGGATGATGGTGTAGAAATGGTGTAGACTTGAGGGAGTAGCTATATCACTCCCCTTTTATTTTAATTCAAAGAAATGTGTTTTTTTTAAAATAAAAATGAGTTAATATCCGAATTTAATGCTTTCTAAAATAGAATAAATTTGTTATGAAATAATATCATTGATGGATTATCTATTATTCTGATTGATTTAAGTAGATTTGTGATTAATTCAGATTATTGTGTTCACATTGTAATCTCTACTATAAATACCCCCTTATATCATTGGAATAATACACAAGCATTTCCCCTTTCTCTTTATTACTTTGTTTCTGTTCTTTCTTATATTAGTTTTATAATACGTTATCAGCACGAGTCTCTTTATCAAAACAAAAATCATTACGATCGATCAGAAGCGGCTACTAGATCAAATACATAATTCAAGCAACAAGATGGCCGGTCACCACACAAACCGGATGCTCAACAACAAAGTGGCTGTCCTGATATAGTTTTAAAGCGTGAAGCCACCACAAGCTTTTGTGTAACAGGAAAGTAGTTGTTCTCTTGTTTGATCATTAATTCTTACTTTGATCTTGATTTCATAATTACCGTGTTTATCATTTGTTTGGGTATGAATAATAAAATAATTTAATTAACTACCTTTGTTTGAACAAGAATTTCAGATCTAATTTTTTTTTATCACCATGACGGAAAGAAAAGATGTTCGTTTTATTGGTGCTTCGGAAAGGTATTGTATGAAGACTAATGTCTTTATTAATAGTAAGTTTATAATACATACATATATCATGATAAGGATGCAATTTTGATACAAGTAGACTTCATGACATCAATAATATAATGCATTGTATCAAGATCATGATAATCATATAATTTATATCCATCGATTTGATGTATAACCATGAGGGTTTGAGTATTAAACCATGAAGGTTTGAGTATTTACAACGGTGAAAGACCCGCATGAATTATAGATCCATGGAACAATAACGGTGAATGGTCCGTATAAATTATGGATCTGTATAAATTTGATCCGTATGAATTAAAGATCCATGGAACAATAACGGTGAAAGATCCGTATGAATTATAAAACCATTTGAAAGATAGGTTTGAGATCCATATGAATTATGGAAATATTTGAGAAAAGGTTCGACCACTCGAAGTTGGTCGTCGTTTTACCGAAAGGTTCGAGATCCGTATGAGATCCTTATGAACTTTGAAAGAATGGTTCGGCCACTTGAGAGTGGGTCGTTTAACCGAAACTCATACGTGATTGGCTCAACCTGCATTCGCAGTATTTTAAATCTGTTATTAATTCAACCATTTTTATTACACCACGGTTGAAATTATATGGCAAAATTAATTTATCGATTTGATTTGTGCATCTTGATAACATTAATAAAATGATGGATCAAGTCAATAAATTTGATATGAGCCATGAAGGCTAAGTTTTATTATGGAAACATATATATGATCACGTGAAGATGATCAATATTCGAAACGAGTATATAATGGACCAGAAATCCATATGAAAATATAAAGCTCGTAAAAGTGAATATAAAATTCACATTAACAGACATGAATATAAAATTCACATTAACGGACATGTCGTCAGTTGACGAAAGTGAATATGAAATTCACATATTTGAACGTCAGACATGCCAAATACTAAGTGAACTTGAGATTCATAGCAAAAACGTGGAGATGTTATTCACAGAAATAACTAAGGACCTGAACTCCATTAAAAAAAAAATGTTTCCACGAGTGAAAAATGTTTCCACGAGTAATCTGAAATTCAGAGATAAAAATCTACTGAATATATCAATAAAGTTATATGATTATCATTTTATCGTAATGGTATGCCCTTGAAGTGGCACTACCAATTGTAAAATAGACCAGGCCACACCTACCACAGGTGTGGGATATGAAAACAAATAACCCCTATTGGTGCAAGTTCAGTTCATTCCTGAAGTGAATGCGACAAAATCTTCAAATTTTGGCCCTTTTGGCGGTGGACGTGGTCGCAGTGGAGATCGTGGTAGAGGCCGTGGTCGTGGACGCGGTCGTGAAAAATATGTTTCCAATCACAATGACAAGTTTCCGATTACAATGACAATCATAACATAGTTGAGATAAGGCCAGGCCAGACATTGAGACAAAGCAGGCATAAAAGGCCGCCTATTAATTATAGAAAAGGCCACTAATAATTATAGAAAATGCATAAAATGCCATCTATTAATTAAGACAAGGCCAGATATTAATGTTGGGAGTATGCCAATATTTTGGTTAATATGCCAATATGTCACAACTCGTATTTTGGTTAATATGTCACTATGTCAATTTGAGGTTGTGGGTTTATTTATTTGATTTTGATATGCCACTAATATCACAACTTGAAGTTAGTTGGCTTCTGTTAATCATTTTTCTCGATGATTGGCAATTCCTCTCTTTGTGGTATGTAATTCCTCTAAGTTGACACAGTTTTGATGGTAATTTTTATTTTAATAATACAATGCCGATCTTCATATACGATAGGTTGGTTTTATTTATGGGCATTAAGTTGAATTCTTCTTGACACATATAAAATACTCTTCCCATAATAGCAATATTAAGTGAACTCGAATGGTAGCTACATTGAAAATGATATGATATGGGTTAGTGTGTTATAATAATAATTATAGATCCAAAACTCTTTATTTAGGATGCTCTACACTTAGTCTATTGATAAGACTTTATTCTATTTTCAATGATCGTTTTGGTTTTCGCTTATGGCTAAATAAAATGATTAAATGTGTTGAACTTAAAATGTATCTTTCGATGCCAATTTTCGTGAGCATCTTAGTTCATACACCTTTTGCATAAGAATAGATTTACACAGTTTCAATTGATATTCTCAATTTGTAGAAAATCGATTTATACTAATACAATTTTCTAATCAACGGTGAAGATTTCTTCAATATAACAATTCATTTCTATCATATTAATTCACTAAAATATTTTAGAATTTGATAGACTATTACTTAATTCTTAGAAATATTTGAACTCATTCTCATTACTTTTGAGAAGTTGAACACATTATTAGATCAAATCACCATTAATACTATGCTCTATGTAATGCATGATTTATCTATTCATAATATACGATAGAAACATGCATTTAGTCGAGAAAAGTTGCTGCCATTTATTATGTAAGTGATCACATTTTGGTAATATAGTGTCTATTGACATATAATTTTTACCGACTTTTCGCTTATCGAGGATTCCTTGAGTTGTTCTAGTAATAGATCCCATATGAATTGCTTGTCTTAGGAATCGTGATACATCGTGTTGTTTGATTGTCCATATTATCATTTACATGATACATTGTGTTGTTTAATTGTGAATATTATTATTAATTTCATAATCGCTTGACTTAATCATCCTAATAAGCATTGTGAGAATTGATAAAATATCTCTAAAGGAGATAATGCTTCTCCCCAAATCGAAAATATTAAAGAAATTTGTTGATACCCGCATAAGAGGATCTCTAACATTAAAATGTTGAATCCGTCACGGGTAATTGCAAATTTTCTAGATACTGATTGTGAAAAAGTGTTGTCCGAGAATAAGAGGAGGGAAATCCATTATATCTCGTGACAAATATGGACATATATGAACCATGAGTTCATATATTATTCATTTACATGAAACCCACGAAGGGTAGATTATGCACATTTTGCATATATCAAATAATTTCCGAGAAAGAGGGAGAAACGAACCAAAAGTTCGTTGTCTCATTCTAGTGATTTCTCTAAATATAACGTGAATTTTTCGAACGATTCTTGAAGAATCTAAAATCACATAGTGATATATTAAACGCATGAAAGTTTAAGAGAGATATTGCTTTCAAAAATCTCATAGAATGAGATATTTAATTGAAACCACTATATTTTATATGTGTAAATCGCATGAAGCTTAATAAAAGAGCATCAATGTATAGCTCGGTGCAAAGATGTTCGATGAAGATCGATTCTCGGCATTAGGGGGAGATAAAGAAAATCTCATGTTAGAATAAAAGAATGCCGAGAAATTTTAACAAGATAAACGATCTTCCACGCATCAGTTTAACTGAACTGCGAAAATAATCTTACTTGTAGTATTTAACAAGTAATATGCCAGATACCCATATTGAAATTAAATGAGTGATTATTTATAAATGCACCAACAGTATGATTAAAGATATTTCTCTACGTCAGAAGCGTAGAAGACCGATCGGTGTTAAAGATAAAAATCCGCGGAAGAATGATCAATTTATTATTGATATTCAGTCACTCATGAAATCTCTTAAAGAGATTCGTCTTGTAGACGAAAACCCCAAAACAAAAATTGCACGTGCATCAAATGATTAAATATTGGGGTTGCGGAACAACCAATCCATACATTGATAAAGAATTGGTTTATGCTAATATCGAATTAGCAATGAATTTTATGGGAGAAATTATAATAAAATATAATAGTCGTCGACGACATATTTGCCTCTTTAATTGCTATTATTATATCTGGATCCAGTACCTAAGTCATTCGCAGAGTGTCAGAAACACTCAGACTAGGTAAAAATGAAATAAGCAATTGAGGTTGAGTTTGAATTAGAAATATTTGTTTGTTAATGATCAAATATATTCTCCCATTATAGATAATGTTATGTTCCGCTAACTAGTATATCTGGCAGTAATGTTGAGTTTTCATATGTCATTACCGCATATTAAGGGTCGTTGGACATTAATATGAAAATCCTTGGTGGATTTCAGAAACGAATTAATATGACAATTGCAATATGCATACTGTTAAGTTAAAAATGTCATTAACATTCATGTTGCATGTAATATGTCTATAGTATAGTTCTATTGAGGAAAGTATATATAAGTAACTCAAACTTTGTGTCATGAATTTATAGCACTACGACGTGTGAGAGTGGAATATACGCATGCAATTGCGATTGTATTACTTTCCCCATTGTTTTTATAATTATAGTGCTGACTGAGTTCCATGTGTTGCCCGAATGAGTAGTGGGCATGACAGTATTTAGCCCCTACATTCAATTATCTACATGAAGTCCAGAAGGTACGGATATACAAAGTGCGCTCTAGTAACAATCTAGAAAAATTGTTCACTAAAATCATTTCTACATCTGTTTTGGAACAGAATGTGTTTATAATACTTTAATGCGCACATAAAGTAGATGTTGTCGTCAGGGGGAGCGACAACTTCAAAGTTATTTTAAGCACAATGACTGTACTCTTTTTCCCTTTAACCAAGTTTTTCCCAAAGGGTTTTCTTAGTTAAAGGTTTTTAACGAGGCAGTTAGTGCAACACATAGAAACGCATATGACATGAACTATTTACCTTGTCTAGTTTTTTTCCCACTGGGTTTTTCTAGCAAAGTTAATAGTACATGACATATACGTTATGCAACTACGATCGAGACAATCAATTGAGACATTGTCTAGATGAGAATGGAAATTATTTAATTGCATGAAGACAATGCATCTTGCATATCTCAATTGAAGTGAGGCTATATTAATGGAGATTAACAAAACATATTTCACCCAAGTTATTCTTTACTCATGATTTGCAAAAGAATGAGAAGATTGACGTGCAACAGATCCGGTCAACCGATAATTATTTATCAAGACAGTGTCGACTGCAACATTTGAAAGACCATTGAAGAGCATTGGGATGCAGCAATTGAAATATCGAAATTGACGCTTGGTTCAGGGGGAGTAAATCAAACAGATAAATATGTACTCTTTTTCCTTAACTAAGATTTTTTCCCACTGGGTTTTCTCTTAGTAAGGTTTTAATGAGGCATATCATATCTGTTGTATGTTTAAATAATAGATATCCAAGGGGGAGTGTTATGAAATAATATCATTGATGGATTATCTATTATTCTGATTGATTTAAGTAGATTTGTGATTAATTCAGATTATTGTGTTCACATTGTAATCTCTACTATAAATACCCCCTTATATCATTGGAATAATACACAAGCATTTCCCCTTTCTCTTTATTACTTTGTTTCTGTTCTTTCTTATATTAGTTTTATAATAAAATTATATTAATACCTAATTTTGAAAAAGAAAATAAATGATTACGTTAATACTCAATTTGAAAAAGAGGATAATAATAATAATAACAACTCGTTATAGCTAGTCAAGTTGCACTCCTGCTGTATTGATGTATTTTGCTGCATTAGATTTTAAATTGTAGTGTATAGATAGACGTTTGACCGATTGATGTGATCCAATAACACCATTTTAAGATTAACTATTTTAATATGTTATAAGTGTTTTATATAAATATTTATTAGTATATAATGCTGAAAATAAGGGCTGGAAATTAAGTGAAGGTTGCGCCATTTTGAAGAGAAGAAACAAGCTTGGAAGAATCTAGATACACTGGCCTTGGACAATCAAGATACATTGCACTTGGAGCATTCAAGATACATGAAGATACATTGGATCTAGTTGGCTGATTTTTGGGCGCCACTTTTTGTGTATTTATAGGAAAGACTTTTCACATTATGTTCATGAATTCTAGTCCTTATATGGCCCTATAAATTGGCATCTTATTGTACTTCGAAAAACAGATTATTTTGATATTCATTTCACTTGTTAAGTGTGTTGAGAGTTCTTGTGTAGAGATTCGATCCCGACTAAACAAGACTTGAGCGGGTCTTGCCGGTCTATCTTAAGATTGCTAGATACAAGTTATCTAGAGGTCAACGTTATACCAAGATTGCTAAGTATATATTACTTAGAGGTCAAGGTGCTCGATTATCCATCCTTCTATCCTTCTATCTTACATCCAATCAACGATCCTTTTAAATCGAAGTCGTGTTAACCATTCCCGGTTCACGCCAGTTGATATCAGAGACTGGTACATGCCAGTTGGTATCAGAGCTAACGGATTGATTGGATATTTTTTTTTTCCCCTTCACACCAAAAAAAAGGGTACGAAGCAAATCGTACGTATTTGAAGAACTCAAAGCGTTCCGTACGTGTATCCCGGTACATAAGCAAATCGTGCGTATTTGAAGAACTCAAGGTGTACCGTACGAGTACCGACGGTGTGATTTGGAGGACAGAAGGAGAGGAAAGAGTACCAGTTGATCTAGCAATTTTTGTTTTATCCTTAGTCCGAAGGTTCCCCATCTTCTTCTAAAATAAAATAAAATAAAGTTACAAAGAAAAAAAAAAAAAAAAGCCAAACTCTTGTGGCATATCATCATGGGTGATCCAACAGGAAGTAATTTTCAAGACTTTATGCGGGCTCAACTTCAGGCCAATCAACAAAGCAACGAGAACATGGTGAGTCTTACACGTCAAATGGCTGCACTTTTCACTCGATTAGATGGTATTGAGGACACTCTTCATGGCCGTACTCCACAGAATGATGAGCCAATTGAGGGAGATTTGTCCGACCATGACGAGGGCAGGAGTGAGGCACTCTCGGAGCATGGCAGTGAGCATGCCCCCCGGCGTTCTTACACACACAATTTCAAGCAAAAGATTCCTCATTTTAAAGGTACTACTAATCCTGAAGATTTTCTCACTTGGGAACGTAAGGTAGACCAAATTTTTAATTGCCATACTTATCGTGAGAAAGATAAAATTAATCTTGTTGTCAGTGAATTTGATACTTATGCTTCATTATGGTTTGAGCAATTTAATGCTACTCGTGTAAAACAACGTGATGTTGCAATTTCCTCTTGGGATGAATTAAAACGTGAGATGCGTAAGAAGTTTGTTCCGGCTTCATACCAACGTGATCAATTCAACAAATTACAATCTTTAAAACAGGGAAGTATGTCTGTTTTTGAACTTGTTCATGGAATGGAACTCACTTTGATTCAGACGGGTACCGATGAAAGTGAGGATGCAAAAATGGCACGATTGTTAAGTGCGTTGCGTCCCGAAATTTCTTATGAAGTTGGCTTAAAAGGTTGTGATTCCTTGGACAATATGGTCCATACGGCTGCATTTGTGGAAACACATTTGAAGGACAAAGCTAGAAGTACACGAGCCTTTTCACACACTTCACCTTACTCTCTATATTCTTCGCGCCCCAGAAATGATGAAGGTACATTTTCTAAAGTTACTCATGTTCCATATACCGCCCCACGTCCCTATGTAGCTAAACAGGATAATTTGTCTAAAACTTGGGCTGTTGATAAAGGTCAATCTGTTATGAATATGCATCAACCATCCAGTCAAATTCAATGTTTTAAATGCAAGGGATTAGGACATAAACAATCTGAATGTGGTTCTAAACGTGCTATGATTGAGGTGGGTGAAAACTTGTATATTTCGGAGTCCGAAAATGAGGAAGATCCGGCTGACTTGGAAGATGAATCTGATAACGAATATGTTAATACAGCCGTAAGTCTTGATACACATGCTGCAATTTTGGTCGTAAAAAAATCACTCAGTGCCAAGGCCAAGTTAGAAGATGACCTACAGCGAGAGAATGTCTTCCAAACTCGCTGCTTTGTCGATGGTAAAATATGTAGCTTGATCATTGATACGGGAAGTTGTACTAACGTCGTTAGTAATAAAGTGGTAGAAAAATTGGGTCTTAAAACATCCAAGCACCCACATCCATATCGTCTACAGTGGTTGACTGATTGTGCCGAGGTTCGTGTTAATAAACAAGCTTTGATCTCCTTTGGACTTGGGAAATATGAAGATACGGTATTTTGTGATGTGGCACCTATGCAAGTTACTCACATTTTGCTCGGTCGTCCATGGCAATATGATCGTCGGGTGATGTATGATGGTTTTGCAAACACATACATGTTCACCTTTAAAGGCAAAAAACACACGCTTGTTTCTTTGTCTCCTCAAGAAACACATGCTGAAGCAATTCGCCTTGCTGAAAACCGTGAAGGTGCGAAAAATAAGAAAGAGGGCATGACAGTTGAAAATAAAAGGTTTGACAATCGGGAGAAAAAAAAATGAGGGTGCCATCATTAGCGAGGGTAAAAAAATGGTGGATTATTTCAAAGTGAGACATCATTCGGAAAATCTTCACAACTTGGAAAATTTTGCATTCTTATTCATGTTCACAGATACAACTGTTTCACCTTACACCACACAGACCCACTACCAGCACTTTGAGGATAACTCGCCCTTTCCCCCTTATGTTTCATTCCCTTGTTTATTGGTTGTTTCTGATTTAACGGGTTCGTTGCCTAGTGTTGTTATCTCTCTTTTGCAGGAATATGTTGACATCTTCCCAGAGGATGAACCATCCGGATTACCACCATTTGGGGTGTTGAACATCATATTTATTTTATTCCTGGTTCTACTTTGCCAAATCGCCCGGCTTATCGAGCAAATCCGAAGGAAACACGAGAGATTCAAAGGCAAGTAGACGAGTTGCTGTCAAAAGGTAAAATTCGGGAATCTTTGAGTCCTTGTGCTGTTCCTGTCATTGTCGTACCAAAGAAAGACGGGAAATGGTGAATGTGTATGGACTTCCGTGCTATTAACCAAATTACAGTTAAGTATCGTTATCTCATTCCGCGTTTAGATGATATGTCAGATGAATTGCATGGAGCTAAATTTTTTACTAAAATTGATCTTCGAAGTGGTTATCACCAAGTTCGAATTCGTGAGGGTGACGAATGGAAAACTGCTTTTAAAACAAAATTTGGCTTATATGAGTGGTTAGTGATGCCTTTCGGATTAACTAATGCACCAAGCACTTTTATGCGACTCATGAATGAAATTTTACGAGTCTTTATTGGCCATTTTGTGGTTGTTTATTTTGATGACATTCTGATATACAGTCTCGATTTGGATTCGCATATTGAACATTTATAATTACGTGCTGTTTTTTATACGCTTCGGTGTGCTCAATTGTATGCTAACTTGAAAAAGTGTTCCTTTTGCATGGATAGAATTGTTTTTCTTGGTTTTGTTATTAGTGAAGCGGGTGTTGAAGTTGATCAAGAAAAGGTTACAGCAGTAGCTGATTGGCCGGAGCCTACTTGCGTTGTGGATGTACGTAGCTTCCTTGGCTTGGCCAGTTTTTATAGGCGTTTTGTGCGTGATTTCAGCACTTTGGCCGCCCCACTCAATGACCTTGTGAATAAGCATACTCCATTTCTTTGGGGTCCAAAACAAAGGGAGTCTTTCGATACTCTTAAAACTAAACTTATTTCTGCTCCTATACTTGCTCTTCCCAATTTTATTAAAATGTTTGAAATTGAATGTGATTTTTCGGGGGTGGGAATTGGTGGTGTTTTAATCCAAGCGGGTCGTCCAATTGCTTATTTTAGTGAAAAACTTAAGGGCGCACATTTAAACTATGCTACATATGATAAAGAATTGTATGTCTTGGTTCGTTGTTTGCATGTTTGGCAACATTATTTGTGTCCCCGAGAGTTTGTGATTCACACTGACCATGAGTCCTTAAAATACTTAAAGGGACAAAGCCGACTTAATATGGTATCAGAGCGAACGAATTGATTGGATATTATATCTTTTTCACACTTAAAAAAAAGTGGAGGATGTTGAGGCACATACAAGAAGAAAAAGAATATCAATTCCATGAGAATTTGAGAAAAAAGAGAGTACACGAGAGAAGAATTCGCCTTGCAGAATTGAGGCGACAACAAGAATTAAAATATGAAAGACAAAGGAATATTGAGTTATTCTTGCGTGACATTCAAGTTGGATTACAAAACTTGCAAAATAGTTTTGTAGAGCAAAACAAACTGTGTGAACAATTTGGTCATGTTCTAGTGGCCACACATGAACAACAATCTATGTCTATTGTTGAAGTGCCCAGAGTTACTCCAGTTCTTGAAGAGACCACCATTTCTGAGGAGTTGAATTTTGAAATTGTGAATGAGGTAGTTGTAAATTTTTGTGATGTGGTGGAAATCGCAAGTGTGGAGATTGAACCAACTGCCCCAACTTTTCTTGTTGGTAAGAGTGCTCCGCTTGGGCAAGTAGAGAATGGTGTGCAAACTACAAAATCAGCCGGGTTGATTGAGCAATTAACGGAAATACAAGCGACGCACATTCATTCTGCTCCGTTTTTTTGAGATTATTGACGCCCCTTCGACTCCAATTGGCTCACATTCTTATATTGTTCCTTCACGGGAAATTATCCACCGGTTTCTCAACTCCAAGTCCCAATATGTTGCTAATACAATTTTGATGCATCACTCCGCAACAAAGCATGCCATTGACGAGAATATATTTCATCGACTCATATTTGATCCCGGTGTTTGTTTGGTGATCTTTTGGCTTTGTGCAAGTTTTATTGGTGATGAAGCTTGTTTTTATGACGTCCTATTGATTCGAGGGCGAATCCTTTCGAACCGGGAGGGAATGATGTGATCCAATAACACCATTTTAAGATTAACTATTTTAATATGTTATAAGTGTTTTATATAAATATTTATTAGTATATAATGCTGAAAATAAGGGCTGGAAATTAAGTGAAGGTTGCGCCATTTTGAAGAGAAGAAACAAGCTTGGAAGAAACTAGATACATTGGCCTTGGACAATCAAGATACATTGCACTTGGAGCATGCAAGATACATGAAGATACATTGGATCTAGTTGGCTGATTTTTGGGCGCCACTTTTTGTGTATTTATAGGAAAGACTTTTCACATTATGTTCGTGAATTCTAGTCCTTATATGGCCCTATAAATTGGCATCTTATTGTACTTGGAAAAACAGATTATTTTGATATAAAATACATTTCACTTGTTAAGTGTGTTGAGAGTTCTTGTGTAGAGAATTCGATCCCCGACTAAACAAGACTTGAGCGGGTCTTGCCAGTCTATACGAAGATTGCTAGATACAAGTTATCTAGAGGTCAACGTTATACCAAGATTGCTAAGTATATATTACTTAGAGGTCAAGGTGCTCGATTATCCATCCTTCTATCCTTCTATCTTACATTCAATCAACGATCCTCTTAAATCGAAGTCGTGTTAACCATTCCCGGTTCACGCCACTGATTATACAGGACTGTTTACTATCATTTCAATGATGTACATATGACCATAATATTTTTAATCTAATTTTATTGTATATTTATATTAAACTTTTTTACATAAGATTTAACATTTTTATGAAAATCATCATGTGAGTAAATTGTTGCTCCACCTTTTTGTGAGCTTGTGCTTTTACACTTGGATGTTTTTTATTTAAAACATTGTTGTTCAACAAAGTCATTTATGTTAATTTTTGCAATTTCGTGGGTAAGGTTGTGAATGAGATGTAGGGTAGATGTAGGATATAGGTGAATGATAGCATGACCTTACTCATTAATTATTTAGATAGACATGAGCACAAATGTGCTTTCTTTTCCCCTTTTTTTATGCTAGGTGTCAATTTTTTTAAAGGTTATATTAGATGGAAAAAGAAAATTAAGATTTGATTTAACAGTAAGGCAAAATCCATAAAGAATTATACAATTTGTAGTAATATCTTTATTTTATATTTGTGATACATTGTTTTATTTTCACCATTTTGTAATTTCTCATACTCATGCATGATGCACGGGTTTTTAGGCTAGTAATAATATGCTTTAGAAGGTGTTTTAAATCAATTACCCGCAAACCCGCCCCAAACCCATAATTAACCTGACCCAAATCCTCTCCAAAGATTTTTTTAGAATTCAAAAAAATGTGTTAATGCCCGAATTTAATACTTTAATGCATGGATTTGAAAATTAAATAAATAAATACATTAATACCTCAATTTGAAACCTTTTTTTTTGAATTCAATAAAATTTGTTAGTGGGTGAATTTAATGCTTTCCTAAGTAATGTATATTGCATTAATACCTCAATTTGAAATTAAAATAAATAAATACAATAATACCTCAAGTTGAAAAAGAATAAAATAATTGCATTAATACCTCATTTTGCTGCCGTAAAGTTTGACATTCAACCAATGAATAATTTACTTGAATAACCAAATTATGCAGACATTTCGCAATCATAAGGTGTTTTAAATCAATAGATTTTTGTCCGGAATGACAAAATTATCAAAAAAATCGGGATAAGAAAACTATAATTTAATAAAGCGACAAAGCGAATAATGATTATGTAAGAATAAATATGTAAGAACAAATGTGAAATAGAGTAAATATGAAGTAACAATTGTGAAACACAAAGTAATATTAACACGTTAAGTAACAATTTTAAAGTAATAATTGTGATTTTTGTCTTTATAATCGTGAAAATATTCTTTTGTCTTCCGCACTCCATTTATTAATTTTTTTGTCCTTGTGGCCCCTTCTCCCTTAAATCAATTACCCGCAAAGCCATCCCAAACCCATAATTAACCCGACTCAAATCCTCTCCAAATAATTTTTTTTGAATTCAAATAAAATGTGTTAATAACTGAATTTAATACTTTCCAAAGTTAAGTAAATTGCATGAATGCCTGGATTTGAAAATAAAATAAATAAATACATTAATACCTCAATTTGAAACATTTTTTTTTTAATTCAATGAAATGTGTTAGAGGGTTAATTTAATGCTTTCCTAACTAATGTAAATTGCTTTAATATAGCAATTTGAAAATATAATAAATAAATACATTAATACCTCAAGTTGAAAAAGAAAAAAATAATTGCATTAATACCTCATCTTGCTGCCGTACAGTTTGACATGCAACCAAATGAAAATGTGTTTTTCTTTTAATTCAAAGAAAATGAGTTTTATTCAAAAGAAAAATGAGTTACCCGCATTTGATGCTTTCCAAAATAGAATAAATTACATTAATATCTAATTTTGAAAAAGAAAATAAATAATTACATTAATGCCTCAATTTGAAAAATAATAATGACTCATGGGAAAATTACAAAATTGGTCCCATAACTTTAGTGTGGTATCAATTTTGGTCCCATACGATTTCTGTTTCTCGTTTTTAGTCCCGTAACTTGAAAAAACACATCAGTCAGGACAAATAAATTTTCCGGCGGCTATTTTAAATTTTCCGACCATTTCGCCATATGTTTGCTTACTAGGCAATGCTTACTTGCCAAATTTTGCCATGTAGGACAGAAGAAAAGGAAAGAAGAAGAATAAAAAATAAAACAGCAATGTTGCATTTCTTCTTCCTCCTAAATCCATCGCCATTTTCATTGCCAATTTTCCATGAAAGCCTTCCCCCAAACCTACAAAACCAAACGCAATTTTCCCCAATTGATTATAGATTCATAGAATTTCTCTTTTCGGCATACATAGACTTTGATAAGTTGTATAATCATGGATTTCCAGAAAATATCTTGGCTGGCTTTTGTCTGATTATTTTTCCTTTTGCCTGATTATCTTTCTCAGTGCATATTGACGAAGGGCATTTACTCATGTTTCAGGTACCCTTCAATAAACATAAGGCAATTTTCTTTAGATTTTTTTAATGGTATTTTTTCTTGAATGTTGTGTATTTACGTTTTTTTTTCTTTTCTTTTGTCCTACATGGAAAAAATTGCCAAGTAAGCATTGTCCAGTCAGCAAACACACGGAAAATTGGTCGGAAAATTTAAAAAGCTTCCGGATAATTTAATTGTCCTGAATTAGATGTGTTTTTCAAGTTACGGGACTATAAACGATAAACAGAAATCGTATGGGACCAAAATTGATATCACCTTAAAGTTATGGGACCAATTTTGTAATTTTCCCTAATATAGCCAAGTTGCACTCATACTGTATTGATGTATTTTCCTGTCTTAGATTTTAAATTGTAGTGTATAGGCGTTTGACCGATTATACGGGACTGTTTACAATCATTTTAATTAAGTACATATGACGATAATATTTTTAATCAAATTTTATTGTATATTTATATTTTAAACTTTTTTACATAAGATTTAACATTTTTATGAAAATCATCATGTGACTAAATTGTTGCTCCAGCATTTAATGAGCTTGAAATCTTGCTTTTGCGCTTGGATATTTTTTATTTAAAACATTGTTGTTAAACGAAGTCATTTATGTAAATGTTTGCAATTTCATGGGTAAGGTGGTGAATGAGATGTAAGGTAGATCTGTGATAAGGGTGTATGATAGTGTGGCCTTACACTTTAATTTTTTAGATAGGCATGAGCACAAATGTGCTTTCTCTCCCCCCCCCCCCCCTCCCCTTATGCTAGGTGTTAAATTTTCTTGAAGCTTATATTAGATGGGAAAACAAAATTAAGATTTGACAGTTCGGCAAAATCAATGAATAATTATATTTGTAGTTGTGTCTTTATTTTATTTTTGTGATACATTGTTTCATTTTTACACCACTTTGTAATTTCTCATACTCGTGCATGATGCACGGGTTTTTAGGCTAGTAAGTAATGGTTTGAAAGTACTTGTTTTGATTATAAAATTAAATACTTATTATTTACATTCATACTTAGAGTAGGTCTTTTCATGGCTTTTATGTTGTAAATCGAGTTTTGCCCTTCGTGGCTTGTGTCATGAATTGACTTTGCCTTTGGTGGCTTTGTGTCGTGAATCGACATAGCCTTTTGTTTGGCTTTAAGTCGCGGATAGCCTTAGCCTTTTTCGTATGGCTTTAAGTGGCGGATAGCCTTAGGCTTTTTGTGCGACTTTGAATGGCGGATAACCTTAGCCTTTTGGTGGCTGCAAGTGGCGGATAGCCTTAGCATTTTGGGGGTTTTATGTGGCGGATCACCTTAACCCTTTTTGTGGGCTTTAAGTGGCGGACAGCCTTTGCCTTTCGGTGGTCATATGTGGCGGATAGCCTTGACCTTTGTTCTATGGCGATAAGTGGGGGACAGCCTTAGCCTTTCGGCAGTCATATGTGGCGGATAGCCTTGACCTTTGTTTTATGGCTCTAAGTGGGGGACAGCCTTAGCCTTTCAGTGGTCATATGTGGCGGATAGCCTTGACCTTTGTTCTATGTTGCACAGACACGGATACGGACACGTCGCACGACACGACACGAACACGGCGATACGGCTAATTCCAAAATTTAAGGACACAACACGCCGCCGACACGTTATATATATATATATATATATATATATATATATATATATATATATATTGAGATAGATATTACATAAACTCTATGAATATCTAGAATAGATATTCGACCTTTATACGGTGCCAAAAGAAATTGTGATTGGCCTTCAAAATATTACAAATTTTAAAATGATTGTTTATCAACAAAAAGAGTATAAACTTGATACGGCGTATTATTAATCTGATTTGGAAAATAGCTTAGTATTCTATAAAATTAGAAAATTAGAACAGGTTCAAAATCACGATCAATTCCTTTTTCAAATCCTGATGCAGCTGCCTTTTTTTCCTAGGCGCTCATTTTGTATGGGCTTTTAGAACCGGGTTTCGTTGCTTGATGCTCTCCGATCGAAAACAAATCAGTTCCATATTGATACGAATCAACCCATATGCTCCCATTTTTAATAAGATTCCAGCTAGGAGCATACAAGTACTATAATGTGCTTCTCCGTGGGTATCTGGTAACCATGTATGTAAAGGTATAAAAAAACCAAACTCTGCCTAACGTAAAGTTGGCAGAGTATGATTAACCTCTGGCTATGGAAATGAAAATCGTGTATTTTAACGTTTTCATTGAAGAAAACTTAAATAAAGAAAAAGAAATTTAAAAAATTGGGTTCAGGTGTGTCAGGGAGCGTCGGTGCCAGTGTCGGGGAGTGTCGGTGCCGTGTCGGAAGCGTCTCGGATATTTAAAATTTCAAATAATATTAATTTAATCAACCGACACGTGTCGGACATGGTGTCGGAGCGTGCCGTGTCTTGTGTTGGACACGGCGCACGGCAACCAGATTGAAGTGTCGGTGCATCATAGCCTTTGTTTTATGGCTATAAGTGGGGGACAGCCTTACCCTTTTTTCTGTGATCACGCTATGAAGCGGACGATCTTTTGGTGCCGCGCTGTGAAGCGGACGGACTTATTGTTGGTCAAGAGAAATTCCGTGTTGATGGCGAGCTGATCTTTGATGATTGAAACTGTTGAGAGAGTTCCAAAAATAAGAAGACTCGTCCAGCCAGATTTGGTTGGGAGAGTTCCAAAATAAGATAGCTCGACCCATCATGTCCCAGGGGTGAGTTCCCAATAATGAAGCGTAATCATTCAAGTTGTAAAAAACGGGAATAAATTCCAATGAGGGCTCGTACCTGAAGAGCCTGTAATAAGAGAGTTAAATGCTGGAGAGCTTAAGAGCTCGTAACTTGGAGAGCTTGGGAGCTCGTAACTTGGAGAGCTTATGAGCTCATAACTTGAAGAGCTTGAGAGCTCATTCTGGCGAGCTCATAACTTGGCGAACTCGTAACTTGGAGAGTATGAAAGCTCGTAACTTGGGGAGCTCATTAACTTATAATGAGATCGTAACTTGGAGAGCTTGAGAGCTCGTAACTTAGGGAGCTCATTAACTTATAATGAGCTCGTAACTTGGAGAGCTTGAGAGCTTGTAACTTGAGAGCTCATTATAGTTACGAGCTCTCCAAGTTATGAGCTCTCAAGCTCTCCAAGTTACGAGCTCTCAAGCTTTCCAAGTTATGAGCTCTCAAGCTCTCCAAGTTACGATCTCCAAGGTCTCCAAGTTATGAGCTCTCAAGCTCTCCAAGTTACGAGCTCCAAAGCTCTCCAAGTTATAAGCTCCAAAGCTCTCCAAGTTATGATCTCCCAAGCTCTCCAAGTTACGAGCTCTTAAGCTCTGCAACAATGAGCTCTCTTATCTTAAGCTTTCAACAACGAGCTCTCTCTATATCCAGAAAGCCGTATGCTTTGTAAGAAACTTGTACAACATCAAAAGTGTTGGTTTCAGAAGACAGAATGTCTAACGCTTTTTCACCCGGAGTTATTATAAGCTCTCGAACAACGATCTCTCTTATTATAAGCTCTCTAGGTATGAGCCCTCATTGAAATTTTTTCCCGTGTTTTACAACTTGAATGATTATGCTTCATTATTGGGAACTCACCCCCGGGACGTGATGGGTCGAGCTATCTTATTTTTGGAACTCTCCCTGCCAAAACTGGCGGGACGAGCCTTCTTATTTTTGGAACTCTCTCAACTGTTACGATCACCAGAGATCAGCTCGCCATAAACACAGTATTTCTCTTCACCAACAATAAATCCGTCCGCTTCATAGCACGGCACCAAAAGATCGTTCGCTTCATAGCGTAATCACAAAAAAAGGCTAAGGTTGTCCCCCACCTATAGCCATAAAACAAAGGTCAAGGCTATCCGCCACATATGACCACCGAAAGGCTAAGACTGTCCCCCAGTTAGAGCAATAAAACAAAGGTCAAGGCTATCCGCCACATATGACCACCGAAAGGCTATGGCTATCCCCACTTATAGCCATAAAACAAAGGTCAAGGCTATCTGCCACATATGACCACCGAAAGGCTAAGGATGTCCGCAACTTAAAGCCTACAAAAAAGGGTTAAGGCGATCCGCCACATAAAACCCCCAAAAGGCTAGGGCTACCTGCCACTTACAGCCACAAAAAGGCTAAGGTTATCTGTCACTCAAAGGCGCACAAAAAGGCTAAGGCTATCCACCACTTAAAGCCATACGAAAAAGGCAAAGGCTATCCGCCACTAAAAGCCATATGAAAAAGGCTAAGGCTATCCGCCACTTAAAGCCAAACAAAAGGCTAAGTCGATTCATAACACAAAGCCACCAAAGGCAAAGTCAATTCATGCCACAAGCCACCAAAGGCAAAGTCAATTCATGACACAAGCCACGAAGGGAAAAAGTGTATTTACGACATAAGTATGACACTTAGGCAATGCTACAGGAGATCCGCCACATTGCAAGTCATCACGGTATTCCAAGGCAATCGATCCGCGAGCAAACATTACTCCCCGCCTAACATTTCAAGAAAATTCTCAAGGCACGGAGTTTGGGGTCATTGATATGTCTAAATTGTAATTCGGCCCACGGATCCTTATTTGGGTCCCTCTGGCCGCCCAAGCAAAGGATTTGGGTCCGCCAAAGGCTTCGGAGCCGCCAAAGGCTCTCAGCCCGCCAACGGCTTCGGGTCCGCCAAAGGCTTCGGAGCCACCAAAGGCTTTCAGTCCGCCAAAGACTTCGGGTCCGCCAAAGGCTTCGGAGCCGCCAAAGGCTCTCAGCTCGTCAAGTCAGGTCCGCCAGCTCTCAGCTCGCCGGCCTGACAGCTCTCGACAGGTGTCTTACTCTCGTCAGCCTGGTGACAGCTGGCTCATCAGCTCTATAAATAGCAACATTACCTCCACTACAAGGAGAGGACGCTTCACTTACAGAACTACGCATTGGCTTGATCCCTTACAATGGATACATAGGCAGCCTCTCAGGCTCAGCCCACAATCACAAAACACTAAACATTCTCCTCCTCTTGCTCTTAAAGATCTTCATCTTGTTCTTGAGCACCACCACACCTTACCAGTGAAATCATACATAAACAGCCAGATATCCACCGCACAAACACCGCCAATCAACCCAGATAATTTCGACATTATCAATACCTGAAACGAAAAGAATGTCAATAAAACAATGATTTTAAATGTCATTCTCCTCTGTCGGTTTATTCTTTCCCCTCCTACTTCACTCTTCTATTCACAGCCAACTTCGATACCATTATAAACCCTTTCAATTCAAGAAACTAAAACCAATATATGTAAGAACCCTTACGATTGAAAAAAAAAAAAAAAAAAAAAAAAAAAAGAATTGCATCTGAATTTGGAAATGTGAAAATGTATTAAACACAAAAACCATGATTCGATGAATTACCGATGTTTACTCACCGAAGCTTCCATTTAAACTTGACATTCCACTTTTCGCTTGATTCAATTGCTGGCCACATCAACATTCAATATGTCAACAATTTTTGATCGAATGAATTACAGAAAACGAATGTAGAAGGAAAATAATAATTAACATAATATCCAAAATCAAAACCTTATATTTGGAGCACAAAAGGAAAAATAGTTCTTTTCTTCACCACATTAAAATAAAAAGCATATAACTATAACCTACTCTTTGCACCACAGCTATTATGTTAACAATTCAAAACATATCTTGTACCACATTTTAATATCAAAATTAAAAAAAATCAATATTACCAATTATTTTTTACTAATACCAATTTATTATATGATCATATCTTCTCCAAACACTTAAAATCTACAAAACACCCCCTCGTTGAATTTCCACAAAATATTTCATTTCAGGTCATCTGCTCCCCTCCCCTGCTCCCCGATTGCCTTCCACCCAAATCGCCGCCGTTCCCTGCCGCCCCCCGCCGCCATTCTTCTTGCACAGGCACCGCCGCAGCTAGCAGTTAGAAGCTTTACCTCTTTCTCCCCTCCCCTGTATTCAATTGGCTTGTTTGCTTGACTATCCATGGTCCCCGAGAATCAAATCAAGATAGATTTTCATTACTGATAAGCAACACATTAATCAAGCAAAATGATAAATGTATGTGTCCATTCTGGGTTCAACTTCTTGTGTCTGGAGTGAAAATCTGTTCTTGATCTTGATAAAACAAAATTACCTACAAAATAGGCTCTTTTGAATCTTCTATTTCAAGGGGTTTTGTTTTTCTGGGAATTAAGAGGCCCAACTCCCATTTTTTCTTTTTTCTTTTGGTGCTATATATATAATTTCCTGTTTGACGAGTACAGATTGAGCTAACCTTCTTGTAAACTTCAAAGGTTGCCATTGAAGCTGAAAAGGAACGGATGGGAGCTCCAGCACAAGTTTGATTGTAGAGATTAAGCTTTGTTGATGGAGAGATATTGGATTTATGGAAGAGATTTTGGTAATGGGGTGCGTAGGTAGGGGTGTGGAATATAGAGTAGATGAAATTTATGGACTAATTTGTAATTAAAAAAATTAGTGTGGAAATAGTTCAAAAGTGTGGTATGAAAGTAGAGAATGTGGTGTAAATAAAGAATTAAAAATGTTTGAAAAATCAATATGGTGTAAAGGTAGGTTTTACTTTTACGTGTGGTGTAAAGTATAAAGTGGTGCAACGGTAGATTTGTTGTGGTACGAATAAAGGCTCCCATAAAAATGAGGTTTGTTTGAAATTCAGAGGGAAAATTACAATTTTCGTCCCAACTTTACCCAGTTTCGATTTTCGTCTTGTTTTTATTACGGTGAGAATTTTGGTCCTGTATCTTTTAAAATCGTTACAAAAATGGTCCTGTCTAGCCGGAAAAGCTGAATGTACTCAGTCATACCCCTCCCCCCGTCTCCTTCAATTTCCCGACCCATCAATTTTGTTTCTCCCTCACTTCATCTTCCCCAAGCAACCCTCCGTTCCAACAAAAAAAAAAAACCATCTGCTGCAAACTATCAAAAATCGAAGACAAAATCATGTGCAAAATATTTTCATTTCCCTATATATATATATATATATATATATATATATATATTATATTTTTAGCTTAGTAAGAACTATACTAATTTAATAGTACTAATAAACAACTCCATATTAAACAAACAATGGAAAATTAGGGATAAGACACAAATCAAATATTTTTAAGAATATGACAACTACATATTTTTTATAGGGATGACAACTGCATAATTTTATAATGAAGAATGACAAACAATGAATCCCGAAAATCGGTGAATCTCCTCAGGTGAATCCCGAAATCAGTGAATTTCGATAAATTGAATTTCGACAGTGAATCCTTAAAATTAGTGAATTTCGACGATGAATTTTGAAAATTAGTGAATTTCGACAATGAAATTCGTCAATTAATTTAAGCAAATAATTTCGAACACAAGTGAATTTCGATAAAATGAATAAATAGTTTTGTCGCTTTACGCAAAAGTTTCAAAAGCTGTCCTTCTACTCAATCATGAAATATTTTCGCCCTTCTCCTCATTCCCAACAAACAAAATATCTCTGATGTTGCACCTTATAAATTACAACTCTCCACTCTCAAGAACTCCATTGCCAAGGAAGAGATAGCTAGAAGCAGATTGCTGGCTCTTAGCTCCTTTTCCCCAATTCAAACATTTATGTCTGTTTAGAGATCAATTCTCTGTTTTCTCTTGCTGGTACACATTAAATTAATTTTAGCCTTAACCCTGCAAGATATATTTGGCTAATGCCATCCCTAAAAAACAGAGGAGGAGCAAAAAAAAAACAGAGAAACAAAAAAAAAAAAAAAAAAAAAAAAAAACGAAAAAAAGGGAGTAAAAATAATACTCTCTGAAAAGTGAATTAGGATGGTTCTAAAGATCTGATTACAATTCAACAATGTCAATGCACGGATTGAAAAGGCATAACAAGCTTAGCACCATCTTCACCAAATCGACCATACTACGTTCAAAGACCATCACGAGATTCACACAATAGAGAAAAAACCACCAACTCTTTTCAATCCAAATCCACACCTGTTCTCAGTCTCATGGTGTTGTTATACCCGTAGTATCGTATACAAAATAAAATAAATAACCAGACATAAGAAGAACAAATTGTTTATTAAACTGAATGTATATTACAACTACAATAAAGAAAACGAAATGAAAACAAAACAGAAAGGATATTCTTAAGAACTGAGGCGAGATGAACTCTGTCCTTAAGACAAATTTGCTCGGCTTGTACCCACGGATAATGCAATTGTCTCCGGGATTACTCGGTTTACTGCTCAAAGAGAGGTACTTCAACTCGAACAAACTTGAACTCGACAAAGACTTTAAAACTCTTCAACTACTTGTTATGCAGAATTTGTGTTGTGTTTCTGTGTGTCATTTCCATTGCAGTAGAGGATCCTTTTATAGGGAGGGACTGCCTGAAGTGTATTGAAGGAGGCATCGATTGAAGGAGCTCCACTAAGGCTTTAACTCCACCGGTTTTCACTAACGACCTTTAACTCCATCAGGTTGAAGTAATGATACAACTCCACTAACTTCTGTAGTTATAAATCAGTTGTAGATGAAATGACTCAGCTGAGTCGAGCCTGAATTGAATCGAACCTCTCAACTCGGATCGAATTCGTATTACTACTCAGCTCGAATTATTTATCAGAATATAGTTAATTTATTTGACAAAATCCAATTTAACTTTGTCCCAAAATTAATACTTGCCTTAGGCCCACGAAGGCCCAAGCCTAAGGTCAACGGCCGGTCAACGGTCAACGGTCTCGGGCGGGCGGCTGCGCGCGCGTGCGCGTGTGGCAATTTTAGCAGAACATCGTCTAACTAAACCATTCTGAACTCTCTCCTTTTCCTTGGAGCTTATACCATTAACTAAACTCCGCCCACTTAAATATTGAGAAATTATTAGCACAATTCCCAATGTGGGATTAGGAAGTTAAACTTTTCAACTTCCAACTTTTCAATACTTCAACAAACCAACTTCAAGCCTTAATTTCTCATTCACCCGATATTCGAATTGAATAATTCAAAACCTGTCTTCATCTACGTCACATGTAGATTTCAAAGTCATCATAAACTCTTGATAAACTATACAAGAGCTTAATCGAAACTGGCTCATAAAAGGTTGTAAACAATGATTAAAAAATCATTTTCTCTTTTTCCCTCAATTTCTCCAACAATCCCCCACATGAATGGAAATTAATGCAAATGTATACCCTGAAGAGATTTCTAATAGAAAAATATTGCATCAGGAGAGGTAGCATATGGCTTTGAACCTGCCTTAGTGAAATAGTATCGGATCTACTCGGCTATTCAGTGAACTATGTCTTGAACTGTTCAGCCTTTATTGTAAAACCAGACAATAGCATTCACACAATATTTCCCTTAGCACCGTATTTGGTTCTCATGGTTGTGTTCATTTTGGCCATGAATCACCCTGGTTTCAGAAAGTGCGTTAGAGAATTATAGCCTCTGAATTCTCACAGAAGTGGCCCCCACTTCACACTTACATAGGTGATCTCCTATCAAGAGTATTCTGCCATACCCCACTTGAAATAAATCAAGTTATAGGAATCTTTAAAGGTTTTCACTTAACCTTTACACCACTGACAGATAACATTTTTATTCACAGAATGGGTAAGTGTTCAGTGAACCTTCGTAACTTAGTTGTCCCTTTGAACCATGATCTTAGGATCTCCAGTCAACATGGTTGGGTTACCATCACAAAGTTTATGTCGTAATAGGCTTAAGTCCCATTCCGAGTGTCAATTTTGACATTTGATCTCTACGTAAACCTTTTGTAAGTGGATCCGCAAGATTCTCCTTCGATATAACAAAATCGATGGAAATCACACCATTAGAGATCAGTTGTTTAATAGTATTATGTCTGCGACGTATATGTCTAGACTTACCATTATACATATTGTTTTGTGCTCGATGTATCGCCGACTGACTATCACTATGTATGCTTACAAGAGCAATAGGTTTAGTCCAACATGGAATATCCTCTGGGAAATTATGAAGCCATTCTGCTTCTTATCCTACTTTATCTAGTGTGATAAACTCAGATTCCATCGTGGAACGAGCTATGCATGTTTGTTTTGTGGATTTCCATGACACCGCAGCACCGCCAATAGTGACTACATATCCACTTGTGGCTTTCGAATCTTTGGAGTCAGATATCCAATTTGCATCATAGTATCCTTCTAATACTGCTGGATATCTTGTATAGCATAATCCCATATTCATTGTAAATTTTAAGTACCTTAGTATCCTATTTAGAGCTTTCTAATGATCCTCATTTGGATTACTTGTAAACCTGCTTAGTTTATTCACGGCACAGGCTACGTCTGGTATAGTACAGTTGGTTATGTACATCAGACAACCTATGATTTGTGAATATTTTAATTGAGACATGGGTTCACCTTTGTTCTTGACTAAGTGCAAACTTAAGTCAATTGGAGTTTTCACAGGACTTTCATGAAAGACATTAAATCTTTTTAGAACAGACTCAATATAATGAGACTGTGACAACGCAAGACCATCAGACATTCTAGAGATTCGAATCCCCAAAATTACATCTACAACCCCCATATCCTTCATATCAAAATTCCGTGTCAACATCTTCTTAGTATTCATGATTGTATCACGAGTACTTCCCATGATCAACATGTCATCAACATAAAGAACTACTATCACATAAGAATTAGAAGTGTTCTTGATATAGACACATTTGTCACACTCGTTAATTTTAAACCCATTTCACAACATTGTTTGATCAAATTTTTGGTCCCACTGTTTTGGCGCTTGTTTTAGCCCATACAAAGATTTAACGAGTCGACACAACTTGTGTTATTGACCAGGACTGTACGTGGACGTGTATTAGAGAATGCGTACGTTAGACTGACCCACTTACATTAAGTGTCGCACTATGTGGCAGTTGTGTAATTATCCTTTGGACCAGAGTCTACATGGCATCACGGTGTGGATTGTCATGCTTTGACACTATTGAGGTTTCCCCTAGCCACGGGCGATAATGAGGTAGTGATTGGGTGTGATACTGAAGCATGCGGGGTATACATGTTTGGTCATCTGGGAATCGCGTACCCTATCATTAGGGGTGAATATCCGAAAGGGCCTTCTTGTAAGGAATGTCTTACTCTCGTGAATCTTTGCAAAGTGGAAGTAAATGAGTTACTTCGAGAGAGCATGATATCCAGATTATAAGATACTGTCGTTAATGTTTGACACTCGACGTACGACCGTATGGATATTATTACAACGATAGGATTGTAAGTTACACGGTAACTGTTTCACATGAAAGGTAGTAGCCATTGCATTTGACTCTTCCGATGATTGTGGGTCACGGTGTGTTGCTAGACGCTAACCCGTGATCGTTAGTATGAAGGGCATTTTTCGTAATTTGCACTTTGTGTCTACGGCCAACATATTCGAAGCCTATCGGGTCACACACATAAGAACATCTAGCCGGATTAAAATGTGGTTATAGTTGATAACCAAATAAGGAAAGTTTATCTCGAGACTATAAGGGTTATAGTGGTAAATTAATATGGTGGTAGTTATTTATTATGAATAAATATAATACAAGATATTAATTATGGTGATTAATTAAATATATGTATTTAGATACATATTTAAATTTGGATATATATATATATATATATATATATATATATATATATATATATATATATATATATATATATATATATATGATATATATGTATTTTGCAAATTAATTAATCATAGCATTATATTAATTAAAGAAAATCTCAATTCCCAATTTTGTGGGATTTGGGGCGCCACTTGCAAAGTACATTGCATACATTTCGTTTGTGCAATTTAATTAATAAGATTTCCATAATATTAATATTGGATATTAATAGATTTTGAAAATTAGATTTATGGTAATAAGATAAAGATAGTCAATATTAGATATTGACAATATCTTGGAAATATTTAATATAAGATATTAAATTAAATGAGATAAATTAATCAATTATATTTTCCTTATTTTATTGGAAAAATGTTTTCTTCTCCTCCACTCTAGTTGGGGCGCCCCTCTCACTATAAATAAAAGGTGGGTGTCAAGCTCTTTTGTACATCGCAATTCCAAGAGCTAATAGTTCTTGTGTAAAATAGAGACCATCCTATAGAGAGTTGGAGAGAGGGGAAAAAGGCTGGTCTAGCAACCGGAGTTTTCCAATAGCAATCCATGATGGGATTCTCATGGTCGTTCGTGTGGACTACAGTAGAGGCCGAACACTTGTGCGGCTCTATGCAGAACTACTCTCCTTAGACGGTCAAAGCGTCGATCTTTTAGATCAAGCAAGGTAACCACCGTCTTTAGCTTATTTGTTTATTGCTTAAACGAAGTCGATCTTGGGTTAAAGAAAATCAAAATTTTGAATTCCGCTGCGTTCCCGTGTAGATTTCCCAATCATTGGTAGCAGAGCGAGCTTCGAGCTTAAGCAATAAACATGTTATTTTGCGTAGTTAATTTTATCGTTCTAATCACATAATTAAAAGATGAAAGATTTTTTATTCGCAAAACAATACACGAAAAGAAAAAATAAAATAAAAAATAGGAGGGGCGGCTTTTGGGGTGCTCGGCCAATCGGCGGCGGCACCCCACTGAAATTACTTGTGGTGGGCGGCTCCCTCCCTCTGGTTGTTGACTTCGCTAGTGCATTTTTGGTGGATCACTAAATTTTGTTTTGTGTATTTTGTATTTTCAATATGTTTCATAGTTGTGATTGGTAATTCCTATTTTGTTTAGTTGTGTCATATGGCTAACCAATGGTTCAAATAGTTTAATATTGGGATGCCATATGGCATTAAAATAATAATGGTCTTTTCAAACTTTGTTTGGAATGTTTTCAGGTCCTTTTCAAATATTTGATTTAAAGGAAAAAGCTTTGCAGCGCCACTTCCAAAATTTTGATTTTAGAAAGCGGCTAAGCATATTAACCAAAATATTGGCATTTCCAAATTTTGTTTGGAATAGAGTCACAGGCGCTTTCAAAATATTTGATTTTGAAAAGTTTCTAGCCAGGCCTTTTCAAAATTTTGATTTTGGAAAAGGCGCCAGGAGATGTCTTTTGGTTTAGAAACCATAGCATCCCTTTTTGATTAGGAATCAAAATGAAAGAAACAAAAGAGACCTAATTTTAATTTTGATTTATTTTTGGAATAGTTCCAATTAATTAAAATTAAAATTGAAATCGGTTTAAAATTAATCGTTAATTTTATTTCGATTAAAATCATTTAATTAATTAAATGTTAATTAGTTAATTGATTGGATAAAATTATTTAATAGATTAAATGTTAATTGATTAATTAAGACACAAGTAGTTAAATTTTAATTTTATCTTTTTCATAAGATGAGATTGTATGGATTAGATATAGTAGATATAATATGATTATATGGACCCGATTGATCATGGACTTAACCGATAGGATAGATGTGAATGATTTAATTTTCTCGTTGGTTTTAAAATTGTCCTAGGTCGTTATGAAGAACGTGACCTAGTTTATTTTCTGCATTTATCACATTCCCGTTGGCTTCCCCCGTGTACGGCGGGTGTATTTATTTTATTAGATAGAATTAAATGTAACAAGAATGGAGTAGAAGATGGAGACCAAAGAAAGAAGAATAAAGATACCATTGGAGATGGCGCATTAAAGATCCTATTGGCGATTGCAGCTACCCTTAGATTGTGACCCGTTGTTTCTTCAGTTAGTATTCGAAACCGCACCTAGGAAAAGTCCATGATCATACCGGTTACTTTACGCATTTACTTATTTTGTGATTGTATTTATTTTATATGATACGATAGATAAATGACTACGCACGATCTAGATGAATGTGTAGGATGATATATGTCTATAGAGATAGATATACTTGATGAGACCATAATTAAAGTTAATTAAGTGAATTAATTTACATAAATACTTCCACCTCAAAAGAATCAAGTTGAAACTGCCTCCCCATATTATAATAACGGTGAAGAGCCCTTGTTCGATCCAACTCATCACCAAAGCAGGGGGGTTGACCTACCTCGGTATATCGTCATTATTGAGATATGATCGTATGAGATCTCACGAATATTGGGGTTGACTTGACTAAGAATTCTCTCGGCCACCAGCCAAAGCGGGGTCGTTTGGATTTTAGAGGCAAGGGTTTGACTACTTCATAAGATGAAAATTGTCAAAGAGTTGACTAATCAAACAACAAGAGTCGTATAAGATACGATTGACAAAGAGTTGTCTACCTATTAGACTATTTTCGGCCCACCAGCCAAAGCGGGGGTTGCGGTAGTTTAGTGGGATCTTGTCCACTGAAGAAAATTAATAATTCTTGAAAGTCAATTGGAGTAGTTGACTAGTGGGAGCAAAATCATAAACCAAAAGACCATTTTTGATTTTGCGTGTATAAACAACAACACTCTTTTATTTTCATTTTTATGTTGTAGTTATAGCAAACTTTTATATTTATATTTTATTCTAGATTAGTAAAACCAAATTATGACTGTTACCTTTTGAGAAACGTTCTCAAATATGGTTAAGAAATTTTAATCCTTTTAAAATAAGCAATGACACGAGCAATCCCGTTATAGTAGTTAGAGACAAGGAGACTACATGTTTGATGGAGTACTCCAAGGCTTTAATTATTAATGAAAGCGGAAGCTCATGATATAATTAAATCATTTGAAATAAGTTTCAACGAATTAGTCATATATTGGATACGATCCAAGATGATCATTCTGTCATACAATGACAATTAATCCAAACGTTGGATAAGAATGACCACATCAGATTTTGGAAAGGTTGTTTTCAAAATTGTAAGATTCAAGTATCGACTTAATTCTATCATTGCTTAAAGGTTAATTAAATAGTCAATGTTTTGAATACGATTCAAAAAGTTAAATAAACTATTTAATAAACTTTAGATTTTCTTTATGAAAGGAAATTAAAGACATGGCTCTTGTGATCTTTCTTAAGTCTTATGAAGACTACAATAAGAAACATTTTTCAAGTTCTTAAAGGATTAAAAAGGAAAGTTAGGGCATGTGCTTAAATAGAGAACTTATTGAAGTTTCTATTCTAGGCAAGTGAGTTGAGATAAATCTATCTAAGTTCAAGTCAACTCTTAGATATATGATATCTTGTGAGTGTGATTAAATTAGAAAGATTAAATACAGATATGGAAGGTGAAGCAAACGTTGTAACACTTACCACGTTCTGGATCTAGTAAACTGATAAGGGAACTAAATAAATGTTATTGTGTTCCGGTTCTTATAAAGAACATACTTTCAGTTATTTGTTAGGATTTAGTAGACATATTCAATTGTAAAGAATAAATGTTATTCCGATAAAGTTGGAAGGTCACTGAATCTAAAATACTAGATTGATGTCACTATATAGTTGATATATGTGATGAGATCTCAACTAAATACGTGTATGGTTGTTATCCTTGATATTTGTAGTTGTTCTAGATGTCGACTCTCTGGAAGAGAAACGTATAATCAAATGTCATTTAGATGATGTCTGAACCATGTGATTATGAATCATATGGGTGATACGTATCTTATCTAAAGATGACTAAAATACCCTTTTATGAAAAAGGTTATAAATCTAGAAAAATTGTCTAAAGCCTAAATATACCGATGTTTGTTGGCTTATGACAATTAATGCCACAAATAATTGTTTGTTAATCTCTATGACTATTTTTAGAAATAGTTGAATGTACTTATTGAAGTACAACAATTCGGAAAGACCGAAAAGGTTGAGCTAGTACGAATATGAGATTTACGAGCTACTTAGGAATTACTCTTCAATTGGATTGAAGTAATTAATACCTGAAGGGTGTTTCAAAAGTCGTCTGAAAAGGAATAAGATTCTCCTTTGAATGATACCATCTTTTGGATACGCAATTCGATTATGTTCCCAAAATGGAAACAACACTTTATATGATAAAGGTGTGACGCATGCCATGCGAAGTATCCCTTACCCGTTTCGGGATAGTGCCCTTATACTTAACCGAGTTCCAAAGAATAAAGGTTGAATAAATTCCGTATTAGATATTGAAGGGGATAATGTCGAATCTATCTTAACCAATGATTTGAAGATTTCATAGGCAAAGTCAGAAAGGCTTGGAGCTTAGTACGACATATGCAACTTTGTGGAATATCTTAGCAAGTACGTTATATGTTATTTACTCGTCTGCGGAGCAAAAGGTGTTTGTCTCCAAACATGCTGTCTTCTAGAGGAAGTCTTTCTTCTAAAAGAAATAGTGGGAGTAAATAAGATCTCAAAAGAGTTTGAGAACCAAAAAGATATATTCAACCATTGGAACATGAAGACGTATTGATATAGCGATGAGGTGTAGAACAACGCCAGTGCACACAAAAGTTTCAGTAAGTCTCTGTGGATAACCTCAAGCCTGAAAAGGCTGATGGTATGTTCATCTTGAAGAATGGATATCTCACGACTTATGAAGGAATGTTTGAAAGGCAAGATTGAGAGATATGGTCAGGAGCCATAATATCTGAATAAGAATCCATCAGTGACAACCAGGTTGTGAACCTAGTATGTCTTACCTAGAGGGAATGTCCCTGAAAGGCTGTCATGGATAGTAATATGATTACCATAAGGCTATAGTGACGGATGAAAGGTACGGGGTGTAAACCTTGTAATTATCTTTATGCCGCTAGCTGAGCCCAGTTCTATTCAGACGATGCTTGTTATAACTTCGTAGCATGGCTATATGATAATGTTGAAGACGTTGGGCAGAAAACTCGATGTTCATAGACGATGACATGATATGTAAGCCCACGAGATCCATTTATGGACTCAAACAAGTTTCTTTAGACGATTTCTTTGTTTGATAATCAAAAGAGTTTGGTTTAGTCAAAAGAAGAATATGCCCCATGTGCAAGATGGATAGTGGGAGTGTGTTACGATTTTTGAGTAAGGTATTTAATATCTCTCTCAGGAATTTCCACCCCATGTCACAGTCAATTAATGTTTGGTAGTTCAAGGTCTTTACGAAAGCACTTGCATTAGTACTTCTTATTTTAGAAATAGGAATCTATAGTGATAGATTTAACTGCTGTTAGATTATAGTTTACCTATATAGATATGATGCTAAAAGAGTTTAGCATAGATCGCGACAGGGGATACTGCTAGCCGATGTTCTCAAGATCTATCTATATTATGGCGTTAGTCCTAAAGATGAGGTGAAAGATGATGCTTATAGAAGGTTCCCTTTGCTGCTGCAATAGGATCCATCATAAGAGTTATGCCAAATGTTCATACTTCATGAAGAGTCTTGAGCAAGTATGAAAGTAAATCTGGTAAATGTCGAGAACATCCTTAAACAAGTTAAGGAAAGTTTCCTAGTTTATTGAAACTTGGAATTAAATAAACATAGATATACAGACGTATATCCTGAGTCCTATGAAGGCGAATGGGAGCTACAGTCTGGGTTTGCAGTCACTTTGATCAAGTGATACAGTGAGCTGGAAATGTTCTAGCCTATGGGTCACTATAAACTCTACAACTTAGCCAAAACACAGTAGTGCCTTAGAGGTGCGGCGGGAGCAGTACATGGATCTAGAAGGTTCATTCCTGAACCTTATACGGTTCTTCCACCTTTTCTATATAGTTGATATAGTAAATGGATTCATTGATTCAAGCAAGGACCAGGGTCTCGTCAGAGATTCGTGTGTGTGTTGAGGCAGTTCCTTTGACTAGGTCATTTGGAACATGATATGAAGATAGTCCGAGTCCCTATGGATAGCGATCCGTTCATGGCTAGGGCTGGTTGCGAGTAATACATGAGATTCTGTTTCAACTTGGTCTTGTGTGTGCGAGTGATTGGTTTTAGGCCAAGTGGGAGATTGTTGAAATAGTGTCCTAAACCCAATTGGGTTGGACCGGATCCAACCGGGTCGGATCATTTCTACTATTTCTTTATGTTTGTACATATATTAAATGGCTTTTCTGTTGTCATATATATATATGTGTGTGTGTGTGTGTGTGTTATTTTAAAGAACCAATTGTGAATTGTTATAAGATAACGTCCTTAGTATTAAACTGTGATAGAGAAACCATGATAGGCGATTATGGTTGATGAGATCTATATTCACTTTAATAAGTTTGATACTTAAATGTCTCTAGGTTGATGTACTATTAAACAGGGCATTGATAGTATAAACAGGCTAGCACGTATTAGATGTCTTCTGTCTTAAAGGGCAGAGATAGATCTCGTCTATCGAAGTGTAAAGACAGTTGGACTGTACGTGGACGTGTATTAGAGAATGTGTACGTTAGACTGACCCCCTTATATTAAGTGTCGCACTATGTGGCAGTTGTGTAATTATCCTTTGGACCGGAGTCTACATGGCATCACAGTGTGGATTGTCATTCTTTGACACTATTGAGGTTTCCCCTAGCCACGGGCGATCATGCGGTAGTGATTGGGTGTGATACTGAAGCATGTGGAGTATACATGTTTGGTCATCTGGGAATCGCGTACCCTATCATTAGGGGTGAATATCCGAAAGGGCCTTCTTATAATAAATGTCTTACTCTCATGAATCTTTGCAAAGTGGAAGTAAATGAGTTACTTCGAGAGAGAGCATGATATCCAGATTATAAGATACTGTCGTTAATGTTTGACACTCGATGTACGACCGTATGGATATTATAACAGCGATAGGATTGTAAGTTACACGGTAACTGTTTCACATGAAAGGTAGTAGTCATTGCATTTGACTCTTTCGATGATTGGGGGTCACGGTGTGTTTCTAGACGTTGTCCCTTGATCGTTAAGTATGAAGGGCATTTTCGTAATTTGCACTTTGTGTCTACGACCAACATATTCGGAAGCCTATCGGGTCACACACATAAGAACGTCTAGCCGGATTAAAATGTGGTTATAGTTGATAACTAAATAAGGAATGTTTATCTCGAGACTATAAGGGTTATAGTGGTAAATTAATATGGTAGTATTTATTTATTATGAATAAATATAATACAAGATATTAATTATGGTGATTAATTAAATATATGTATTTAGATACATATTTTTGAAATTTGATATATATATATATATATATATATATATATATATATATATATATATATATATATATATATATATATATATATATATGTATGTATTTTAAAATTAATTAATCATAGCATTATATTAATTAAAGAAAATCTCAATTCTCGCTTGCATTCTTTCCCTGGCACCCGATTTTTCCCACAACGGGTTTTTCGGACCAGGGTTTTAAGGAGGTGGGGTAGCACATTGATGACATCTTAGGAGGGAGGAGGCCATGGATGGAAAAAAACTTGTAATGTTTTCTTTTTAATAAAATTACAAGTTCATATAAAAAAATAATATATAAAAATAAAAAAAATAAAAAAAGAAAATCCCAATTCCCAATTTTGTGGGATTTGGGGCGCCACTTGCAAAGTATAATTGATACATTTGGTTTATGCAATTTAATTAATAAGATTACCATAATATTAATATTGGATATTAATAGATTTTGAAAAATAGATTATGGTAATAAGATAAAGATAGTCAATATTAGATATTGACAATATCTTGGAAATATTTAATATAGTAAATTAAATGAGATAAATCAATCAATTATATTTTCCTTATTTTATTGGGAAAATATTTTCTTCTCCTCCACTCTAGTTGGGGCGCCCCTCTCACTATAAATAAGAGGTGGATGTCAAGCTCTTTTGTACATCACAATTCTAAGAGCTAATAGTTCTTGTGTGAAATAGAGAGCATCCTATAGAGAGTTGGAGAGAGGGGAAAAAGGCCGGTCTAGCAACCGGAGTTTTCCAATAGCAGTCCATGATGGGATTCCGGCGGGCTGTTCGTGTGGACTAGCGGTAGAGGCCGAACACTTGGGCGGCTCTATGCAGAACTACTCTCCATAGACGGTCAAAGCGTCGATCTTTTAGATCAACAAGGTAACCACCGTCTTTAGCTTATTTGTTTATTGCTTAAACGAAGTCGATCTTGGGTAAAAGGAAATCAAATTTTTTGAATTATGCTGCGTTCCCGCGTAGATTTCCCAACAATTTGCATAACCGATAAATATGCAATCTATCGTTTTAGGCCCAATCTTTATTTGTTTAGGTTTAGGCACTTCTACCTTTGCTAAACACCCCCACAAATATGGGGTCTTATCCATCTTCTTGGATGGAATTCTATCAAGAATGACATTTGCTGAGAGGATGGCCTCCCCCTACAAGTTCTGAGGTAAACTCGAACTTATCAACATAGCATTCATCATCTCTTTTAAAGTGCGGTTCTTGCATTCAGCAATACCATTTGATTGAGGTATATACGGAGCAGTAGTTTGATGAATAATGACAGATTGTGAACACAGTTCATTAAACGGTGCATCATATTCACCACCTCTATCACTACGAACCTTTTTGATTCGTTTGCTAAGTTGATTTTCGACTTCATTCTTATAGTTTTTAAAAGCGTCAATTGTCTCATCTTTGCTACTTAGCAAATAGACATAACAATATCTTGTACAATCATAGATACATGTTACAAAGTATTTTTTACCGCCTCTCGATTGCACAAATTTTAAATCACACAAATCTATATGAATTAAATCTAACGGTTCTGTGTTTCTTTCCACTGAAGGAAATGGTGCCTTAGTCATTTTAGCTTTGACACATATTTGGCATTTTTCAGTTTGATTAAACTTTATATTTGGTAATAAATCTAAATTCATCATTCTACGAATTGATTTATTATTAACATGTCATAATCGATTATGCCATAAACAATAAGACTCAAGCAAATAAGCAGAAGTAGATGCAATTTTATTAGCCTCATCGGGCATAACAGTCTTAGGCATAATAGCCATTACATTCAACTTAAACATACCATCGGTGAGATAGCCTCTACCGACAAACACTTCATTTTTTGTCAGAATGACCTTATTAGAACCAAACATCTTCTTCAAACCAGTCTTGCTCAATATAGCACCAGAAACTAGATTCCTACGAATGTCAGGAACATGGAGAACATTGGTCAATGTCAGCTTCTTTCCTGAAGTCATCTTTAGAATAACATTCCCGGTTCCCTGAATGGTTGAATGGGAAGAGTTACCCATCCACAGTTTGTCACCAGCTCCAGCCTTATAGGTTGAGAACACTCCACGGTCATCACAAACATGTCTTGTGGCTCCAGTGTCCACAAACCACTGCCTTGGATTCCCAACAGCATTGCATTTTGTCACCACAATGCAGAACATGTCATTATCACCATCAGTTTCAGCCACATATGCCCTTGGCTGAAATGGCTTCTTTCCACGGCACTCAGCTGCACGGTGCCCAAATTTTTCACAGTTGTGGAATTCACCATTAAACTTGTACGCAGTTTGTGGTTTCTTGGGCAATTCACCAGTTTTCTTGAAAGATTGTCTAGCATCTTCCTCTTCTTATTTTTTACCTCAACAACATGAGCTTTGGCCTGTCCAACCTGCACAAAAAGTTTCTTTTTGGATCCTCTATTGTCCTCCTCTATACGGAGTCGGACAATCAGATCATCCATAGACATCTGCTTTCGCTTGTGTTTGAGATAACTTTTATACACATTCCATGAAGAAGGTAGTTTCTCAATCACACAGGCTACTTGAAAATTTTCATTAATCACCATACCCTCTTCTAAAAGTTTGGATATAATGATTTGTAATTCCTCAACCTGTTTAATTACGGTTTTGGAATCAACCATCTCATATTTCAGAATTTACCTACAATAAATTTCTTAGCACTTGCATCCTCAGTTTTATATTTTTTTATCTAAGGCAAGCCATAGTGCTTTAGCAGACTCAAACATACAGTAGACACCATACAAAGTATTGTCTAAACCGTTTAGAATGTAATTTTTGCACAAAAAATCACTATGCTTCCACCTCTCTTGAGCAAGCATAACCCCGTGTTCGAGGTTGCCTGGAGATACAACTGGTTTCTCTTCAGTGAGCATCCTGGCTAATCCAAGTGTATTCAAGTAGAACAGCATCTTTTGCTGCCAACGCTTGAAATTCAGCCCATTAAATTTTTCTGGCTTCTCACCATGAGATGAACCAGCCACAACAACAGTAGATTGTGTCACAACAGTAGTAGGCACAATTGCATTTGATAGTGGATTCAGACTTCCACTTGCCGCAGCGTCAGCAGTAGGTGTCAATGACGCATCATTAACAGTAGTCGTTTCTGTTGAAAACAGAAGATAAACAATTCAGATTTATATTGGTTTTCAATGAGACCAAAGAAGATGAAGTTCACTGAATATCAAAAATGATATTCAGTTCGATCAGAAAAAAAAATAGTTCAGAATACGAACTGAATATTTATCTTTATCCACATACAGATATTTTTCAGAGCATAAGAAAGCTCTGAAAATTTGTCTTAAGATTGTTACCTGTAGTATCGTATGCAAAATAGAAAGGATATTCTTAAGAACTGAGGCGAGATGAACTCTGTCCTTAAGACAAATTTGCTCCGGCTTGTACCCACGGATAATGCAATTGTCTCCCAGGATTACTCGGTTTACCTGTTCAAAGATAGGTACTTCAACTCTGAACAGACTTCGAACTCTGACAACACTTTAGAAAACTCTTCAACTATTTATTATGCAGAAAGAATGAATTTGTGTTGTGTTCTGTGTGTCATTTCCATTGTAGTAGAGGATCCTTTTATAGGGAGCCCTGACGTGTATTGAAGGAGGCATCAGTTGAAGGAGCTCCACTAAGGCTTCAACTCCATCAGTTTCCACTAACAGCCTGTAACTCCATCAAGTTGAAGTAATGATGCAACTCCACTAACTTCTATAGTTATGTATCAGTTGCAGATGAAAGGACTCAGATGAGTCAAGCCTGAATTGAATCAAACCTCTCAACTCGGATCGAATTCGTATTACTACTCAGCTCGAACTATTTATCAGAATATAGTTAATTTATTTGACAAAATCCAATTTAACTTTGTCCAAAAAATTAATACTTGCCTCAGGCCCACGAAGGCCCAAGCCCAAGGTCAACGGTCTCGGGCGGGGGGCGGGGCACGCGCGCGCGTGCGTGTGTCAATTTTAGCAGAACGTCGTCTAACTAAAACCATTCTGAACTCTCTCCCTTTCCTTGGAGCTTATACCATTAACTAAAGTCCTCCCACTTGAATATTGAGAAATTGTTAGCACAATTCCCAACGTGGGATTAGGAAGTTAAACTTTTCAACTTCCAACTTTTCAATTCTTCAACTAACCAACTTCAAGCCTTAATTTCTCATTCACCCGATATCCGAATTGAATGATTCAAATACCTGTCTTCATCTACGTCAAGATTTCAAAGTAATCATAAACTCTTGATAAACTGTACAAGAGCTTAATCGAAACCGGCTCATAAAGTGGTTGTAAACAATGATTAAAAAATCATTTTAAAATAATTAAAAAAATCATTTTCTCTTTTTACCTCAATTTCTCCAACAGGTGTAACGCCCCGCTCCCGGATACCGAGCCCTTATCCGGAAGAGAACGTTCAGCGTGTATAGCATTAAATAAATCTAATATTATACCCAAGCCTCTTCGTCGTCGTATCAAATAAAACCAAACAGAAGCTAAAAAGACTCGGGTAAAAACCGTAAAAGTCACTATGAACGGAATACATACCGACTGTGGAAAAAAAAACATCTTACAACATACGATGATCCAAGAGGAAGAACATACAACCTTTTTTAACAAAAAGAAAGTCTAAAAGCAAAAGTACAACCTATACGGATTACAAAAGCAAAAGAAGCATCATCAACACGTCATCGTCAAATCCTCATCGTGGTCCTCAACGAACTCAATGTCAACCTGTCCATCTTCTCACCCCACAATACACACAAACAAAATGCAAAGGAGGTAAGTACATAGTACTTAGCAAGAGTGAGAAGCTAAAGAATAATTAAGTTCTACAACGGAAAGGTTTCATATATTTAATTAAATTGTCTTTGTATGACTGACTCAATCTACGGTTCACTCCATGTCTATCAACATGTTGTGACTAGACGTATCTAGCTTAACTTATCTTGGTTACGTCAGCATTCAAGGGCACTACGCATGGCGTTTATTATCCTGAATAAATACTTGCTAACGAACGGTGATTAGCACCTGATAGCACCGGGGTCTCCCCGGTATGCGTATACGTCCGATGAATTTCATCCACTCTTCAGCCTTTTGAGCCAGTAGCGTTGTTCACCTTATTGAACGTATCACATTGCCGATATGAATCGGTGCCTTACCAAGAATAGCATGACATTTTATCTTTTTACTAAACACATATGTAATTATTATTTGTTGTTAACTAGCCACCTATGTATTTTCAAATAAGCTCCCTCCCATCTACCTCTCTCTCACTTAGACCACTAGACACGGACAAGGCCTAGAAAATACACAGACATTGATGAATACTAATTCATCAAAGCACAAGCCTTTTCATGCTCTTCCGACGGTCCCGAACTTCAACTCTTTGGAAGAGTACATTCGGTGCCGGAACTAAACGCATCAGAAACTCAATCGAGGTTTGTTCATTTTCATTTAGTGCTATTAGATCAAGAATTAACATTTAAACTCATCTCGTGGCTTAAAACAAGCTAAACATCACATAGCATCCAACACTTTAGCTACAACATAAAACAAGATTCCTTGCTACAACTAACACTCAACCTAAACATTGTAAAACCATAACTATTCCTAAGGAAGAGCCTCTTACCTTAAATTCCAGCAAAAACGATCCAAAACATTCAAGATATTGCTGATCATCTAAGCCTTTAACTCGAAACCTAATTGATCAACAGGTAACCCTAAAAACCCTATCTTTCTTGAAAATCCGGAAATGAAAACTATTTTTAGAACGATCTACGCTCCGAGACAATATTTTTGACTACTCATGGCTGCGAAACAGAGCTACGGATTAAAAGATATGAATTTTTGAAGAATCGAACCCGACGGTTACCAAAAACTAGGGCTAAACTGAAAACTTACGAAATAGGGAGGTGTTATTTTCCAAATTTGCGTCTCATCGCGGTGATCACTTTTCTCTACTACGGCATCTTGAAACGATGAACGGATTGGCCCTGCGACTGGAGTTTACGTTCTCCCTTTTTTTCTGAATTTTGCCGTCGATGTCTGCATCCCTTTTTTTTTGCCGTGAATCAAAATGATGGGATTATTGGGATTAATTTCCTTAAATACTTGGTTAATCCCTTTTATTAATTAAATCCCATTTAATTAATAATTTTCCTTAAGTACCAAATATTATAATCCTTATAATAAGTAATCCATTTACTTCTCGTAATACATTTCCAAGACATCTAAATAAATCCTTTTTAATTAGATATATCGGGATAAATAATAACTAGGTCGGCTTGACCATATAGCGTGGCACTCATGATCGTCCGCTTAATAGCGCTATAATATTCTGATTTCGAGAAAGGGCAGACGTGTCATTTTGCGAAAATGAAATATTATTATTCCGACTTCTTTATTTGGAGTTAAGTATTTTGTTATTATATATATATATGTATGTCGAATTATATATATATATATATATATATATATATATATATATATATAGGGAAAAATCTGATTTTAAGGATAATGAAGGAAATATGTTATTTTGGGGAAAAGCTTATTTAAGGAAAAATAATTCCCATTATATGTAAAACCTATTGGAAATCAGAATTCTTCTTCCACGTTTTCTGAGAGCCGCATAAGAGCAAGGAGAAATGGCTGAGGGACTTTTTCAAAATTCTGAGTCGTTTCTCAACCGTTTTCAGATTCGAGTAGAGCGTTGGAATCGCCGTGAGGAAGGCGTCATTTCAGCACCAGAAAGTTGGAGCTTTTCTCGAGGTATGATATTCGACCTAGCTGATGTTTTGGATGAGTTTGATGGATCAAAACTCATGTCTCTCGTAGTCTCCATGTGTTAGAAGTTTGTGATCGATTTTAATGCAAATTCGGATTGATCATATAGGTTTCTCTGCAAAAGGTGTTCGTTTCTGCATTTTTTCTGAGGATTTGTACTTGGATTAGCTTGCTAAAAGGTAAGAGAATCTTCCTACAAGTTAATTACGATTTCATCGGGTTTACGTTAGGATTGGATGTGATTTTATGATAGAATTGTTACCTTCGTGTTGCCTAAGGATCTATAGTTGTTATGATAGATAAAAGCTGTGTTTTATGCCTATTTCTGAGTATTATGATGTTCAACAAGTTTGAGAACGATTAGGGGTCAAAAACTGAGTTTTCAGAAGATGCCGCGCTTGGTGCGGGCGCACCAAGCCTAGTGCGGACGCACTGGAAGGCCTGAACTCGGATTTTAACATTCAGAGAGTTAGTGTGAGTGCACCAGATCCGGTGCAAGCAAGATAGAGCCAAAGGCGGGTGCATCGGATCGCGTAAAGTTGAGTTTTACGTACAGAGGCTCAGTGCATGCGCACAGAACCCAGTGTAGGCGCACTGGACCTCTTTTTGATGAATAAGATGATTTTAGCTATGATATGAGTTTTAGATGTTGTTCATTGACCTTATAACATTAATTAAGCTTGAACAAGCCTCGATTGAGCTTCCGATTCATTTAGTTTCGGCACCGGATGTACTCCTAAAGGGAGTTGAAGTTTGGATCCGTCGGAAGGGCATGAAAGGGCTTGTGCTTTGAATGAACTAGAGTTCATCAATGTCTATGTACTTGATAGGATGTGATGTCCAGTTGTCTAAGTGAGGGAGTAAAGTTGATAAGGTGAGGTTTGCCTTGAAAACACTTAGGTGGCTAGTTAATACACAATAAAACTACATATGTGATAATAAAAGATAAAACGTCACCTATTCTCGGTTAAGCACCAATTCATATCGGCGATGTGATACGTTCATAAAATGTGAAAAACTCTACTGGCTCAAAAGGCTAAAGGGTAGTAGAGGAAATTTATCGAACGTATATGCATACCGGGGAGATCTCGGGACTATCGGTGCTATTCACCGTAGTTGACAAGTATGTCTCGTGATGGATACACATCATGCATAGTGCCCTTGAGTGATGACGTAACCAAGATAAGCTAAGCCAGAAACGTATAGTCATGACATGTCGATGGGCATGGAGTGAACCCTATATTGAGTCGGTCTCATAAATATAATCTTTCAATTATAAACCTTAATTAAATTGTAGCATATACCTCTTGCTACGTACAATGTACTTACCTCAAATGCATGTTTACTTATGTGTTTGGGGGAGAGAAGATGAGCAGGTTGATCCAGAGATCGACAAGTACTTTGATGACGACGTTTAAGGACGCCGAAGTTGAAGAGTTTATTTATTCTTGTTTTCATTTATAGACTTGAAGTTTGTTTGGAAACTTTGTAATTTCCTTTTAGTTTTCCTTCGGAGGTTTTCGTACGTTTTGGTTTCGTTTGGTTTTTCAATGTAATATATGTTACATTTCTTTCTTTAGATATTTAGTTTCTATTCTTGGATATACCCGAGTTTTTGCTTACGTTTTGCTTAACTCGATACGACGTAGTAGAGTCTTACGTATAAAGTGGAATTTATTTTATTTTATACGTGCCGAATGTTCCTTTTCCGGATGAGGACTCGGTGTCCGGAAACGGGGCGTTACAGTTGGTATCAGAGCGAAGCATCCTTTAGGCTACCTTCCTTAAGATAAGATCTCTTTAGACCACATAGTAACATTCTGATCCTTCCTGATCTTTCAGAATGTTGGGTAACCTCAGAGATACTTTTGTTGATAAGTTTGGAATCGGAAGTTCTAGGGCCCATCAAAAAGCGAGAGATTTGGTTCAAGATAGGGGTATAGTAGTTGTGGTTCATCTAGAAGATGTTGATGATCATGTTGGAGTTTACCATTGAAAAAGAATAAGAAAAGGACCCTATAGTTTTGAATTCTAAGAATCATGGTGAAATTCATGGTATAAGTCGGCTATCCATGAATTTTGTCTACATGGATTTTAAACATAATGAAGTACCTTCCAGTGAGGAATGCACCGAGTAGAAGTGGAATAGTGCAGTTTCAGTTGTTCATGAATGGTTTGTCCCGTAAGATCCAAGCGGGAAGGTTGGGAAGTACACCAAGGAACATGGCTGAAATGTTGAACAAGGTCTTGGAAGCTGAAACCTTCAAGGACGACCTGTCAGTCGTTAATGGTGCTACGAGGAACACAAAATCAAGGAAACGGGAAAGGCGGCCCAAGTCGGCCAGTTCGAGTGTTTGCAGTGGATGATGAGATGGTTGAACCAGATGATAATGCTATTACAGGTACAATAATATTAGACAACTTAGCAGTTACGGCTTTGTTTGATACGGGAGCGTCAAACACCTTTATGTCAACTAAGATAGCTAAGAAGCTTAACTTACCAATGGAAACCTTAAGAAACACCTTGGAAATAACAACACCATTAGGAAAGGTAACTAAGGTAGCCAAGTTGATGCCTCAAGTGGAAGTGCGAGTAGGAGCATATCGATGCAAAAGTGACTTTACAGTTTTGGATTTTTTGGACTTCGTTCTAATTCTTGGAATAGATTGGCTATCCCAGAATTATGTTCACCTGGATTGTAGAGAAAAGAGAGTGACCTTTAAGATACCCGGGAAATCATCTAAGACTTATCAAGGAAATGTTTACAAGCCTAGTAAGAAGCGTCATCTGATCATTTTAGCAGTTAAGGCGATAAGAGCTTGTCAAAAGGGTTGTGAAGGCCACTTGTTATACGTAGTGGATGTGGAACAAGTGAAGCCTAAGTTAGAGAAAACCCTTGTAGTAAAGGAATACCCTGAAGTGTTTCCAGATTACCGGGAGACATGCCGGATAGAGAAATAGAGTTTGAGATCAAGTTAGTGCCAGGAGCGGCACCAGTTGCTAAGGCACCCTATTGAATGGCACCGGCTGAATTGAAAGAGTTGAAAGCTCAACTTAAGGATATTATTGAGAGAAATATAATTCAGTCTAGTCTTCACCTTAGGGAGGCCCAGTTCTGTTTGTTAAGAAGAAGGATGGTAGCATGAGGATGTGTATCGACTACAGAGTGTTGAATAACCTCACCATCAAGAATAAGTACCATTTACTGAGGATTGATGATCTATTTAATCAGTTGCAAGGCAAGAGAGTGTTTTCCAAGATCGATCTTAGGTCCGGTTATCACCAGTTGAAGATCAAAGTAGCAAATATACCGAAGACAGCTTTCAGTATGAGGTATGGACATTATGAATTCCTGGTCATGCCGTTTGGACTCACTAATGCTCCATCTGCATTTATGGATTTAATGCAGCGTTTTTCATGCCATACTTGGACAAGTTTGTGATAGTGTTCATATATGATATCTTAGTATACTCCAGGGATGAGAAAGAACATGAAGAACACCTGAGGATAATGTTGGATACTTTGAGAAAGAACCAGTTGTATGCTAAGTACTCAAAGTGTGAATTTTGGCTGAATCATGTTAGTTTCTTGGGTCATGTCATTTATGGATTTAATGCAGCGTTTTTCATGCCATACTTGGACAAGTTTGTGATAGTGTTCATAAATGATATCTTAGTATACTCCAAGGATGAGAAAGAACATGAAGAACACCTGAGGATAATGTTGGATACTTTGAGAAAGAACCAGTTGTATGCTAAGTACTCAAAGTGAGAATTTTGGCTGAATCATGTTAGTTTCTTGGGTCATGTCATTTCTGGAGATGGCATTAAAGTTGATCCAGTGAAGATTGAAGCAGTTGAGAAGTGGTCCAGACCAACTACAGTTTCAGAGGTTAGAAGTTTTCTTGGTTTGGCTGGCTATTATAGGAAGTTTGTACAGGACTTCTCAAAGATAGCTACACCACTTACCCGGCTCACTCAAGAGAATGTGAAGTTTGAGTGGACAAGTGAGTGTGAAGATGCTTTCCAAACGTTGAAAAGAAGTTGACTACAGACCCAGTTTTGGCAGTTCCGGAAATCTTTGATAACTACGACGTTTATACTGATGCTTCGGGACAAGGTTTAGGTTGTGTGTTGATGCAAGGAGGAAAAGTAATCACTTATGCATCTAGACAGTTGAAAGTGCATGAAAATAATTACCCAACACATGATCTAGAGTTGGCAGCGGTAGTGTTTGCCTTTAAAGATTTGGAGGCGCTACTTGTATGGAGTTAAGGCTAGGATCTTCACCGACCACAAAAGTTTGAGGTATTTCTTCACTCAAGAAAATCTGAATATGAGGCAAAAGAGATGGTTAGAGTTCGTAAAGGATTACGACTTGGATATTCGCTACCATCCGGGTAAAGCAAATATGGTTGCAGATGCCTTGAGCAGGAAACCGGTGTTAGCAGTTTCAAACGTTGAAGATGTGGCAGAAAGGTTAAATGGGATGAAAATCCGGGGTTTTCATCAGATTGAAGACCGGTAGTTTGTGGAACCGTTGTTAGCAAAGATCTGAGTTGATGGATGATATTCGGGAAAGCAAGATGAAGATCCAGTTTTGGTTGATTTGAAGCGTGTTGCAAGAGAAAAGCCTGCATTGGGTTATGTGTTAGATAAGAATGAAAACCTTTGGTATCAAGATCGTTTGTGTGTGCCTAATGTCGGTGATCTAAGGCAAAGAGTTATGGAAGAGGCACATAGGATTGCTTTCATCCAAGAGCTACTAAAAAGTGTACATGGACTTGAAAGAAAAGTTTTGTTGGCCCTCGAAGAAAGTGGAAATAGCTAAGTTTGTAGCGGAATATGATACTTGTCAGAAAGTTAAAGCAGATCATAGAAGGCCAGGAGGAATGCTTGAGCCATTGGATATCCCTGAATGGAAATGGGATAAGATCACAATGGATTTTATCACCGGTTTGCCTAAGACAGGAGGCGGACATGATGCGATTTGGGTGATTGTGGATAGATTGACCAAATCAGCCCACTTCCTACCAACCAAAGTCGATATGTCTTTGAAGAAGATGACGACACTATACTTGGATAATATAGTGAAGTTACACGGGGTACTTATCTCGATAGTTTTAGATCATGATCCGAGGTTCGTCAGTCTATTTTGGAAGAGTTTACAAAGGGCCTTTGGCACCAAGTTGGATTTAAGCACGACTTTTCATCCTCAAACAGATGGACAATCCGAGAGAACCATCCAAACACTTGAAGATATGTTGAGAGCCTGTGTTTTGGAAGTAGGCGGGTCATGGGATGATTACCTACCTGTAGCAGAGTTTGCCTACAACAACAGTTACCACGCAAGCATAGGCATGCTACCGTTTGAAGCTTTGTAAAGGGAGAAGATGTTGAACGCCACTATTTTGGGATGAAGTCGGGAAAAGACAAGTCACCGGGCCGGAATTGGTTGAGCAAGCTAAAGAAAGGGTTCAGTTGGTTAAGAAGAATCTGAAGGCAGCTCAAGATAGACAGAAAAGTTGGGCAGACGTCAGAAGAAGACTGCTTGAGTTTGAAGTCGGTGAAAGAGTTTATCTACGAGCTTCACCGATGAAGGGAGTGAAACGCTTTGGACAAAAGGGAAAGTTAAGTCCAAGATATGTTGGACCATTTGAGATCCTGGAAAGAGTTGGACCGTTGGCATATAAACTTAAGTTACAGGAATCGATGTCAAGAGTCCATAATGTTTTCCACGTTTCAATGTTAAAGAAATGCTTGACAAAGAGTGATGTTGAAACCACAGTTGATCCGGAAGTTCTTCAAGACAATTTTGCGTATGATGAGAAACCGATCAGGATTTTGGACCAGAAAGAAAAGATGATTAAGAGACGGTTGATTCCTTTTGTTTTGGTGCAATGGAGCAACCATTCACCGAATGAAGCAACTTGGGAAGTTGTGGACGACATGATCAGCGAGTTTCCAGAGTTTTTGGATTTACCAGGTATGTTCTAGTTTCAAGGATGAAACTCCTCTCAAGGGGGTAGGAATGTAATATTCCGATTTTCGGGAAAGTGCAGACGTGTCATTTTGCGAAAATGAAATATTATTATCCCGACTTCTTTATTTGGAGTTAAGTATTTTGTTATTTTTATATATATATATATATATATATATATATATATATATATATATATATATGTCAAATTATATGTGTATATACATATTAAGGGAAAAATCTGGTTTTAAGGGTTGAGAAAAAGCTTATTTAAGGAAAAATAATTCCCATTATATGTAAAACCTATTGGAAATCAAAATTCTTCTTCCACGTTCTTTGAGAGCCGCATAAGAGCAAGGAGAAATGGTTGAGGGACCTTTTCAAAATTCTGAGTCGTTTCTCAACCATTTTCAGATTCGAGTAAAGCGTTGGAATTGTCGTGAAGAGGGCGTCGTTTCAGCACCAGAAAGTTGGAGCTTTTCTCGAGGTATGATTTTTGACCTAGCTAATGTTTTGGATGAGTTTGATGGATCAAAACTCATTCTCTCGTAGTCTCGATGTGTTAGAAGTTTGTGATCGATTCTAATGCAAATTCGGATTGATCATATAGGTTTCTCTACAAAAGGTGTTTGTTTCTGCAGTTTTTCTGAGGATTTAGACTTGGATTAACTTGCTAAAAGGTAAGAGGATCTTCCTACAAGTTAATTACGGTTTCATAGGGTTTACGTTAGGATTGGATGTGATTTTATGATAGAATTGTTACCTTCATGTTGCCTAAGGATCTATAGTTGTTATGATAGATAAAAGCTGTGTTTTTATGCCTTTTTCTGAGTATTATGATGTTGAAAAAGTTTGAGAATGATTAAGGATCGATTATGGGTCAAAAACTGAGTTTTTGGAAGTTGTCGCGCTTGGTGCGGGCGCAACAAGCCCAGTGCGGACGCACTGGAAGGCCTGAACGTGGATTTTTACATTCAGAGAGTTAGTGCAAGTGCACCAGATCCGGTGCAAGCACACTGGAGCCCAAGATGTTATTACCTGATCGGTCGCGGGTGCACCGGATCGCGAAAGTCGAGTTTTACGTACAAAGGCTCGGCCAGGCGCGATCGAACCCGTGTAGGCGCACTGGACCTCCTTTTGATGAATATGATGATTTTAGCTATGATATGCTTTTTGACGTTGTTCTTTGACCTTATAACATTAATTAATCTTGAACAAGCCTCGATTGAGCTTCCGATTCATTTAGTTTCGGCACCGGATGTACTCTTAAAAGGGAGTTGAAGTTCGGATCCGTCGGAAGGGCATGAAAGGGCTTGTGCTTTGAATGAACTAGAGTTCATCAATGTCTATGTACTTGATAGGATGTGATGTCTAGCTGTCTAAGTGAGGGAGTAGAGTTGATAAGGTGAGCTTTTCCTTGAAAACACTTATGTGACTAGTTAATACACAATAAAACTACATATGTGATAGTAAAAGATAAAACGTCACCTATTCTCGGTTAGGCACCAATTCATATCGGCGATGTGATACGTTCATAAAAGGTGAACAACGCTACTGGCTCAAAAGGCTGTAAGGTAGTGGAGGAAATTCATCGAACGTATATGCATACCGGGGAGATCCCGAGACTATTGGTGCTATTCACCGTAGTTGGCAAGTATATCTCGTGATGGATACACATCATGTATAGTGCCCTTGAGTGATGACGTAACCAAGATAAGCTAAGCTGGAAACGTATAGTCATGACATGTCGATGGGCATGGAGTGAACCCTAGATTGAGTCGGTCTCATAAAGATAATCTTTCAATTATAAACCTTAATTAAATTGTAGCTTCTACCTCTTGCTATATACAATGTACTTACCTCAAATTCATGTTTACTTATGTGTTTGGGGGAGAGAAGATGAACATATTGATCCAGAGATCGACGAGGACTTTGATGACGATGTTTAAGGACGCCGAAGTTGAAGAGTTTATTTATTCTTGTTTTCTTATAGACTTGAAGTTTGTTTGGAAACTTTGTAATTTCCTTTTAGTTTTCCTTTGGAGGTTTTCGTATGTTTTGGTTTCGTTTGGTTATTCAATGTAATATATGTTACATTTCTTTCTTTAGATATTGAGTTTCTATTCTTGGTTATTTGAAAAAATATACCCGATTTTTTGCTTCCATTTTGCATAACTCGATACGACATAGTAGAGGCTTACGTATAAAGTGGAATTTATTTTATTTTATATGTGCCGAACATTCCTTTCCGAATGAGGACTCCAGTGTCCGGGAACGGGGCGTTACAAGCACGGTTCTATATAAGTCCATCAGCTTAATAGCGTGGCCTTCATGATAGTCCGCTTAATAGCGCGGTCCTATAAGTCCATCAGCTTAATAGCATGGCACTCATGATTGTCCGCTTAATAGCGCGGTCCTATAAGTCCGTCCGCTTAATAGCGCGGCCCAAAAAAGGCTATAAGCCACAAAACAGGCTCTAAGCCACCAAAAAAGGAGATTCGCCATGAGAAGGCCGCACTAAGGCTACCAATGCCAAGATTAAGGCTTCATATGCCAAACTTGTAAGACCGACCTTTAGGTCGGCATCATATTTTGGAGTTCGCCCTGGAGCGAACCTTTCTGTAAGACTGACCTTTAGGTCAACACCATATTTTGAAGTTCGCCCTGGAGTGAACCTTTTTGTAAGACCGACCTTTATGTCGGCATCATATTTTGGAGTTCGCCCTGGAGCGAACCTTTCTGTATGACCGACCTTTAGGTCGGCATCATATTTTGGAGTTTGCCATGGGGCGAACCTTTTTGTAAGACCGACCTTTAGGTCGGCATCATATTTTGGAGTTCGCCTTGGAGCGAACCTTTCTGTAAGACCGACCTTTAGGTCGGCATCATATTTTGGAGTTTGCCTTGGAGCGAACCTTTCTGTAAGACCAACCTTCAAGTCGGCACCATATTTAGAACTCGCCTTTGAGCGAGCACTCTATAAGACCGACTTCAGCTCGGCATCTTGTTTGGAACTCGCCTTCGAGCGAACCTTCTATATGACCAAAACCTCTCAAGCCACCAAAGGCTAAGTCGATTCACGACGCAAAAGCCACAAAATCAGAATCAATTCATGGCATAAGCCACAAGAGGTGAAGTTGATCAATGACACACAAGCATCGAAAAGACCTACTCTAAGTACGGCATTTAAGCAAAGCTAATAGGCGATCCGCCACAATAGCGAGCCGTCACAGTATTTCAAGGCAACAGACCCGCAAACAAACTTTACTCCCCGCCTAACATCTCAAGAAAATGCTTAAGGCACGGAGTAGGGGGCCATTGATATGCCTATCATATTTCGGTCTGTGAATCCTTATTCGGGTCTGACCGGCCACCAAAAATAGTGGCTGAGGCCACCGGCCATTATTGTCCGTGAACTTGCAAGCCAAATTGGGATCGCGAGCCTTCGGATCCACTCCAAGCCCTTAACCCTGTGAAGCGCCAAGAAAGATTAAGGGGTCGACACACGAACCCATTCGATAATCAGGTCCGTCCGCAATCTCGCCCATAATACTTAGAGGAAGAACTACCTTTAGTTGGCGAGCCAGTGATATAAAAGATACAAGGATCGGCGAGGTCATCAGGAGCGCAACCTATTGGCTCCGCTACGAGCCCGCTATTATAGATAAATATATATTTGTACTATATGTCCTCATTTGTAAATAAGCCGGGCTTTAGTCGGAGGCTCCCCTATAAATAGGGTACCATGTAACCCATTTGAAGGATGGACAATTAATCAATAAAACATAAGGCAAAGCCAATTTGTCCACTCTCTTCTCTCTTATGAAGCTCCACCACCGGAATCCTCTAGCACCGCCGAGCACCACTTGTTAGGTGTGATGCCCGAAAGACAATTTTTTGTAATTGTTTTATTTAATAAATGAAATGATATTATTATTCATATTTATTATTCTCATATTCACCGATGTGACAATAGTAATTACACTATGTAAAACCCTAAAGTATATCGTTTATGTAATCACTTAACTCGATGTGTATGGTATATACACGGGAGGATTGAGTTAGTGAAGATGTACTTAAAATACAATTAGCCCGTAGTGAAGTTAATCGAGAGTATCGGGTCTCTCCTTTAACGTGCTATTAATGCGCCTGAACACAATAGGTGTGATTGTCTTATCCGGACTTTCGGTTAAGAGAACCTAATGGGGCATTTATATATGATAGATATATCATATAAATTTGGACCGATTTGATTAGAGTTCACGATATAATTCCGTAATCGAGAAGTCTTATCGAATCAATGGATGATCATATTTATGGATATATATTAATCTCGAGGTGATCACGATCAACCGCTTGAATCGGTATGAGGTTTGACTTGACGGTTAAGGATTACACCGAGTCGTGGTCCGAATTACCCCATCTTGGCATTATTTGGATTGAGTGAGTAGTACGTGTTATCACAGATACGGAATCCATTCCTTCCATTTATGGAAGTAGATAGACGATTCCTTATTTGTTAATCCTAGAAATTGATCGATCGCGCGAGTTCATATTACATCGATTAGCTACGGTGAGTTATATGAATTAATTGATCACTAGGGGTTAATGGTAAATAAGGATAAGAGGTTCTAAAAGGGTTAACGGTAACTTCCCGATTTAGAATGAATAATCTATGAAGGATTAATCCATATGTAATGATTATATCAATGGACGCTTATTATTATTCTCGTGAGGAGATAAATATAATCTCATAATCGGAGGAGTGCAATCACGGGATTATGGTGGCATATTCTCGTGATTGATTTATCGAATATAATTATTCTCGCTCGTAAGATAATTATTTATTTGATTTATCGGAGCGCACGATTATTAGTCAATGGTCCCCGACGTGCCTCCTAATATAGCATAGTTATTCTCGGACGTCGAATCCTAATAATATTAATTTAGTTCTTGTTGGACTTTATTAAAACGATATGTGAATTAATTGTTTAGTGGACTATTAAATTAGTTGGGCTAAATAATTAAATATGTGGAAAAGACATTTTCCATAATCTTGGCCCAATTATTGTGTAATGGAAAAATTCAACATATTGACTAGGTCAATATGTTGAATTTTCGCAACCCCCCCCCCCCCCTCATTAATATGGAACAAGAAATTATTTTCTTGTGTATTAATAAGACATGTGCATAAAATATTTATTGGATAAATATTTATGGAAAGAAATAAAGATAAATATTATTCTAGATTTGTTCTAGAATATTATGGAATTATCTTTTATTTAATGGGATTATTATAATTGATTTTGTATTAATTATTAAATCCTTGGAAATTTAAGTTTTACTCTCCTATATAAAGAGAGTTCTCCTCCTGCCCTAGATACACAATGAAATTCGACTTCTCCTCTTAGAGAGAAGAAGGAATAAAATTCGGCCAAAGGGTTTAAGGGAAAATCTTGGAGATTTTCCGGGTAGCATATCGGAAGGATTCGAGACGAGAATTTCCTTCCACCGGGAGTTGCTTGGATCACACGTACGGAAGATCGTGGTGCTCTTCACACAATCTTTCATTCATCCTATTGCGGTTCTTCAACTTGGATTTTGAGATCCAAGAGGTATTATCTACAACCCTCTTGTAGATATAGATCTAGTTATTTTATTACGTGTATTTTATAGATCTATATCCTTAAATCGCTCCGTTATGGATGGTATTACTAATATGATGGTATTAGTCGCCAAGGTGATCTATATTTATACGTATAAAATATTAGATCTCAGGAGCCAGTAAACATGTAGATTTTTTTTTTTGTCCCAAATTTTTTTAAAAAAGTGGGCCAAATTTTTATTCTTTTTATGATTATGAATGTCGTGGTTGAAGAGATGGATTGGGCCAGATTGTTTACATCCGTAGATCTATTTTGTAGCTCTTTTTTGTTTAGTATCAATTGAGTATGTGATTTGTAATTTAATTATGTTGAATTCGAAAATTATGTAAAAAGGTAGTACCTTTTGTTTTTTAATTTTGTTCCGGGCTCAAAAAGATGAAGTTCTTGAAGAAATTATGAAGATCAAGACGAAACCCAAGGTATGAATGAGGAGAAACGGATCAAAACCCTATTTTTTTAATAAAAATTCGCTGCTATAACCTTTTTTTTTTTGGTATTAACCTAGCTGCGGCTAGGGCTTTGCGGCTGTGTTTCTTTTTTTTTTTCCAAGTGTTTTGATTAATTTTTTTTTTTTGCCGTCTTAGGCAGTATAATAAAATTAAAAAAAATAAAATAAAAAATAAAAACACAATAATATTTTCTGGAAATATTTTGTAAACAAAAAAAAAAAAAAAAAAAAAAGGGGAGTTTTTTTTTAAAGGGGTTTAATTTTATAATAAATTGGATTTATTTAACCAAAAAATCATTTCTCTTCTCTGGTGTTCGTGGCTCGTGATCCGGCGGTTCGAGTTCAAGATTCGAAGATCAAGACTCGAAGACATAGATTATGTAATTTTTATCGCTTTCCTAGAATAGATTAGATACGAAGTGTACCAACAATCCATCTCGGTGTTTAAATTTTCCGCAATTTATTTTTTATGTGTTTGATCATAAAATAGACATAAAATCGAATCGCTTATGACACGTATCATATCATAAATTCACTCCTTGCATACATGTAGAATTTTAATTTTGGTAATTAAAATAGGCATGTATACAAACTCGTGTAATTAGTTGAAATTTAATTAATACGTGGTAATTAATTAATTTAGTAACTAATTAAAGATCCGAGGACGGGTTATGAAATCGTTAAGCCTTTCGTGTGTGTTCTCGGTGAACCGCCTTAAAGCTCAAACGAGATCACGCTTTCAATTCGTAGTGTCTACGAGATTGAATGATGGTAAAAGAACAATAAATCTTGGATAAAAACGGTTCGCTTATAGGTTGGGTGGTCAATCGAGCTAGGCTCGACCGACTTAACCCTCCTAGTGTGATGTATGCACGGGGTCCGCAAGACTAAGCTACACCGGAGAGCGGAGGGTGATTCCTTCTTATCTAAATGGGGTTTGTCTTGACCCGATTTCGTCCGGACCATCACATATGTTCCAACGAATAGGGACGGGTAGGCTTGCCTACGTTACCGACACCATTCGGAATCCTTGATTTGATGTGCTTTTATGTTAACATCAAAAGACGTGGTTAGTTAACCCACCACCACTTCCAAAATATTGAGTGGGAGCGGGAAGGCGACACCAACCCCACGGCCTCTACTATAGATACAAGTAAGTGAGAGAAGGGTGACGTCTCGCGGCGCTTTGATTTCGTCCCCTACGGATGGTGTTCACCCCTATCAACATTCATGGCTTGGTCTCCGAAAGGATAGGATTTGGTACTCGTCGGGTCACCGACCTATCCTACGACGGCACACTCGGGCGCACTAAGAGATCCGATATAGTAGGTCACACTCATCATGGGTATTCTTGATAATATCTAGGCTAAAAAGGAAGGTAGTCAATGAATAAAGGGATGTTCGATTCTCGTGGGATGTTCGATTCTCACAAGTTATTTATTGATGAGATTGTCTCGATTTAACCGTCATCTCTTTGACCTACCCTACGGCGGCACTGAGATGCGAGGTTAAAACCTTGGAATGGTAGAGTAGACTTATTTTTTAGTTTACAATTCCTAAAATAAAATAATATTGTAGTGTTAAACTTGAATTAATATATGTCATTTTTATTTACAGCATTATATCCCTTACTAAATTGCTTAAAAAATTAATTGACTAGTATTGACTTCGTTAAAAAGTGGAAAGTAACTAGGACGTTGAACTAGTTAATCGATAATGCAATTATTTTTCGAAAGAGATATTTTCTCTTAAGCCTTTTAAAAACCAGAGTGACATATATGTATGTCACTAGTGTCATTCGTGTCAAACGGGAGACAAACTTAGGTGATTTCGGACTTTGAAATTCTTCTAGTGAATTTTGAGAGTGTAGTGATTACACGAGTAATTTTCTAATTGAAAAATCGGAAAATCATGAAGTGTTACTAGTTGGACGATATTTGGAATCGATGAACTAGTGGGAGCTTTATGATTTGTTGTTTTTCTAGAACATTAGAAAAGTGTGATCGACTACACACGTAATCGTTCTAATTGAAAACCGGAAAGTCATGAAATGTTGCTAGTTAGACGATATTTGGAATCGATGAACTAGTGGGAGTTCTATGATTTGTTGTTTTTCCTGGAAACATTGGAACAATGTAATTAAAGATTTTCTAATCGAAAAAATCGGAAAATCATAAAAATAAAGCATTGCTCGTTAGACGGTATTTGGAACCGATAAACTAGTGGGAGCTTTAATGTTATGATTTGTTGTTTTTCTGGTATATTAGAAAATCTGAGAAGTCCCGACGAGTAACACTAGAAATAGACATCCCACGGTTCAAGAGTAGTGTCTACTCAAACGAACATTGGTTCAAGACTGCGTTTCCATTCACGGAAAGTCAAGAATGGGAGAATATGTCTAAAAGTGTTAGTCATCTAAATCGAGAAAACTTTAAGGTTGAACGAAAAATTAATTAATCGAAAATCATAGGATAAGGACGGTGATTTTGGATCACCAACCTATGAATCCTTGGAGATTTTCTCGAGCTAAGTTCTTTGGAAGAACAAGGTAGCAGGTGCATTTAACGATTAAAGGAGTAAACAACGGGCGTTAATTTTAGCTAGAATAGTGGGAGTGATATAAGGAAATGAATCTCGGATTCAATCCTTGGATATCGCGAAAAATTTATTTTATGTTTAAGATTCGTTGAACGAATGGATTTACCTTCTATTCGATAATTTGTTTGTCGATGAAAGTGAATATACCATTTGTAGTATTTAATCCAAGACTCGGACTTTTGTTTGATAAAGTCAAAACCACTTAAAATCTATTTGAAATATGTATATAAAACACATCTTAAGAACTATTAAAAGCAATTGGTTTCTATATTTAGATAAACGCTTCTTCATATATTCCATAGTTAGTGCATAGTCCCTAAAAGACAAGACTTGAAGACCGGCTCGGGGTGATTCCTTTCTCCCGACCTGGTTATATTGTCTCAAAGGTTCAATGACAAAGTTTCCTTTCAATCGGGAAAGGATAATGGTTATAAAAAGAAGTAACATAGCTTGTTCATGACGACCTTCGGGTCCGATGAAAGATACAAGCCGTTAGGAGCTTCCGAGTAGTGACTTCTTGTCCGATAACTATTCAAACACTCCGGAAAGTTTATCCAAAATATTTTGAGGTTTCTCTGCTTTTCAACAGAGAGAAGAGTATTCTATACTCGAATAGGCCATTCATAGTCCTAGGGACTCGATGCTCGCTCGCCTCATAGTGAAATGCTTTCACCAAGCGGAGAAACCGTTGAATTACTTTACATAGTTGTAGATGTGCTACAATACACCGCTTAACTCAATAAAGATATTGAAGCGAAATAACGAGTTTACGTTGAAATGTAAGACCGAGAAGTCTACCTAGAATATGCTTTGGAATTTACGGATAAGGTGTGGATTCGGTTCACCCCACTTCCATAAATATAAGCATTTAGCACACGGTGCTTGAAGGTAGGTCTCGGGAATTTCGCGAACACGTTCGTCGTCATGACCAATTGTTATATATCTTGTAGCATTGAGAAAAAGGTTTGTTATAAGATTCTTGAAATTGGGAAGGGACGGTTATATCATAAGCGCCCTTTCGATAGAGTCCATGAACAGAAAACCTTAAACCTTGAAATACGTTTACTCAAGGTAGTTACTAATCGATTAAAATCGGACCACATCCAACATCGGTTGTTGGTGATAACACTAAATACTACTAAACTAGATCGAATTTCGATCCACCCAAAGTAAGTATTGGGAGTATGGTTTATCCATTACCCATTACGGTTTCTGCAGACTTTGTAGTCCGAGGATCGATTGATGACCTATGGCTCTTTGTGAGCAAAGATAGGATTCGATAATAGAGGTTGGTTTAATAGCCATAACCCGTTAATGGAGTTTGGTACTCCAGATTCTGTTCATACTCTTGTAGAACCACCTGAGCGCCTCAGTCCAAAGAGAGTAATTGGATCTACACGGAAAAGAGTAGAATGAATAGGAAAGTTTATCTTTCAGAGCAAAGATTGAGTGGTCTAGGGTAATTCCTCAAGAAGTAGAGAGTTAATCGGACCTTGAACTCTCTTACCACTTAGTATTGCATGATTTCGTTCTAAAGCGTAAAATAGGGTGATTCCTCGAGACTTTCTTGCCAAACAAACGGAGTCTGGATTCATTCGGAACAAAAGGGTATTGCATTATGAACTTCGACGGGATGACCGCTCAAGGCTTATGTCCTTTGTGGATAAAAAGCAAACCTCTCGGTCACCTTTGGAAGTCAAATATTTCTACAATATGTGGATTTGACCAAAATATTGATAAGTCTTTTGTAGATCGGATATCAATTTTAGTACTGAAGAGTGAATATATAAATATATATTAGTGTTTGTGAAGGATAACACCGCACAGTTGGCAACAACATGGGTGTGTTATCTCAAGTCGAAATCGACAATACCACAATTCTCTCGCAATGTAGATTTGGACAACATTCGAAGAGTTTGACTCGGTCGAATTCATTAGAATCGATCCACCGGTTTCCCATCCATCTTATTGGTTAAGATGATGCATCTGTGTATGCAACATTCAACGAGGAAGTTCTACCCTATGCCTCGGGAATGACTCTCTAAATCTTCGGATCAAGAGAAATGGGATAGATTCTCTTTCTAGTAAGAGATGGTCAGGTTATTGAACGTCAACTTTGATCGAATCTTAGATTCGGCGGTTAACAAAGCAAGTTTAGTATGTCCTTTAGTATCTTGAAGAGAACGAGGAATAATATGCGGACATATTCATGTGTGAACTTGGATATGTGTGATACATCGATTTTGACTTTAAGTCAGATTGAGGATGATCGTTAAGTCGATCTCGGGCTCAGTGTTTACTCTTGTGTTGAAGCTATTGCCTGGAGGAATCCAGGAACGCCAACTCGACTTTAACTAGTTGGGTGATTAGCGGCTTTTGTAGTAGCTAGAGAGGCGATATAGCTTCAGGATTTCCTTTTTCATATCTGGGAGTGATTCTAGATTTGGAAGCCGATACCACATCATTGTTCAAACAATGAAGGGGTAGCTTATAAGGTTTTTCGAAATCACTAGAGGTCCAAAGCATATTGGGAAAGTACCACATGATTAGATGGACCGGTAACGTTTCGATTCTACGGATCGTCTCGAGCCGACAACCTGACTAATCATTAAGACCCATGACATTTAGATGTAGGTGCTCCCCGAGTCACTAACCTATCCTACGACGGCATACTCGGAGTGTACTTTGGAATCTGAAATGGTTATGATATGCTTAGTGGGTACTAGAATACGGGATGAGTCTCCATTGCTTTAGAGCAAGTGGGAGATGTAGTTTGTTGTAGTTTAAATAATAGGGTGTGCTCTAAAACAATTAATCACATGCTTTCGTGCAAGTGGGAGATTGTTAGGTGTGATGCCCGAAAGACAATTTTTTGTAATTGTTTTATTTAATAAATGAAATGATATTATTATTCATATTTATTATTCTCATATTCACCGATGTGACAATAGTAATTACACTACAGAAAACCCTAAAGTATATCGTTTATGTAATCACTTAACTTTCGATGTATGGTATATACACGGGAGGATTGAGTTAGTGAAGATGTACTTAAAATACAATTAGCCCGTAGTGAAGTTAATCGAGAGTATCGGGTCTCTCCTTTAACGTGCTATTAATGCCTCGAACACAATAGGTGTGATTGTCTTATCCGGACTTTCGGTTAAGAGAACCTAATGGGCATTTATATATGATAGATATATCATATAGAAATTTGGACCGATTTGATTAGAGTTCACGATATAATTCCGTAATCGAGAAGTCTTATCGAATCAATGGATGATCATATTTATGGATATATCTTAATCTCGAGGTGATCACGATCCAACCGCTTGAATCAAGATGAGGTTTGACTTGACGGTTAAGGATTACACCGAGTCCGTGGTCCGAATTACCCCATCTTGGCATTATCTTTGGATTGAGTGAGTAGTCCGTGTTATCACAGATACGGAATCCATTCCTTCCATTTATGGAAGTAGATAGACAGATTCCCTTATTTGTTAATCCTAGAAACCGATCGATCGCGCGAGTTCATATTACACACGATTAGCTACCAAAGTGAGTTATATGAATTAATTGATCACTAGGGGTTAATGGTAAATAAGGATAAGAGGTTCTAAAAGGGTTAACGGTAACTTCCCGATTTAGAATGAGCAATCTATGGAGGATTAATCCATATGTAATGATTATATCAATGGACGCTTATTATTATTCTCGTGAGGAGATAAATATAATCTCATAATCGGAGGAGTGCGATCACGGGATTATGGTGGCATATTCTGTGATTGATTTATCGAATATAATTATTCATTCGTAAGATAATTATTTATTTGATTTATCGGAGCCGCCGATTATTAGTCCATGGTCCCCGACGTGCCTCCTAATATAGCATAGCTATTCTCGACGTCGAATCCTAATAATATTAATTTAGTTCTTGTTGGACTTTATTAAAACGATATGTGAATTAATTGTTTAGTGGACTATTAAATTAGTTGGGCTAAATAATTAAATATGTGGAAAAGACATTTTCCATAATCTTGGCCCAATCGCCCCCATTAATATGGAACAAGAAATTATTTTCTTGTGTATTAATAAGACATGTGCATAAAATATTTATTGGATAAATATTTATGGAAAGAAATAAAGATAAATATTATTCTAGATTTGTTCTAGAATATTATGGAATTATCTTTTATTTAATGGGATTATTATAATTGATTTTGTATTAATTATTAAATCCTTGGAGGCTAAGTTTTACTCTCCTATATAAAGAGAGAGTTCTCTCCAAGCCTTAGACACATAATAATGAAATTCGACTTCTCCTCTTAGAGAAGAAGGAATAAAATTCGCCAAGGGTTTAAGGGGAAAATCTTGGAGATTTTCCGGGTAGCATATCGGAAGGATTCGAGACGAGAATTTCCTTCCACCGGGAGTTGCTTGGATCACACGTACGGAAGATCGTGGTGCTCTTCACACAATCTTTCATTCATCCTATTGCGGTTCTTCAACTTGGATTTTGAGATCCAAGAGGTATGATCTACAACCCCCTTGTAGATATAGATCTAGTTATTTTATTACGTGTATTTTATAGATATAGATCCTTAAATCGCTTCCGTTGCGGATGGTATTACTAACACCACCCGCAAACACCACTCTAATACGCTTTTTATAGCCAGATATCCACCATACAAACACAGCTAAAAACAAGATGATAATTTGAGCATCATCACTAGACATCTTGATCTCGCCAAAGAACAGAACTTTCATCACAAATTCCTAGCATCAGTGAAGGTCTTAGTGAAGATAAAATTTTGTTCAAACAGATGGTTCCCAAACAGAACCTCGGATTCCCTGATGATAACCTCATCGCTCTAATACCAGTTTGTTACAACAGGACCGTCAGGGATAAAAACAGATTGCAATAATCAAGAATAAACGAGAAAGCATAAATCACACAAGAAACAATAACACATAATTTAACGTGGTTTCCGGCAATTGCCGGCTAGTCCACGGGCAGAAACGAGGAGATTATATTATCACTGGAGATTTTACATGCTCTGCATTTGCATATGCAATTGCTCGTGACGCCACTGCTAACCAATGTTAACTATTGATTCTGCAAATATTCTAGGTTACAATAGATGTGTATTTATAATCACAAAACCCTAGACCTAGCTGCCAAACTAAATACTAGCTGATTGACTAAAATACCCCAGATGTGAACTATGCTGACTCCACCAGACATAACCTGCTGATATTTGCCCTGCTGGCATTGCCCTCGCCGAGATTGCCTCGCCGGGCATACCCATGTCGACTTTTGCTCGGTGACTTGCCTTGCTGAGAGGTCAAGTCACTTTTTCTAACACGGATCCAGATAGAAGTGGACGTAATTTTTTCATTTGACGGAATGAAGAATGGCCTCCATTTAGATACAACTAGGTAATGACCTTGTACGACCCATGGACCGTTCAGTAACGCCCATTCATAATCTTTTTTGTTCGTAAATTGGACAACAAAGTATCCAAGGTCTAGATCAATAAGCTGAATTCCACCGTTCTTACACCACAACGTCGAGAGGCGTTGGAAAAGAACCTTATACGAGGCATTTCTCCCCAGGATTTTGATGATTAAGGCTCGTCTCCAGGGTCTCCATAGCTCAGCACATCTCTCTAATGGAATCTCGGTCCCTTTTGGGTCTTTTTCCGATCCCCTCCAGCGTCCTAGTGTAGAGAGCCAACATGCTATTTCAGACTTATCTTCATCATCTCCTGTATAATAGATCGTATTAGATTGATGTTGTTGAACAACATCCACTCCACTTCGTTTCCCCCAAACCGTCTCATTAATGGTGTTTGGAGTTCTCCAATCCTATGGTGGTCCTGAGTCATGCCCGAAATGGGCTGGTATAGCGTCCTGTTGATTGTCGCTGTCCATTTCCATGGATGAAACTTGATAGTGGTTTTTGATTTTGCGGGAGGAGGAATAAAGATGGCCGGAAATCGCCTTATTATGAACTTGTGTTTTTACAACAACTCCATGTTCGACTTTTGCCGAAGAGATGATTTGATTTTATCAATTACTTTTAGGGTTAATTCCTTAAAAGTATAGTTTTTTTATATTTATTAGCCCCATAAGGACATAAAGGAATCTGTTGGACTTGTAAAGACATAATATATCTACATGTACCAAAATACCCCTATACCCTTTCGAATTCAGTCTCCTTTTCGAATTCTGCGTCCATGCTTGAGCTTCCATGGACATCTCTCTTTCACTAGCTTCCCATTCAAACACTCGACTCCTTCTCCCCCTTTCTGGGAACTTTACTCCTATTATTTGTCGGAAATTCCCTAGATTCATTCCCGATTACGGTCTTCATCTTGTTGAATTCCCTCTCGAATCCACCCCGATTTCCCCCCTCAATTTCACACCACCAATGGCCTCCCACTTCATTTACAGCCTACTTTGAGAAAAGCTGTTCATAAAGCTAAACCAAATTTATCTGGAATTCTGGATAACTTAAAGCCTAACTTGGTTATTTACGATCTTCATCAGTTTTGGATTGCCGGATTGACCAGCCGGCTTAACATTCCGGCTGTTAAGTTCTTGACTTCTGGTGCAGATCGAAGTTCCGTCTCTCTTCTGGCCTCTTTGAAAGACGTGAACTGCTACAGATTGAATCATTGAGAGAAAGATTAGACAAAAGCTGTTTGTTTGTACACGAAGCTGATCACTGAATTGCCAGAAAGAAGATGACTGATTGTTTTCCATTGTTTTTGTCTACAATATCACCGATGACGATTAGTATATCTTAGTTGAAAGGTTCTATGGGAGCGAAAGAGAATTGAGAAAATGAAGATGAGAAAATGGAAAAAGAGGGAAAAGAGTATTAATAGAGTAAAAAAGATTGGAACTTTCTGAGAAATTGCATCACAGTTAATCAAGTTGATTGATTGTATACCATTTGCCTCTTATATTATTATATGTAATGGAAAACTGTTTGTGTATCCTTTCTGATTGAATAGTTTTTTTTTACTATGACATGATTTGTTTTTGAACACTGAACAAAACATCAGTAAGAATTAGCATGAACCTATTGGTAAAGTTACTTCTATAGATTTATGAGTTCCATTCTTACCTAATTAGCTTAAACATGTCTGGTTCATTATGCATACATAATCAAAAGCAATGAATTGTGATTTATACTTTCTGTACATAAAGAATGACAACTTTAAATAGGGACCCTTTTTTTGCATCACGTCAACTTTAAATAGGGCCCGGGAGTTTAAGGAAGGTTATGTAGATTTATGGCTCGTTTGGATTGATGGAATGAAATGAATCTGTTGGAATATAATGCAATGGAATTGAATGATATCATTCCATTACCTTGTTTGGTAGGCAATGGAACTTATTGTAGGATTTATTTTTTCATTCCATTCCGACTATTCCATTGAATTTCGGATGGAATGAAAATCATCTATTTTCATTCCGTTGGAATGAAATCATATTCCATTCCTCCGTTGCCAAACAAGCCAAATTGATATAATGTAATGAAAAAAGCATTTCATTCCATTCCATTACCGCAATCCAAACACGCCATTAGAGTTTCTTCGTTGCCAAACAAGCCAAATTGATATAATTAATGAAGTGACATTAATGTCACTGCAGATGTCACTGCATACATTAGACAACTAATGAAGTGACATTGATGTCACTGCAGATGTCACTGCATAAATTGTTGATGTCACTGCATAAATGCGGTGTCACTTCATCCCGGTGTCTCTGTATCGAGGGTGTCTCTGCAATGCGGTGTCACTTCATCGCGGTGTCTTTGCATCGCATTGTCACTTCATCGCAGTGTCTCTGCATTGCGGTGTTATTTCATCATGGTGTCTCTGCATTGGGTGTCTCGTGATCGTCAAATGTTATAACATCGTGATGTCTCTCAGATCGGAGTGGTCACCGCATCGTGTGTCTCGCATTTGGGTTGGTCATCGATCGTGGTGTCCTCAGATCGAGGTGATCATCGTATCGAGGTGATCAATGGATCCGACGTGGTCAATGCATCGTGGTGTCACTTCGTTGAGGCGACTCGCGATCGCGGGTGGCCACTACGCCATCAGATCACTTCATCGAGATGTCTACAACGCGCGCGTCTTGCATCACAGTGTCTCTGCATCGGGGGTGGTCACTGCATCGCGGTGTCACTTCATTGCGGTGTCTCTGCATCACGGTGTCACTTTATCGCCGTGTCTCTACATTGCGGTGTCAATTCATTGCGGTGTCTCTGCATCGCGGTGGTCAATGTATCAGGATGGTCATTGCATCGAGGTGGTCACTGTTCAGTTCTTGTACCTAAATTCCAATCACTTATGGTTTTGGATTGTAGAAAGCAGAATGGCTACCACTATGTTGTTCTTAGCAATGGTTTTTCTCAATTCTTTACAATGATTGCCTTATTACTTGTATCATCTTTAATCCATGATCCAAGTAAAAAATCAGTGGAAAAATGATTGCAGGAAGAAGCAAAGCTCAAGAATCTAATGGATACTGAGAAGTAATAACTAATAAAGAAAGTAAATCAAAAAAATGGTAAACCCTACCATTAAGGGTCCCTTCACCCCCGATCCCACAGGAAAGTGAGGAGATGTTAATCAGGTAACCTAGCAGATCCAACATGGGTCGCTCTTATAACCTCTACATCGAAGGGTGTTATCAATCGAAATCAACCCTTTACGGGAATCGAACCGCCGACCTCCACCAGTACAAGGCTTGCATTACACACCCACGCCTTCACCACTGCGCCATATCCAGGGATTAAAGAAAGTAAATCAAGTTTTGCTTCGAGCAAGTCAAGTCAATAATGGTCGCTAAAAGAAAATAAAACAAAATGCATGATACATCATCGTCAAAGCTTTCTTCTTTTGTAAATCGACATTCCCAGCTTAATGAAAGCTTAAACTTCAACAAAATATATTAAGGGAAAAATGCGTTGAGAATTTCATACTATCCTCTGCTTGTCGCTTTGCATTCACATTCGCCTTCTTCTCATACTATATTTCGACCATCGTCAATGGCGAAAATCCTCCACTTCAACGTTATCTGGGTGACGTTGCCATCATTGCGGTCGTCTTAGCAACTCCATCGCCGACGACCGCCGTTGGGTCGGTGAAACTCTACTTCTTCAACCAAAGGGCAAATCAAGATCTACTACAATTTCAAATTGAAATTTTCTTACCGCCGCCGACCCAACACCATTTTTCACGGCGAGAATCTCTTCTACCCATTTCTCCTATGATTTTAAAGTCAACCCAGGCCGTAAATTGCTCGCTCTATTTCATCTCCACTCCTATCCTGGTTTTCAAGATTCTCGTGATTTTTTTTTATTTTTTTAATTATTTTTCTTCATTACATGATTTGAGTCTATCTATCTAATTTGTGTCTTATAAGTTCAATGATTCTTTTTGTCCTTATAAGTTCAATAAATCTGTTTTGTCTTTTGGGTGCTTTACCATACTTTTATTACGGAAGAACATTACAACTATTTGTCTTTTTCCAAATCACCCTTAAAATTGACCATACTTTATCAATTATTTTTTATTACAATGAAAGGAAATACATTACAACTGTGTACCATTACATTAGTGGGCATACACACCACATAATGTGATTATAACTTTCCTAAAGAGAAAACTATACTGGAGGACTCTCAAGAGAGATTCGAACTTGAGACCCTATTTTTATTACAATGAAAGGAAGAACACTACAACTGTTTACCACGATATTAGTGGACAAACACACCACATAATGTGAAAGAGAAAAATATACTGAAGGACTCTCAAATTACTCCACAGAGATTCGAACTTGAGACCTTCCGGTTTCAGGACCTCAACTCTAATCACTTGAGCTAGGCCTCGTCGACTACTTAATCAATTATTTAATCAATGTAAAAAAGTCTAAAAAGAATTATATTTTGAGACGGGTAGTATACGTTATTGATTGATAAATGGCTTATTAACCACTAATCGTATATATTATATATATTCGATTAATTACTGTATTATCATAGTCTTACCACTACCAAATGTTTTATCACTCCTCTCATTTTTTTTTATTTTTTTTTAAAGAATATCACTCCTCTCATTTAGACATCAAATTACAGCTGCCGGTGAATTCGACAAACAAATTCTAGGGTTTGATAAGATTTCCGACAGCACTAATCTTTTATCTCTCCGCTAATTCTTTCATGCGCTCTGCAACAAGGTAATTTTTTTTTTTCAGCATTGTTTTGATTTAAATCTTTATTATACGGGTTAATAATTTTACATTTCAAAAAATTACACACTCAATTTACTGGCTTAAAAATCGTTCTTTTGCTAGATTTATGACTCAGGGAGGCGTAACTGACCTCTTTAAGCTTCTATTCGCTCGCCGTTATAGCTCCCGGCGGTCACCACACCGGGAGGTTGACGGGGAAGGGATGTGATTTTTGTTTGGGTAATTATGTGTTGTTGCAGCTACATGCGTTTTCCCGTTATCGGGTTCAATTTTGTGGGAATGTTGTAATACTTTCTTTGCATTTGAAAAAATGATGGATGCTAACTTTAGGCGTCAAGTGCCTTTGCAACTATTTCTTAAAAAAAAAAGTGAAGTTTTTTTTTTATGGATTTATTTATACCTGAATTTGGATCTTGCAGTCAGAGATAACAAAAAGATCGTCATGGTTGGGATTAGGATTTCATTTGGTTGCTAGTTTTTTGTTTAACATATCGGCTCAAAAATGCTTGCTTTTGTTTTGTCATAATTCTCTTAACTCAAGAATATGCTTTTCATAAGTTTGGATTCAGGTAATAATTTGTTGATCAGGTGTTAAATTTCTGATATGACTCGCCATTTTTTTATACAGTCTTTAGTGATTGAATGTTTTATTCTTGTTTCAGTAAGTAATGATTTTATTATTTTATTGCTTAGAAAATCTTGAAAAAGTTAGCACCCTTACGCTTATCTCATGTATTCACCGGACACGTTTTGTCTTTGTTGAAAATTACAGTATGTTCAGTGTACTTCAGAATTCATTATACTTTTTTTAGGGTTATAAGTGGGTGGTTGGGCTGATTGTTTTTTTTTTTTTTTTTTTTTTTTCCTTTTGTTTTTTAACCCGTCGAGTGGTGATAGATTAGATAAAAGTGTTGACAAGCTAAAGATGTGCAATGTATGCAGAAAGTTTGTACTGATGCAGTGATTGAACTCAATTACCAGGGGCAACTTGGGTATTTTGTCCAGATCTTGAGATTTGGCAGTAAATTCTTAAGAAATGAATCCGCTCACTCAAGCAGGGAGTTCAAATGTAACTACATTTTTACCCATGAAGAGAAGACGCGGTCGCCCACGTAAGGAACCAAGGTTAAAGCACGTTGACGTTTCTCAAGCACCACCAGATTATGGTGTGAAAGAGAATAAATCTCGTCAAGCAGATATCGTTGATTTCAGCGATGGCGGTATGGTGGGCCAACCAATAACCGGTGTCATTGAAACTGCGTTTGATGCAGGATATGTGCTCAATGTTAGGATTGGAAACTCGAATGCTAGTTTCAGGGGGTTTGTTTTTAAGCCTGGACATGCTCTTCCATTAACGCCCTCAAATGACGTAGCCCCACTTGCTCAAATGATTAAAAGAAATGAAGTTCCTTTACCTCTAGAAAACAAGGCACAGGGTAGCAATGGGACTGAGATCAATAATGGCGCGTTGCAGAGACTTTCATCTCAGCCGTCTGATCGGGTTGTCTCAAAAGGTAAACAAGCATTACGAGCATCCTCTTTGACTCACATGAACGGTAGGGGTAAAGTTGTCCCAGTTGTTTTACAGCCTGCCACTACTGCATTGAGTGCATCCACATCATATGATTCAAGTGATAAAGATGTAGTGGCGGCTGAACCTTTATCCGTATTACTACCTTTTGGATCATCATCCTCCAATCAGTTTTTATCATCCAAATCCGAACAACCGACACCATTGCAGAATGCCAATGTTTCTTGTACCGAGGGCACTCATGAAAATGAAGATAGAGGTAAAACTGAAAAGTTGACACAAGCGGATGTGCCTGTAAACGTCATACATGGTTCTTCAGAACCACCATACATGCATGATGGTAGTAAGAGCGACTCTTTTGCCGCAACTTCTAAACATCTGAAGAATGACGGTTCTGGTCGCATGACTGATCTTTTACGGGTATGACAAAATATTATCATCCTTAATAATCAGTCATTTTGGAGTTTTAACGTAGATTAATACGGTTGCTGAAAGTTTTATATCCCATTTTCAGGCTATGCAGGGAAATTATCGGCCTTTTGTTGATTCTAATGTAGAATGACAAAAAGGAACAGAATCGTAATTTGGAAAGCAACATCAGGATTTGTTTGTGTGGCGTTTATGTTCTACGAATACAACCTGGGGCGATCTGATGCTGTGTTGCCATTGGTTGATTATTATGAAAAGTTGGAGTAGGACAAGAAGAAGAATCACATTAAATTTTGGATCAATCTGACCTGGGTAGATTATGTAGAACTAATCTTCAGTTCCCAATAATAGCTCTTAAATATCTTATTAGATGAACTATGTGTTTTAGCTTTTTGTTTCATTGCTGCTGTAAATGAAATTTTCTCATCTCAATTCTCCATTTCCTGTAACTGATACATCCGGATCAGAAAATGATTCGATTCATCAATTCGCATCAAGCATTAGATTCCATTTGTAAGTCTTTTGATTTGTAATTACAACGTTTTCTTACCCTTGTTCGGTAATTATTATTTTTTTTTTTTACGCCTCCCTTGTTCAGTATTTGTACTGGTTTTTCTGTAAGGACATGTTTAATTGTTTTGTCACAAGGTAAGCTATCTCATTGTATAGTGCAGTTATTATAAATGAGACCGACTTGTGGTGAAATCTTCCTCCTTTATCAATTTCTGAATTACCAAAAGAGTGTCCCCTCAAAACTCAAAAGTGATCTCTCTATAACCATAAGACAATGCCTGTGTTAACGCATGGTAAATCGCCAATGATTCTTGAATAGTAATGTCTGAAGCTAGCTGGGCCAAAGAAGAAGGAAAAAGACTACGGAAGAGTATCATCATTGTCTCTAAACATGCCTCCAATAGCAATAGAGTCGTCCTTTAGACTTCCATCCACATTACATTTGATGGTTGCCCCCGGCACACAAAGTCTGCATCAGCATAAGCCGGATAATCGGGCTGGATATAATATGATCTGTTTAAGGCCTTCAATCCCCCTCATACGGCATGAGGCAAAGCCAGGGGGCTGGCCAGTCTGCCCTTCAGATCGTGAGTCTGACCTTTCGGACCGAGCCTGCGGGTATAGGCGAACATGATTCAACATGACAAGAGTACAAGGCAAATACGACGGAGTGGCTTGATAGCGACTCTATCCCATCCGAGACCGCAATAGGGGCTATCTAGCTTAATTAACGTCACATCATACTTAATTATGCCTTGTCATACTTAGCTTAATTATCATTAGCAATCCACCTATATATAGAGGCTCAATATAAATCATTATGCATCGAATATTATACAAAGCAGACCCGAATCTGTCAATTCGTCGAACATTGTGTCCGCGCCTTCACCTTCATACAACATTCATATTGTTCTTCACTCTCGTCGTGCACCACCGCAAAACAACCAACACAAACTGGATATTCACCTTATAAACACCGCTATCGCCACCGTGATAATCCCGACATTATTATTTACAAAGTCAAGAAACACACTAATTTAAAATTATTATGTGCACAATAATTATGCCATTATAATGAAATTCAACACATAACATAAAAAATGTGACGCTGCATTAACACAGTAACGTCAGAATCGTTGACGTTGCTTAGAACGTCCACCACTCTGACGTTTTGAGAAGAAAATAACGTCACCCGCACTGATGAAGGAACATGTTACCTTTGTGGGCTTGTGTGACTTAAACGTTAGCCGTGTTGACGTTTTATCCGCATTAAAACGTCACTGTGAGAAACGTTTTAAGCACCTGTTCATCTTCCCCAAATCTCCGATCGAACTACGGTGGTTGAACGAAAACACCCGATAATCCCCCGATCTCAACCAACAACGAATGCACATTACAATCAAACAAACAGATACAACGAATACATATAACAATACACAATTTCGTTCTCGACGGAAAATCGAAACCCAACCATTACCACCTCCGATTTCTGCCAAATTACCAGCAAAATGCAAACAAAACAACATACTTACATGATTTTGTAGAAAGTGATGTTGTTCTTAGCTTTACTTGTGGTTTCCGGCGATATTTATCTTCTCCGGCATCTTTTCCGACGAGAACTTCAGCAAAATTCCTAGGTTTGTTTGTTTCAAATGAAAAAAGAAGTAATGTTGTTGGGGGGGTGTTAAAAATTTAAAAAGAAATGTAATGTAGAGGTAGAAATTAGAGGACTAAAGTATTTGATTTTTAAAATATGAAGGACTAAAGTGTATAGTTTTTAAAAGTTATTAAACAAATTACTCCCTCCGTCCTACAATATAAGGTTTTTTGGCCATTTCACACAGTTTAAGAAAACATAATAATTAATTTTTAATATTTCAATGTAAAATAGTGTATTATTTTCTAAGATTAACTAATAATATCAGTTGTTTAGTTTAAATCGAAACAATGCATTTAATACTGTATTGGAATGTGAGAATGACTTATATTTTAGGACACCACAAAAAAGTTAAAAAGACTTATATTACGGGACGAAAAAAATATATTTAAGTGGTTCTTGAGTGATTAGGTAGTGTGATGAAGTAAATAAAAAATGATAAACTAAAGGGTGCCGATAATATTTTCGTGGTAGTGACAAAAGTCGCCTATGATTAATGCTTATAGAGGGGGTGTTTTTTTTGCCATTAGCTCTGGATGGAGTAAATAAGCTCTGGAAACAGCGGCTGCGATAAAACCTTCCATTACCGGACAATGAATGCTCTGTGATCTCACCGTCATCAGTCATCTGTTGAAATCAACTTCTGAAACCCTCCTTAAACCCTAGTTCCGACCGGCCTTTTTAACGTCTTCTCTCTTCAGTTCCTCACCGGGCGTTTACCCTGAGTAAGCTTATACATTAGTTCCAAACAATGAGAAGACCGAACTCCAAATCCAAAAATCTAAAAATCCAAAGCAGAAAAGCAGAAGCCGATGAAATTCAGTTCCTCCAATCATGGATTGAATCCGGCAAACCGCCTTCCGGTTCTAATCCGCTTTCGCTCCCGCCATTAGAGAATAAGTCCCCCATTGGGCGGCTACCTGATGGTTCTTTTTCTCGTTATGCTGGCTGTGTTAAATTTAGCCAATTGCCCCTTTCTAAGAAAACCAAAGATGGTTTAGCTCAAGCCAAGTTTGTTACAATGACTGATGTACAGAGGGCCTCATTGCCTCACTCACTTTGTGGTCGAGATATTCTTGGAGCCGCCAAGACTGGGTCGGGCAAGACCCTGGCATTTATTATTCCGGTGGGTTGTCTATTGTCTTTTAGACATTTCTTCTGTTACAGATACAAATGCTGAACTTACGATAAGGATTGGGGATTTCAAATTCTTAGTGCAGCCACTTGCTGTAGTAAAAGTATTTTGACTTTTGGTTTCTAATAGCATGTGATGTTGTTGGCATTGATCCACTAGATTGTATCGGATTAGACATGACTTAATCGTTTCTCGGTGTTTGTCATGGATGAGGGGTAGACAGTATAAACAGGCTTTCTTGTGCACGCAAATACTTTGCTTTTCTGTTGATTTATTTGAAACTGGAGGAATGAGCAATATTTTCTTATTTATCTGGTGATTTGATTACTCCATAAAACTGGGGTGTTGAAATTTTATCTGTTGATGGCAACATGTGTGAAAATAGGTTTTATGCTTGAGCTTGGTCTAGTCAATTCTCTTCCATGTGTAATGTTATAGGCAAGAAGACTCTTTATATACCCTTGCTTCAGCAACTGTGGTTGCAACTTGCAATGCGAAAGAAGAGAGGAAGGAAACTTAAGAGAGGGCAACTATTTTAGTCTTTGCCTTCCTCACGTTGTTTTATATTTGTTAAAATTTTGTCAACTTTTTTGTGTGTACAAAATTGTCCTTAACGGGGTTTAACGTTTGCTCCTTTCTCAGGTTCTGGAGAAGTTATACCAAGCTAGATGGAGTCCAGAAGATGGGGTTGGGTGTATTATTATGTCACCCACAAGGGAGTTAGCTGGTCAGCTTTATGATGTACTGAAGACAGTTGGGAAGTATCACAATTTTAGTGCTGGCCTTCTTATTGGTGGCTACAAAGATGTTGACTTGGAGAAAGAACTGGTTAATAATTTGAACATTTTGGTGTGTACTCCCGGACGCTTGCTACAACACATGGACGGGACACCAAATTTTGATTGTTCACAGCTTCAGGTTGGCATAATCTTTTGGTTTTCACATCTTTATATGTTTGTTTTCTGACGATGATCTGTGATACATGAATTTTCCCTCTCATCACATGTGCGCTTTTTTTTCATCATGGGGGAGGGGTTGGTGGTTTCTTTCTGTCCTAGTTACTATCTGCTTTTGAGATGAAATCAAGGTATTCACGTTCTTATGGATATACAAACGAGGTCTAAACACATTTTGAAGTGAATCGTGTGGTGTGTTATTTGGAGAAAATATAGTATTGGTAGTGGAGATACCATGGAGTCATAGTTAAGTATTAATGCTTGCATGACACACTACGGCCGCAAACTCTTCCACTAAGTAGGACAAAATCAGAATACATGGATTTCAATTTTAGTTATAAGAGGTACCAAGTGGAATGAAATAACAAAATGTGAAACAGTAATGTGAATGTTATGAAGCAACATAGAGAAATAAAATCTGTGAGAAGTCTTTCATAATCACATTGACATTTCAATTGTTTCCGTTATATAGAGTTCAATTAGTTCATTGCTCATACTTCTATTTTTTTAGGCCTAGTCTTAAGGCAGAGGAGTTAATCCTGTTTTTTATTTATAGGAATTTCAAGCTTACAACAAAAGCATTCTTTTCTTTTAGGTGTGTTTTGTGGGTGGGTGGAGTTCAGCTCTCGTAAAACTCATTAACTCACACTATATTATCTCTTAAAGCTATATATGAATGTGCGACATGTGTTAAATTTGTTAATTAAAACCATGAAAATGCACATAAAGAACTGATGGGTCACAAAACAGGTAAACATCCTTGAAAAACAAGAATTCTGCCCCAAAATATTTGTGAATAATTTCTTACCATTCACCTGCTATTACTCTAAACTTGCATAACATACTCGATATACTGATTTTACCGTATACAAAGGCGACCTCTAGTTGCCAGAGTTGAGATGGTACAAAGGAGACCTCTAGACTTTAGTTTCCCTTGTTAGGCGTTGTGCTATAGTAGAATACTCCCTTGCTAAATGCAGAAGAGGAAGGTGGAGAAGACACAAAGGGTTATTGTTAAAATTGATTTGTAACTTTTATGGATTGAGGAAGGAATGGTTTGCGATTGAGCGCAATAGAGAGAATAATCCATATAATGACCGCACCTGTGGGGATAAGACTCGTGTGCTGTGATAAGTAAGAAGTCTGATGAAGTGAGGCTTTGAATTAGAAAGTTTAGTTTGAAAAGGTGCAAACTTGCAAAGTTCAATCTCATCTTCCATGCCTTAAAACATAATACCATAATTCCGCCTTCCTTTAAAGATAAAACACATGAATTTCGGTGAATGGTTAATCTTTTTTTGGTCCTGAGTTTGGAACTTTAATTATAGTGGCACCGAGTTACTTTGAAGTGGTTATACTAATACAGGACAGTAGTAAATTTATCAAAAGATGCTCATACTGTACCCTGTTTTCTTGATATCATTTGATGTATGTGACTATGGGGTTCAATTGTAAAAGAGGGGTCATTTGTGGACCCGGTTATGTCTTGGTCATTGATTGGGTGTGGTTTCTGGAACAGGTGCTGGTGCTTGATGAAGCTGATCGAATTCTAGATGTGGGATTTAAGAAGGAATTAAATGCAATCATCTCTCAGTTACCAAAACACCGACAAACTTTTCTATATTCGGCTACCCAGACAAAATCTGTGCAAGATCTTGCTAGGCTTAGTCTCAAAGATCCAGAGTACCTTAGTGTGCATGAGGAGTCTGCAACTGCAACACCTGATCACTTGCAGCAAACTGTAATGACCGCTTCTCTGGATAAAAATTGATATGCTGTGGAGCTTTATAAAGGCTCATCTCAATTCAAGGATACTAGTTTTTCTATCCACTTGCAAGCAGGTGATTCTTCATTTTTGTAATTCTATGATTAAACTATGCTGTGGGTTTAGTAGGAAGGAACTCACTGCGTTCAATGCTTTTACTTATTAATTTGTACTGAATCTAGAAAGGAAAACTGCCTAATAGGGACTATTTTTCGTTAATCTTCTCCAGGAATCTAGCGTAATCCAAAAAATTATTTGCTTACTTCCAAGGGCATATGCTGTTTGTATGACAATGTGTTGAACATGAATTTTCTTGTCATTGGATCACATAGAATGTCTGTTTTTGTTTGTTAGGGCAAATAATTGCATTGAAATGTCATTATTGGGTCATGTCTGTACAATAAAAATAATGCAAATACCGTACTGGTTTAATTATTTTCAGCGTAATGGACTGTTCTTGCCATCCATAAGAGACTAACAAGAGACTTTTTACTTTATTCACGAACTTGCAGTTTGTTAAATTTCTTGTCCTATGTTAAATAGTTCTCTGTAGTCTGTAGTAAATGACTGGATCATGTATATTGGCTTCTCATTTTCTCAATATTTATAGCGTGCACACATTGGACCTTACTACTAGACTATAATTTACGTCTGATTGCATTTTTGAAGTACCATATTTTGCTCAATTCTCAAAAGAAAAGCCAACTATAACAAAAACTACTTTATCTTTTCATCCTGTTTTTCCTATTTAAACACGTCTTAAAAGCCATATACTACAGCATATTGGATTATATAGTTATTTGCAAGGATTTATATCATTTACACTGCTTATGCTGATGAGAAGGAGGGTAGTTCCTTGATCGTATTCCACTAGAATGTGTACTTGATATACAATAAGGAGGAAGTTAAAACTTATGCTATTGATGTCCCCCTGGTTAACTGTTGGGGGGGACATTTGAAGATTTTTTTTTTTGAAATAACTGAAATAGTGACATTCTTTTGAAAATTAAATGAATTAAGTGATGTAAACGATGCTAAGCCTTTTAATATTCTTTATATAGGGTAGGTGTGCTGCAAATTTTGACATTTGCTAATGCCACTTTGGTGTTTTCCCATTTGAGCTTAGTTTTTTGAATTATAACAGGTAAAGTTTGCTTATGAAACCTTCAAAAAACTTCGTCCTGGAATCCCGTTAAAGTGCCTTCACGGAAGAATGAAGCAGGAAAGAAGGATGGGGATATACTCCCAGTTCTGTGAGAAACGTTCAGTTTTATTCTCCACGGATGTCGCTTCTCGAGGTCTTGATTTTGATAAGGTTGTTGATTGGGTTGTCCAGGTTAGTTTCTGATTGAGGTGACTTTATTTGAAACATACAGTCCATAGTTTAGAACAAGGTTGTAAAGTAAAATTCCCTCAAAGAAGAGGAATGATTCATTTCTCTGTCCATTTCTCTTACAGGTAGACTGTCCGGAAGATGTGGCTTCTTACATACATAGAGTAGGAAGGACTGCTCGATACCATTCGGTTGGGAAATCTGTTCTCTTCCTAATGCCCTCTGAAATGAAAATGCTTGAGAAATTGCAGGACAAAAAGATACCCATCAAAGTTATAAAGGTACATTTTCTTGCTCTGCTTATTATCTAATATTTGAGTAGCTGAAACCGTCCTGTATACAGCTAAATTGCTCACTTACCGATTATTGACTTTACGAACTATGCTGATTGGTGCAGGCAAATATGAAAAAATTGCAACCGGTTTCAGGCTTGCTATCGGCTTTGTTAGTCAAATACCCCAACCTTCAGCAGCTTGCTCAGAGAGCATTCATTACTTACTTGAAATCTATACATAAACAGCGCGACAAGGAGGTATTTGATGTCACGAAACTAGAAATAGACGATTTCTCTGCTTCAATGGGTCTGCCAATGACTCCTAAGATTCGATTTCTGAAACATAAAGCTAATGAGGGAAAGGTTTCCAATGAAAGGCAACTTTTGCCAGAAAGTAATGCTAATGAGGAGGATGAATTGCAAAGTGATCTAGTCAGGCTTGATACCAGCAAATTGGAGGGAGAAGAAATAGAAAGGGAGATAGAAACGGAGAATGACTTGCTTTTTCAAAAGGATATACTGAATGAGGAAAAAGGAACTGATACGAGCGCTGCAGTGTTAGCCCATCTCTTATATTATCTTTGTTCTTGTTTTTTTGTTTTTGTTTTTAATCTAGTAGCATTCTGGTTAATAGGCTTGTCGGATTTGAATTCTTATTTTATAAGGGCACATTTTATTCAGTATACCGATCACAGCTAGTTGAAACATTTTGTATGTTTTTTAGGCCTGCAACGAGGATTTCAAAGAAGAAAAAGCTGAAGATCAATTTACACAGACCAATCGGTACTCGGATGGTCTTTGATGAAGAAGGGAACACTTTACCTCCACTTGCACTATTGGCTAAAAGTGGTCCCGACTCGGTTCAACTCGACAGGGACAAAGGTATTTCCTTTTCCTTTTTTTAGGATAATGTTAACCGTGCAAATGAACATTTCCCCACCCTTTTGAATTGCATAAAGCTTTTCACCAAGTTGTCCTTTCTTTGCTTCTACCTCTATCTAGTAATATAAGTCTTTTTGTCTGCACATGATTCTGTGTACAAATCTGACTATGTACTTCACTGATAGATACTTCTCGTCTCTTTATGCTCCTATGTTTTGCATTTCTTTCTGCAGTCAAACAAAGATATGAACAATTGAGGGAAGAGTTGAAGATGGTAGACACGGAAGACAAAACTCGGGAACGCAAGAGGCGGAGAGAGAAACGAATGAAAGAGAAATTGAAGATGCAAAGGGGACAACAGTTAGATGAGTCGGAGCTTGAGGGTGAGGATGATCTTTCTGCGTCCGAGAGGGAAGAAAGTAAAGGGAGACCCAACAAGAAAGGCAAGATTTACTTTAACAGTGACAGTGACAATGATGATGATACGAAGGCGAGGGATAAAAAGGGTGCTGTTATCGACTCTGTATCTCTTGCTGAGCAAGAAGAGTTGGCCCTTAAGTTGCTCAGCTCAATGCACTGATTTTTCCTTAAACTAGCGTTCTGGGAAGTTTTGTAGTTTTATGCAAGTAGGACGACAACCACGTGGCTGCTGCATCTGGGAGATTCTTGGATAGAGTCTGCATTGCATATAAAACTGACAAGAATTTCCTGCAGCAAGTGCCTGTCAATAGGCTGAAACTATGAGTGTTGTGTCTGTCCTGATGCCATCTGCCTGGTTGTGAGTCTCGAGTCCATTTATAATGTGTGTGATTCTGCAGCCCGAAACATTAAGTGTTACTGGACGGACACTCGTCATCATGTGAAAATTTTGATCAATTGAAGAGTCGTTATCATCCATGGTTCTTTGAATGATGGATGTATATTAAGCTCTCTACACAAGTTATAGGATTTTTGTCGAGCACTGCGGAGGTCTATTGTCGTACTTTAACCTTCTTGCAAAGGACTGAATTTCCCCTATATTATAGTCGAGCACAGTTATTTTCAGTTCTTTTGTAGTCAAGGCTACCAAAATTTTGGAGCTAGCTTAGTTGTAATGATTTTCTTGGAGCCAAGCACCGGTGTAAGTGATATTTTTTTTTTGGGCAATTAGCCTCAAGGACATTAAAGTTTGTGTATTTTTTGTGGCTATCATTTGCACCCGGTGCACCTTACCGTTTTCATATAATCAACTTGATGAAAATCGGTTCTGGCACCAAAAACAGACTTTTCACTGTCGATTTTCATATAATCGACTTTATGAAAGTCAGTTTTGGAGGAAAAAACAGACTTTTAACAGTCAATTCAGAATCAGCTTTGCAGGAAGTCGATTTTTGACTTCAGAACCGACTTTCACACGTCGTTTCTACTATGATGCACAAGTATTGTGTTGCACGGGTAGATCAGAGTGAGTGGTGCAAATAACAAACCTCTTTTTTTGGCAATCACCCCTTATCCCATCTTTACCCCACAAAAAAAATATCTCGCATCCTTGAACCCTAAGCTCTTGCGTCTCACCAAACCTTAAACCCTAAACCTCCTATTTTCACTATAAATGGATAGTGAGACAAACACACATTTCTTGCATGCCATTGGTGGCTTAAAAGGAGATTGTGTTTTATCCAAAAGAAGTTCGGAATAGGATATTTTTCTTTCTGATTTGCCTTTTTTATAGGGAGACCGTACGTTGTTCATTGTATGCATTTACTACAAATTTATGGTGTGTTTGGATTGAAATGTATATAAAATTGAATGAAACTGGTGAAATGCAATGCAATGAAATGAATTAGACGTGATTCCATTTCAACATTTGACACGTGGTGAAATGAAATGGATACAATTATATAGGATGCGATGTAATAGTAATGCGCGGTGGGTGATGATGCATGATGACGATGTTAGGACTTAGGAGTAATGCCCGGAAAAGACAATAATGTATTATTTTAGTTTAATAAAAACAATATTTCCTATTAATCCTGATAGTTGCTTATATTATGCATCTAAATAAACACTGCCAGAAATTCTTTAGGGGTTCATTGTGTAACAATAAAATCAGTGCACAAGAGTTATGTACGGGAGAATTGAGTTTATGGTGAACTAATTTAAATATTGAGTACGGTGAAATTGACTGAATTTCAGAACCTTACGGTCAAACCACCATTAATGCCCCAGAACACTTAGAGTGGCCGTCGATGTTGGACATCTTAGTGAATGCACAGACGAATTCCATTCACTAGGGCTTAATTCCCAAAAATAAGTGCCCCAAGGCTAAGAGAGAAATCGGACAGTATCGTCTACCAATCAGAATACAAAATACGATGCCAACAAGGCATCGGCCCAACGGTTAGTGTTGTGGTCTTTAACCCGAACGTTGCGGGTTCGAGTCCCAGTGGGGGCAAATAGTGTGCGTGCGTGTGTAAAAAAAAGAATACAAAATACGATACCGGATCACCCGAATCCCTCCCATGCAAAACCGTATTATCAAATACATCACTCCTAGCTTATACACAACCTCCACATCTCTTGCATTCAACAACTTATCCTTAATGTCCATAAGCTTGATATTGCTCGCATCAACAATGAATGGGCTGTTGGCCAAATTAACAACACGACTTTCAGGAGTTGGCTGTGCTATCAAGCTGGACGGTTATACATCCTCAACGGACCGATAGTGGCCGTCGATGTTGGACATCTTAGTGAATGCACTGGCGAATTCCATTCACTAAGGCTTAATTCCCAGAAATAAGTGCCCTAAGGCTAAGAGAGAAATCAGACAGTATCGTCTACCAATCAGAATACAAAATACGATGCCAACAAGGCATCGGCCCAACGGTTAGTGTTGTGGTCTTTAACCCGAAGGTTGCGGGTTCGAGTCCCAGTGGGGGCAAATAGTGTGCGTGCGTGTGTAAAAAAAAGAATACAAAATACGATACCGGATCACCCGAATCCCTCCCATGCAAAACCGTATTATCAAATACATCACTCCTAGCTTATACACAACCTCAACATTGCTTGCATTCAACAACTTATCCCTAATGTCCATAAGCTTGATATTGCTCACATCAACAATGAATGGGCTGTTGGCCAAATTAACAACACGACTTTCAGGAGTTGGCTGTGCTATCAAGCTGGATGGTTATACATCCTCAACGGACCGATAGTGGCCGTCGATGTTGGACATCTTAGTGAATGCACTGACGAATTCCATTCACTAAGGCTTAATTCCCAAAAATAAGTGCCCCAAGGCTAAGAGAGAAATCGGACAGTATCGTCTACCAATCAGAATACAAAATATGATGCCAATAAGGCATCGGTCTAACGGTTAGTGTTGTGGTATTTAACCCGAAGGTTGCGGGTTCAAGTCCAGTGGGGCAAATAGTGTGCGTGCGTGTGTAAAAAAAGAAAACAAAATACGATACCGGATCACCCGAATCCCTCCCATGCAAAACCGCATTATCAAATACATCACTCCTAGCTTATACACCCTCCACATTGCTTTCATTCAACAACTTATCCTTAATGTCCATAAGCTTGATATTGCTCGCATCAACAATGAATGAGCTGTTGGCCAAATTAACAACACGACTTTCAGGAGTTGGCTGTGCTATCAAGCTGGACGGTTATACATCCTCAACGGACCGATTGTTCTCTTTTACTGACCTAAAAGATAAACTGCCATTCATGACAAACTATGGCCTCCCCAAGCGGCACATTAATTCTCCAAAAACCTAAACAATAACTCATCATTCATGTATGAGTGCACCGTTGGGACCAACGAATGAATGGGAACATCAGATGCATAGCGGAAGTGTTCAATAGCTCTATACAATTGTCCTAGCGGGATTCCACTACCTGCCCGACCAACCCTGCGTCAGTATGCCCCTCAAATGCTATTATATATATAACGTTAATTATCTATCTCCCTATCAGCTTAAGCTTTTAGGAGAGATGGTAGTTCACATGGTATCTGATGATTGCCGACCCGAGCTACGCCACGTGTCATCCTTTATTGATCACATAATAAATAAGTAGCCTCTAAAAATAGGCATTAAGGGTCAGGAGCCCCAGAGACATGCCCACGGGTAGGCCTCTAACCCCAGGTGGGAGATCGGCAGAAACTCCTCCACCAGCCAATGCAGGTCGGACAAGGTCTGGTGAAGAGGAGCTGCTCCAGTTCGGCCATAGTGGCCCTGGGGGCTCGACGCAGGACGTACAGAGCACCCCCGGCTATTAGCCCACGTGATGAATCGCTAAAGATAAATAAGGAACAAATTTTGAGTCATAAAACTCTGATCCTGGCATTTAAATATGTCCATAATTATCCCTAAATTATGGGGATTGGCATGTATTTATCCTTAGGGAATAATAATATGATTCCTTGTAGAACAAGGAAAGGGATAAATCGTCCTCTATATAAACAAACCCTAAGAAACTACGAAAATCTTGATTCTAATATATTCATCGGATACGTAGGAAACTTGAGGAAAATAACCTTTGAGCTCAGTCTAAAAATACACCAAACCACCCCCCGTTTAATTTGATTTCATAGGTTTTGGATCTTGAATTGTTGTCACTCAAGGAGATAACGCCCGGATAATTCATAGCGAGATCCAGTATCGTCAATTGGCGCTAGAAAGAGGGCCTCCTTTCTGATAAATCGTTCAAGAATTTCCAGAATTTTGTTGTTAAAATTACCATGGCTAAGAACATAGGCAAGAAAGGTGCTCAGGATCCAGTGGATCCAACCCAGCTGCCACCACCACCCAGGGGGAAGGCCAGACTACGGCCGCTCAAAAGGGTACAAACCCTGCTGAGGATCAGACTCACCAATCTGATCCGGTCCTTCAAGATCCAGCCAACCAGGCGTTGGTGGAAGCCCTAAAGAATATGGATAAAAATACCCTCAAAATTATATTTGAGGAAACATTGAAGGGGAGAGACCCCCCCAGAAGCTTCAGAAATGACCCTCCCTCAAGGAGTACATAAAAAGCAGGAGGTAGTGGAGTCTAGATTTCATACGGAGAAGAAAAATGTTCACTAGCAGCCCAACGACACAGCTAGGGCCGAACTGGACGCCCTTCTCGGTCGACGATCTGACGAGCTCCTCTATGCGTCGCCGTTTACTGAGTACATGCATCAGTACATATCTCATATGAATCTGTACAACGCCTCAGATGAGATGAAGTGTAAAGTCTTCTCTGCGCTACTCACAGGAAGAGCTCATGAATGGTTCAACAAGATTCCTCCCAGGTCGATCTCTGACTTTGGAGCTGTAACTCGGAAGTTCATCCACGCGTTTATCGCAACTCGTCCGTTCCAGAGAAATCAGACTCATCTTCTCACTTTGAAGCAAAGACAAGATGAGACCGTCCTTCACTTCATCAAACGCTTTAACGAGGAATCCGCACAAGTTCAGGACACGGATGATCGACTCCTAGTCGCATCTGTTGGTCCCTTGAAAAGGATTTGGTTAAATTTAGAGGGGGGTGAATAAACTTAACACTTAAAATTTTTGGAGTTGACAAACTCATCAAGGTCTGTAGCCTGGTGACTATCAGTAGTCTGCTGACCACTCAATAGTTTGCTGACTGTTGATATTATTGAATTTGTTGCAGTGGAATATATTTAAATTAAGACTTTATACTTGTTGTTAAAAGATGATACTAAGTATTGGATACTCAGTAGTGTAAGTGTGTGATTCAGATGCTAGTTTCAGTAGGTTGATGTGATTAGCATGCAAATAACAGAAAGTAAATGCAGAAAGTAAGTAGGCAAGATTTATAGTGGTTCCAGGTGGTGTAATCCTGTCAGTCCACTCTTCTCCTGTGATGTTGGAGGAAATTCACTAGAGATCTTTGAGGTTGTAGTTACAAAAATACCTAAGTTGTTTGTCCTTCACCAATGACTATGGCTTCACAAACAGAAAACTAGAAACAGATAGAATTGCTGCTTCAAAGTTTTCCACTGGTCCTTGAAGGGTAGGATTGCCTCTTCACCAGCTCCACCACAAACAACAGTCATTGACACCCAAAAGATGCTTCATTGTCTTCAGCAGGTTTCTTGTAAAAGAAAGTTTGAATCAAATAAACGATTCAGCTGTTAGCAGCTTGATCAGGATGAAATGATCAGCTGCTTGAAGTCTTCAAGTGTGTATACTTGATGTAACTTGATAGCTGGTTACACTTGAAGAAATATCTTGATCAGTAAATTTAAGCTCAGTGATGTCAGCAGGGTGTTTTTCTTGATTAAGATTTGATAGCTTCTTAAGGATTGTATTGTTGTTCATCATCTTCAAACTGAATCAGTAGTTTCCTATTTATAGGTGGGAAACATGTAACTTGTGTTTGAAAATCAAATAGACGTTTCAGACTTGTCTCCATCTTGACTTGCTTTTTCATCACAGTTCCTAAATCGACAATGCCGATTTGCTTTTGATAGTTTTCGGACTTTCCACCCTTTGACTTATTTCCATTGGATAATCCTCTGAATCTTTCCAACGTTCCTTTTATCTTGACCATTGATTTGTTGACAAAATCAAGGCTTGTAATCCATTCTTATCCATTTAATCTTCCAATGTAACTTTGATTAAATCGAGATATGTACTCAACAGATATAGAATTATATCACTCTGCTGATGTACAAGTCAGTCAGCTGATTATAGGTCTACTATGTTTTAATAACACTTTAGCTGATTGCTTATCATCTAACTTTTAACTTTGAAGTTAGAGTACACCATTTAAATTATAACTAAGTCCCAATCATCACTTAACATATGTAACTTAGACCTTGTACACAAGGTATATGTATTCAGTTTAGGTCATCACATACTTCCCTAAATTCTGATTCCATATCCTTGACTTTAAATACTAAGTCTGATCCCTTAGCCTTCAACAACTGAGTTTGAACCCTCAGCCTTCAATCTTCAGCAGGTTCCCAGACTCTACCGACCTATACAAGGTCTGCTGATAAAGTTAGCTAACCTACTTACAATGCTTGTTTGATCAAACCTATACAAAGATCAAACTCTAATAAACCTATACATTTGATCTAGACATCTTTTTGCCTTTGCTATATAACAGCTAGTCTGGCACTCATCATTAAAACTTAAAATATGTCCAACAATTTCCCCATTTTTAGTGATGATGCCAATACCCTCCTTACAGCAAAGCAAAAAGATAAAAGAACACAAACAGAACAAATTCAGTCATCTTTCATTAAAATCATACTTGTTCAAAATTATTACAAACTAGGATCAGCCAAAGATAAATGCATAAGTAAGTTTCTTTGATCTAGTTTTTGTTTCAATCTGCTCTTGCTTCTCTTGGAATTCCTTGATTTCCCTGACTACATCCAGCATCCATTGATTTTCTATTGTAGAGAAATCAACCCAAGTATGTAGCTGTTTCCACCATTTCCATGCTTCTGGTAGGGTCAACCTTATTGAGTGAACACTGAATCCTTGACCCATATAGAAATGTTTGAACTCTTCCAGTGAATCATTTCCTGTCTGAATTCCTATTCTTTGACCTCTTCCACCTCTGCCACCTCTTCCACCTCTACTAGAAGCTCTCAGGGATTTGACTCTAACTTCCCAAAATTTTAGTCCCAAAAAGGAATTCAGTCCTTCTTGAAATCCCATATCATGATAAGGTCTCTTCTTTGAATAGTAGAGCTTCTTGTATTCCTTCAAGAGGTCATCAGTCAACTGAATCCTGCCAGGTGCAGGGTTCCTGAACTTATTAATATCAGCCTCCCATTTATTTTTAGCAAAAACCCCTCATTTGCTTCTGCTGTAAGGCCCTCTTCCCCCTTATTGACATCATCAATAAAACGGCTAAGTAGGCCATGAACACTCTCTGTGTAATCACTAAATTTTCAAGTTGACCTTCCATAATCTCAGGTCCTTGTGTCAAGCTGCGGTGATCCTTCCTTCAATGGTCTGCATTCAAACAGATTGATCCGTTCAAGAACCTTAGGATCTAGCGGCAAAGAGTTGAGGTGCTTGGCCAGAGGTGAACCACAACAGGTTTAGGTGCCTCAGCAAGTTTGTCAAACTTTTTGTGTAGTGAGGCAATCTGCTCATGCAAAGTCTTATCACTGTGTGCTGTTTTCATCTTTATACCTCTCACATCTCTGGTTAGGTCAGCAATTGCATATTGAGTAGAAGTGATGTTGGAAGCAATTGACTCAGTAGTCCTTCCTCTATTTTCCACCAGATTCACTAGATCTTCAAATCTTTGTTCACTTCTATTAAGTTGAGTTCTTAACTGTGTAATATCAGTCCTTATAGCTCTCAACTCTTCCAAGATGTGTCTTTGTACAAAGACTGACCATTCCTCCAAACCATATGTCCACCAATACCACCAGCAGCCTCTTCAACATTATCATTGGCTCTTGGTATCCTGACAACTATGGCTCTTGTCCTGTTCCAGTCAGCAGGTTTAGGACCTTCCTCAATAACATCTCCAAAAATCTCCTCCATAACAATTTCTTGTTCAGGTTGAGGTTCTTGAACTTCTTCCAAAACAGGTACATTTTCAAAAATTGGTACATGTGCCTGTTGGGGCTCAGCAACTTCCTCTTCCTCTGGCATTTGGAATTCTTCATCACTGAAGTCATAGTCCACCAGCTGTTCATCATCAACAACGATCCCATCGACTATCTTTCCTCCAAAGCAGCTTTGCTTCAACAACTGGTTCTACAACATCTTGTTCTACCACAATCTCCTCAAAATATACATGGGATTCCTCCAATCCCATCATAAGTTCCAACCTTTGTCCCAGCACTGTTTGTTCCTCAGTGATTAGGACCCTCTGTTCCAATCTGTATTCAGGTGCTGTTTGTAACTGAGCAACCTAATCCACCTCTTCAACAAAAACTTTAGGAAATATAGCCAGATTTTCCTCTAATACTCCTCTAGCATCAGCAACCTTCTGTAATATATCTACAGCTTGTGATAAGGATTCTTGAGTGTCAAACCACTCCTGATACTGAGCTGAGTCATCTGAACTTATGTCAGCTTCTTCAATCATAACAACCTCATAACTAATAGACATTTTGGCCTCTTCAAGTGATGCTGCTACAGCAAGTTGTATCTCCAAATCTTTAATGTAAGCAACTCCTAGCTCTTCATTTAAACTGTCAGTCTGCTGATCCTCAGTAGACTTGTCACCTTCAGCAGGCTGATCTGCTACTTGCTCAGTAGACCCTTGTCCAGTCTTTTCAACAGATGGTTCCTTAGCCACTCCACTGGACTCCCCCGGATGCATAAGATGATCATCATCTGAATCAGATGAGGATGATGATTCATCACTATTAGGTGTATACTTAGGGTCCTTGAACATGATGTTCTTCTTCTGCTTGCCTTCTTCAATGAGTGCCATAAGTCTTATTTCCAACTCAATTGTATCTATCAGTTCCAAAAGACTCTCCACTCCAAGGCTTTCAAATGCCCATTCTTCAAAACCAGTCATGGGTTCAACAGCTGGTTTTTGCCTCTTATAAAAACCAAACTTCCATTGAAATATTTCTGAACCCTTCTGAAGTCAGGATCCACAATCTCTTTCTTTGACTTCTTCTCCCTCTTTTCATATGGCATTGAGGGCTTTCTTGGAGCAGGTTGTTCAACTTGTTGTCCTCCAAAGGCTTCAACAAGGTGACTCAGTGTATCCTCATCAGATACAAATAGGTCAGTAGGTTCTTCAGTTTGTACATTTGTACCTACTACCTCCAACTGTTCAATACTAGCTTCCCCCTGACTCATATGCTCATCAGTAGGGTCTGCAACAGTTTATTCTTCCCCCTGAGTTATAGCATCCACAGCAAGGTCTTGACCATGTATCACAACTTCCACAGCAGGTTCAGGTACATCAGTGTGCTGTGGTTCTTCAATTTGTTGTTCACCAACAGCCTCAACAAGCTCTTCTTCTACTTCCCTTTGGGCCTCCAGAACCCTTAGTTCCTTACCCTTTCCATAAGCCTTCTTCTTCACAACCTGTTTTCTTCTTTTTGCAGGTTGGTCCTTAGCTTCATCATTTTTCCTTTTCTTGGATACCCCAGCAGGCTCAGTAGCCTCAATCTCAACTTGAGTCTTACTAGACTTGGTAGTGTCTACTGATTGCTGCCTTGTTCTTTTAGGCATCAGCAACTCAGTTATTTTCCTTGTATCTCTAGCTTTCCTTTTCTCCACAGTCTTCTTTGGTGCAACAGGCTGTGCATCATGTTTATCTTTAGATCTCTTTTCCTGCCCACCACCATCATTGTCATCACCATCATTGTCACTTTCAGTTCTTTCATCATCTCCTTCTTCATCATCATCTAAACCAGGTATGAGATAACTGATTTCTGGTTTATATCTAGATTTGTTGATCTTTGTAGGTGCAACATCATCAATCTTCAAGTGGTTCAGTAGGGCTTGTAATTGTTACAGGGCTTGAATCATCAAACCCAAGGGCTTTGTCTTGGACTTCCTTGTTCTATCTCTATCTTCTATTATCACCTTCTTCATGTACTGAACAAAGAATCCTGCCCAATCAAACTTCATACTTTTGCATATGATTATCAACATATCTATCTTCGGTCCTGAGAGAGTATCAAGACTTTTACTGAATCCAAGAATGTTCTTAGCAATAATCTTGCTCAGCAGGTTGTACTCCAATCTGGTATGCTTCACATTGATACTCAGGGCTGATGGTATTGATTTGTTTGTTTTTATTGCATCAACAAACTCCAGTCTAGATAACTTCCTTGATTTAGGATTTTTAGGAGCACCATTTCCAGGTCCAAACCCAAACACTTCCCTCAGTAGGTTTGAAGAGATTTCAATCTCCTGGGCATTGACAGTTGTAGTAAATGCCTCTCTATCATCTCTAATCACTATGTTTCTCTAGAAATTTGCTACGTTTGTATAAGATATGCTTTATAATCTTAGATTTAGAACATCTTCCAGTCCTTCATACCTTCTGATTCTTCTGCGAATATTGATAGCTAACTCAGACTTGTTAGCATCAATAACAAACCCTCTAACACTTTGGCTTGTCCCAATATGAACATCTCCCTTACCCGCCATTGTATAGATTTGAAAAAGATGAAAAAGAGAGCGTGCAAATCTGTGTTCAAACTCTTGAATATTCAGAGAAAATCAATCTGAAACTTGTATGTATCGTCTGAGTGTGTATGTACATATAAGGAAAGGTAGTGGGTGATAACTGTCACGTACTGTAGCATTTAACCACGATTAACTATGGAATAAATGTGATGTTGCCACGTGTCCCACTAACTTATCCCACAAAGAGTTGTAACCGTTGGATATTGTAACCGCAGTTATAAAGATAAGAATAATATCCGTTCACTGTTGACTTTCATTTAAGTTTGACTGCCTTCATAACGTATACTTTAGCAGACTTGGTCTTCAGTAGAGTTAGCTCAGCAGCCTACTGACAAGGTCACTCTACTGATCTTCATATAGTTTAGTTTTGTCCAACTGATAATACAAGATGAAGTTTAATACCAATGACTGATCTGTCAAGTGAGCTCACCCATCAGGACAAAGACCAATCCCTTGGCAACTTCACTTGCTCAATTGTCCAACTATCCAAGTACATGGAATTGTTGATACCAATGACTGATCTGCCAAGTGAGCTCACCCAACAGGGCAAAGACTAATTCCCTTGGTGAATTCCAGTACTTTGCTGATCATTAATATATCAGTCAACTTTTATAATGCCAAGCTCAGTTCTTAACTTAGCAAATCTTTCACTATCCAATGGTTTTGTAAAGATATCAACAAGTTGATCTTCAGTAGGGATATAGAGAACCACCACATCTTTCTTCTCAACATTATCTCTTATAAAATGATGTCTCACATCAATGTGTTTGGTTCTAGTGTGCAAAAAAGGAATTCTGTGATTGCAATTGCACTTGTGTTGTCGCACATTATGGGAATTTCTCTTTCTTCAATCCCATAATCCCTTAATTGCTGTCTTAACCAAAGTACTTGTGCACATCAGCTTTCAGTAGCAATGTATTCAGCTTCAGTAGTGGAAGTTGAGATAGAATTTTGTTTCTTGCTAAACCAGGAAATAAGTCTACTTCCCATCAACTGACAGGTTCCTGATGTACCTTTTCTATCAATTTTACATCCAGCATAGTCAGATCTGAGTAGGATATAACCTTGAAGCTTCCATCTTTTGAATACCATATTCCCACTCCCAAAGTCTCTTTTAGATACTTGAGGATTCTTTTGACTGCAGCAAAGTGACTTTCCTTAGGTTTGGATTGAAATCTTGCACAAACACCTACATCAAAAGATATATCAGGTCTGCTGGCAGTGAGGTACAATAGACTGCCTATCATCCTTCTGTATAAAGTCTGATCAACATCTCAGCTTTCTTTATCTTCATCCAGTCTGATGCTTGTACTCATAGGAGTTGATACCTTGGTGCTATTTTCCATACCAAATTTCTTCAGTAGCTCATTGGTATATTTAGTTTGATGAATGAAGATTCCATCTTTCATCTGTTTGATTTGTAATCCTAAAAAGTAGTTCATTTCTCCCATCATACTCATTTGGAACTTGCTTTTCATGAGATTAGAAAAATTTTCACATAGCAAATCATTTCCAGAACCAAATATTATGTCATCAACATAAATCTGTACCAGCAGGGTGCTGTCCCCTTTATTGATTCTGAAAAGAGTCTTGTCAATGGTACCTTTGGTAAAACCATTGCTCACCAAGAATTGAGATAGGGTTTCATTCCATGCTCTTGGTGCTTGTTTCAAACCATAAAGTGCTTTGTTGATTCTATACACTTTATCTTCTTGATCTTTAACTTCAAAACCGGGAGGTTGTTGAACATAAACCTCCTCCTCCAGAATGCCATTCAAAAATGCTCTTTTGACATCCATCTGGTAAACTTTGAAGTTTTTATATGTAGCATATGCCAAAAATAATCTTATAGCTTCCAATCTTGCAACTGGGACATATGTCTCATCAAAATCTATTCTTTCTACTTGAGAATAGGCTTTTGCCACTAGTCTGGCCTTGTTCCTAACAATGGTACCAGATTCATCCAATTTGTTTCTGTATACCCATTTTGTGCGAATTATATTTGCATGACTTGGCCTTTCCACTAGTGTCCAAACTTGATTTCTTTAAAATTCATTCAATTCTTCTTGCATAGCAATTATCCAATCTGGATCAGATATTGCTTCTTCAACAACTTTAGTCTCCATCTGAGATAGAAAACAAGTAAACATTGCTTCTAATTGTCTTCTAGTCCTTACACCTTGCTGTATGTTGTCAATTACTTGTTCAGCAGGGTGGTCCTTTAACCATTGTAAATCATGATTTGTTTGATTTAGTGGAACTTCATCTTCAGTAGGGTCTGCTGTTGCTTCAGTAGGGGGTTAGCAGATCCTTGAACTGTATCTATTGTTGCATCAGTAGTTTTAGCAGCAGGTTCTTCAGCAGGGCCAGAGTCAGAAACTTTTAAGTCATTTATCCTTTTCAAAACATCATTACATTCTGGATCAGTGACTTGGAGATTCTCAGCAGGTTCTAAAACTTCATCTTCCATTCCAGTGAACTTAGGTTCATCAAACACAACATGTATTGATTCTTCATGTGTCAATGTCCATTTGTTCAGTACCCTGAATGCCTTGCTGACAGAAGAATATCCCAAAAAGATTCCTTCATCTGATTTTGGTTGGAAAGTCTTCAGTTGCTCCTTATGATTTAAAATAAAGCATTTGCTTCCAGATGGATGGAAATAAGATATATTAGGTTTTCTTCCATTCCATATCTCATAAGGTGTCTTCAGCAGCTTTTTGTTCACTGAGGTCCTATTTTGTGTATAACAAGCTGTATTTATTGCTTCAGCTCAATATCTTTCAGGTAGTAAAGCTTCACAAATCATAGTCCTCCCTGCTTCTTTCAAAGTCCTGTTTATTCTCTCAGCAACCCCATTTTGCTGAGGTGTACCAGCAGCTGCTAGTTGATGCATCAAACCATTTTGTTCACAGAATTCCCTTATGACTTTGTTAAGAAACTCAGTACCCTTGTCTGATCTGATTTTCACTACTATCAAACTTTTCTCATTTTGTAATCTCTTTAAAAGTTCAGGCAACTTTTGAAGTGTTTCACTTTTCTTGTTCATAAATATTACCCAAGTGTATCTTGAATGATCATCCACAACTACCAGAGTGTACTTCTTTCCTGTTACACTTGTTGGTGTTACTGGTCCAAATAAATCCATATGCATCAGCTCCAAAACTCTTTTGGTTGATTGTTTGGTTTTTGACTTGAAGCTTGCTTTTGTTTGTTTACCTTGTTGACATGCATCACATATGCCATCTTTCTTGAATGTGATCTCAGGTAAACCAATCACCAACTTCTTTTTCACCAACTGATTGATATCATCAAAGTTGAGATGATTCAACTTTTTATGCCATAACCAGTTTAATTCTGACTTGGTGTGTACTATCAGGCATGTTTTTGGAACAGTATTAGACCAATCCACAATACATGTTTTGTTGTCTTCTTCCAGCCAACACAACTTTTTCACCTCTTTCACTAATGACAATACAGTAGCCTTTGTCAAAAGTGACCTTGTAACGCATGTCACAGAATTGTCCAGTGCTCAGTAGGTTGTAGTCCAATCCTTCCCCATATGCAACATTCCTGATAGTTAGTCCATTTCTCACCAGTGCACCATATCCTCTTGTATATCATGGTGTGTTCTTGTTTCCAAAATTGACTCTTGGACCATCCTTTGCCACATAATTTGTCAAGCAGTGTTTATTCTTTGTCATATGTCTGGAACATCCACTGTCAAAGTACCAGACACCCTATAAAACAAATTTAATGTGTTAGGTACCCAAAACTGTTTGGGTCCATAGTGGTCAGTGGTAAGCATGACCCTTGGAAAATTTCTATATGGTCTTCTTTGAAAAGCATTGCACTTTTGTTCATATATGTATCCTACATTTCCATAAAATCTAACATTTGGTTGTGTAGGATTCTGTTGGTCCCAGAGAAGGGTGAAACTATAGTCAGAGGGGGGGGGGGGGGTGAATGACTATAGTGGAGTTTCAAAAACTTTTCTTGTGTTTTAAAAGCTTTTGAGCAGCGGATAAGTCCCTTCTTACTATGTTGTTTTCAAATCAGTTTAGACAATCACAGATATGTGTTATGATGTAGACAAATTAAATAAGTCTTTGTAAAGTAAATTGTAGAAATTAAATTGACACAAGGCTTATAGTGGTTGAGGTGGTGTAATCCCTTAATCCACTCTTCTCTGTGATGATCGGAGGAATTCACTATTGTTTTCATAGATACAGCAGTGTGATTGTCCTTGGCTTCCCAAGCTTCACAATCTACAAGACTATCACTCCTTGACTGCAATGACTTGGTGATTGATCTTCCTTTCTTTGCTCCTTGAGATCAAAATCCTTCAATGACTATCACAGTTTCAACTCCTTCTCAGATTGCCTCGATTGGGCTTGCTTGATTTGATGTGAATGTGATTCACGCACTTGCTTGATCAATCTCAATTCGAATATGACTTTGTAGTTACGATGTTTGAGTTGATCACTAGATGTATCCTTGTAAGTTCGAGAGAGAAGGCTTTTCTAATTGTGAGTTTTACGCTTTTCTTTCTTTTTCAATCGTTCTTTTATTTTTACGTCAATGCCTTCTATTTATAGCCTTGAATAGCCTTGATTTTGAAATTCCGTCCGTTGGCTATTTTAATGAGGGAATAATCCTTGATTTTATCCTTGATTCCCCTTAATTGTATTCTCCTTGATTTTGATGATCGGATTCTTCTTTCAAATGTATAGCGAGAAAATCCGTCCTTGATTGATCCTTCAATGATTGTGCATTTAATGCATGATCTCTTTGAATCTTCAATGTATATTAAATCGATCTTGTAAGTGTCTCTTCACCGTCTGTAGAGCGGTGGAGTGAGCCTTCGACTTAGCCGTTAGTTCTTTCTTCGCCGTTTTGTTTTCTCTTTGCCGGACGATCGGTGTACTCGGCCGATTCACTTTGTTTTCTTCTTTGCTTTAGTTTCAGGAGAATCTTTATACTTCACCGATCCTTGATTTGGGTGGGATCGGTGTACACCATCTTGGAATATTGAGTTTTATCACTTGAAACATAACTTAGACTTATCCAAGGTCATCACTGGACTTCCTTGGTTATAAGTCGAGATCATAATCCCTTCTCAGTATCTCTGCTTTGGTGCTTGGTGGCTTCACTCTGCCGAATCTGCATTTTCACTTTGCCGTCCTACCAACTAGTACAATACTTGTCGACTCAACTTATACAACATGTCGGACTCTAAGTAAAGACTTATACAGAGAATTCTAACTTATTTCAGGCTTGCTATATAATGACTAGTATGACCATCATCAAAACATAATAAAATGTTCCTAACAATTTCCCCCTTTTTGATGATGCCAAAACCCTCATAAGCCTGATTATAAGTAATCAAAAAATTCATAATAACCAATAGAACAAAATTTCAACAATTTTATTCATCCATCAAGGGGCAATGAGATCCAAAGAATTTATTCAACTGTTACAAACTACATTTTGCTTAATTCAGCCTTGTACCTTTTGAACTTTGTAGTCTGAACCTCTTCAATGTCTTTCCAATCAATTTCTGGAAACTTCCACTTCCAGTAAGCCAAAGCTGTGTATTCAGATACACCCTGAAAAACTCTTTTGGCAAAAAGTCTATTGAAATCAGGCATGGTTTCATTGGCCTTAGGTTCTCCAAAATATTTTTCAAGTCTTTCCCTAGCCTCAGCAATGTGTGAGTCTGCAAATTTGAGACTTTTGTAGAGACCCCACTGTTCCTGTTTTTCCAATCTCCCCATGGGATTGAAGAATCTTGCCATGTATTTGAAATCTTCTTGTTGTGCGGCTGGCAAGTCTTACGGTCCCTTTATGAGATAGTGGTATAATTGAACTTGGTTTGTTGTTGGTCCTGTTTGAGAAGTGCAAATTCTCTTTTGACTTCATTGTAGAGTTTGGCCATATCAGTTCTCATCCTTTCATCCTGATAGTTTAGCCAATCAGCCCAAGCTTCATCTTGTGAGAGGTGAGGATAAAGTCCTTCCTGTACTCTAAAAAATTCTCTTACATGGTCCAGTACATCTGCATCATATTCTGCTTTGCTTTGGTGACCAGTGTAAGTTCTGTGCTCACTAGTATATTTGGAGCTGCTGCTGCCTCTGCTGGTATTTCCTCTGGTGCTGAGTCTGTGTTGAATGACAGATCCTCTTTGCTGGGTGGATCCAGGCCTTTGCTGTCTGCCGGACCTGTCTCTATCATCATCTCTTCGTTGAATAGGATGAGGAAATCCAATGCAAGGTTCCTTTGAGGCTTTTTATCTTTCTTCTCTGATCCTTCTTTGTTGCTCTTCTGCTTCATTTCTGATCCTTATTTCTCTGTCTCTTGCTCTCAATTGTTCTTCAGTGAAATTAGGGGTTTGAAAGTTGATCCTTCAGCTTATCCAGATTTTCCCCCTTTTTGGCGAACATCATCCCTTTGGCTGTAGTAGGATGCTATTGGTGGCCTTTGCCGTTCCAATCAGAGAGTCAAGTTTTGATTCAATAGAGGTGAATCTATTGTTATGATCATTCAATTTCTCATTGACACTCCTAAGTCTAGTGCCAAAAGCTACTGCCAGTGATTCGTTTTCTTGGGAAATGTGTTGCCTGAGGCTGCAAAGATCATTGGTGATATTGATGTTAAGTCGCTTCATCGAGACTTCCTGTTGTTGAACCACAATCGTTTTGTGCATGAATGTACTCGGCAATGGCTTGAAACTTGTTTTCAATGGAGGAGCTTTGTCATTAAACGCTGAAGTCATGGATCTCGAGATACATTGCTTCTGTCGTTCCAATTCTTCACCGACAAGTCCGCCGCTTTCTCAAAAGTTTCATTTGTAATGCCGGTGTTGTTGGTGAGAGAGTTTGTGCCTTGTTTCATTTGGTTCGGATCTATTTCTTGGCCCTTGTCTTGATGTTGAGTGACATCTGCATTTACATCTAGATCTTCAAGTATTTGGGTAGATGAGTACACCGGTGTGGCTTGAGCCGCTTTGTTCCCCTATCTCTATGCCGGGGTTATCTTGGTCGAGTGGCGGTGGTGAACCAGTGTCCACAATGTTTGTCTTTGTTTATTTGGAACATTGATGACAGACAAATGTTGAGTGATTTGTCTTTCTTTGGAGTTGAATACTTGCCGGAGGCTTGTGGTTTCAAAATGTACGGAGAATAGTAGTGTCATCAATTGCATCAGTGCGGGAGCATCCTCTTCTCTGTCTTTACCTAAATCACCATCATTATTGTCATTACAATCATGATCATTATCATCATCATCATCATGATCATCACCACCACCGCCTGAGTCATCATTCATCTCCCCCAGTGCTGAGCATCTTTGCCTTGGCCGCATCAACCAATTCCCATAGTGGTGATTCATCAAGTACTCCTACAAGTGTTGTGATTCCCGGAAAATCAAATAACCAAGCTTCTTCAAGAAGCATGTGGTGCGTGTCTTGAAGTTGTTGTCTGAATCGCCTTCCTTCCATTCAAGATATTTTGCAATTCGGTCATCTATTTCGTTTACTGAGACAATTATGCAACTTCTTCTAGAGATTCCTCATCTTCTCCAGTGTTTTCTTCATTTGGATCTTTGTTCATCCTCACTAGCACTTTCTTCTACTTGCTGTTGTGCTTCCTCATTGTCAAAATCCTCTTTCGCTTCTTCTTCATCAATTAATTTTCCAAAGTCTGTGTCTTTTCGGACTTACTTTGACCTTTTGTTTCTTTCTTTGACTTGTGGTGTTGTGTGATGATTTCTTCCTCTTTCCTTCTCTGCCTTCTTTTGTGGTTTGACATAAGTAAACATGACTTTGGATTCATGCGATCTGTGGAGTTGTATGAGAGGGACTTTGAGACATTGCAACAGAGATAGTGCACTGTATCCCATATGACTTTTTTACCGAATTGTCCTTTCATTGTCTTTCCTCTTTTATCCCCTTTTCGCTGCTTTTACTTCACCTTGGATTTGCTCTTTAATTCTCAAAAGAAGTATTTTGCCCAATTAAATCGTAGCTTGTTATAGATGATTCCCATTAACCGCATTCTAATTTCTGTCATGGCATGATTTGCTCCCAACTTTCCTTCAATGGTTTTGCCAATTAGGGCACTAAACTCATTAAATGGTCTGCTTCAACTCAGATCCGAGACAATTTACTTTTGTGGATCCTGGTTTGCCGTTTTGGCAATGATTGCCCGTAATTCATCTAAGTCCTGTGGTATCAATGTCACTTTTGCTTGACCCTTATTTGAAAGTTTGAGATGTTTTGAATTACCTTTCTGTAATCACCACGTCTTTGCCATTTATGGATGCAACAATCTTGTCTTCTTCGAACTTGTCACCTTCTTCAAGAGGGAGCCCAGCACGTATTGTGCGAGATTTCGCATGAAATCGGACTTTCATAACACACTTCCGCTTATTGGAGGATTGAGGAAGGTGGATAATTTTAGTTTTTCGCGACTGCCGCCAACCTTTGGCATGCTCATCATTTCCACACGATTTTGAGGTAGTGTTCGCTTGGAAGAATGAGCCGGTGGCAATCGATTTTTCGCACCAAGCTTGAGTGATTGAGGAAGATGATGCCATTTTGAGAGGAGAGGAGTTTGAAAATGAACTTGAGTTTGCAATAGAGATAAACAAGAGTAGGGTTGTAATTTGCAAGAGAGCGTAAGGATCTCTGAAAATCTCTAAGTCTAGTTTATATAGTGTGATTTGGGTAGTGTGAACGTGGTTTGAATATGGAAGGATTTAGTGACATAATTGCGTGATTTTGTGTATGAAAAACGCGATATTCGAGTGTAGAGGGGGAGTGGTTTGAGGCAAGTAATGATAGAGCCCGGAAATCGAGGAGTTTATAATTAAAAAAAATATAATTACCTCCATGATCATAACGTGATCGCCACGTGTGTACTGAATAATCCTCCATAATTTCCTTATTCTCCATGTGTATTCAGAATTGATTTTGTTCACACTTTGAATTTGTCCAAGTCTTTATTTCGGTGAAGTGCCTTCGCTGGTCACTTAACCGATCCAATGAGTTCTTCACTGAGCTGCTTCATTGAACTGTTCCTAACAATCAGTTAAGTTACCTCTGCTGGATACCAGTGCCTTACCGCTACATCTCTGTAATGGCAAAGGTTGTACCAGTTGATGAAGTCACTTAGCCGATTACTCAGATTAGCCGCTTCGTTGATACTTAGTCAATTTCAATCATCCCTAACTCGTTCTCAACAAACTAAATCTTTCATAATCGAGTGGTTTAGTGAAGATGTCACCAGATTGGTCTTCAAGTGGATATGTATTTTAGGATGACATCTCCTTTTCAACATGGTCTCGATAAAATGATGTCTCACATCAATGTGCTTTGTTCTTGAATGCAATCATGGATTTTTCGTAATAGATATTGCACTTGTGTTGTCACACATGATTGGGATTGTTTTCTCTTCGACTCCATAGTCCCTTAGTTGTTGTCTTATCCACAAGATTTGTGCACTGTGACTACCTACGCTATATATATTCGCCTTGACCCGTTGATGTAGAGATAGAGTTTTGCTTTTTGTTGAACCATGAGACTAGTCCGGTTCCTAGCATTTGGCATGTTCAGAGGTGCTTTTTCTATCTATTTTGCATCCAAAGATAGTCGAGTCCGAATATGATATCGGTGTAAATCCTCCATCTTTTGGATACCAAATGCCAACATTGATGGTGTGTTTCAAGTATTTGATTATCCTTTTAGTCGCTAGAAGATGTGATTCTTTTGGTTGAGCTTGAAATCTAGCACACACTCCTACCGCAAATGCAATATCAGATGCGCTTGCGATTAAGTATAATAATGATCCAATAATTCCTCTATACATTTTCTCGATCAACATCTTTTCCTCCTTCATCTTTTCCAAGTATGACTCTGGCACACATTGGTGTGTCTCATTGCTGCACTTGTGTCCATCCCATACTTGTGTATCAAATCTCTTGTATATTTTGCTTGACTAATGAAAATGCCATCCTTCATTTGCTTTAGTTGAAGGCCAAGGAAGTAGTTTAATTCTCCCATCATGCTCATCCGAAATTTGCTCTTCATTAGGTTTGCAAATTTCTCACACAACTTTTCATCTTTCGATCCAAAGATTATGTCATCAACATAGATTTGCACTAGCAATGTGCTTGCCCCTTCCTCTAGTTTAAATAGAGTCTTGTCTATAGTTCCTTTGTTGAATCCATTCTTGATCGAAATTGTGACAAGTGTTTCATACCAGGCTCTAGGTGCTGTTTGAGGCCATAGAGGGCCTTCTTGAGTTTGTATACTTTGTCTTCTTTTCCTTTGATTTGAAATCCAAGAGGTTGTTCTACATAAACTTCTTCTTCCAAAAGTCCGTTTAGGAATGCACTTTTGACATCCATTTGATAGACTTTGAAGTCTTTGTGTGCGACAAATGCTAGAAAAAGTCTTATTGCTTCCAATCTTGCTCTTTGGAGCAAAGGTTTCATCATAATCTATTCCTTGACTTGGGAATATCCTTTTGCAACTAGCCTTGCTTTGTTTCTCGACAACAGATTCCTTGCTCATCCATCTTGTTCTGAATACCCATTTTGCACCAATGATGTTGGCCATTTCAGTCATCAACAAGTTCCCTGACTTCATTTCTTTCAAATTCATTTAGTTCTTCTTGCATGCATTTGTGATCCAATCTGCATCTTGGATTGCATCATCTATGGTCTTGGGTTCCACTTGAATAGAAAGCAAGTTAGCATGTGCTCCAGTTGTCTTCTTGTTCTGACTCCGGTGTGAATATCTCCAATGACTTGTTCTTCAGGATGGTCTCTAAGCCAATTTAGGTCGGTTGAAGTTGATCTTCACTTGGTGCTTCCATACCTTCATCTTTGAGCATGAACTTCAATTCAGTGCTTCTCTGTTGTATTGATATGTGGCTCCTCTTGATTTTCAAAAGATGATTCGGGATAGTAGTGGTATGGTTGCACTTGTATAGATTTGCCTCTCGTGCGACTTTCTCTTCTTGGTCTTGAAGATCTTCACCATTTGTATATGGTTCATCAAAACCACATGTATTGATTCTTCAATCACCAATGTTCTTTTATTTAGTACTCTGAATGCTTTCTTTGGTGTCCGAGTATCCTATGAAGATTGCTTCAACACCTTCTCATCAAAGGTATCTGAGATGATTCTGTTCAAGACAAAGCATTTTGATCCAAACATATGAAAATATGAGATATTGGGTTTTCTACCATTCCATAATTCATATGGATTTTTTCCATGATGTTTGTTGATGATTGATCTGTTTTGTGTATGGCATGTTTGTGTTTCTTTGCTTCACCCAAAATCTCTTTGGCAAGCATGCTTGGCAATCATTGTTCATTGCTTCTTTGAGAGTTCTGTTTCTTCTTTCGCTACACCATTTTGTTGTGGAGTTTCTGCTGCAGATAGTTGATGTAGTACTCCATTTTCTTCACAATAGGTTCGATAATTTCATTTAGAAATTCGGTGCCTCTATCCGATCGATTTTGATAATTTTTAGCTCTTTTTCATTCTCAGAGTCTTCTCGGCAAGTCTGGTAGCTTCTTGAGTGTTTCTTTCTTCTTGTTCATGAAGATGGTCCAGTGTATTTTGAGAAGTCATCCACCACTACAAGAGTATATTTCTTACCACTTACACTTACTCGGAGTGATTGGTCCAAACAGTCCATGTGCAGTAGATGTAGAACTCTTGTTGTAGATTGATGAGGCTTTGATTTGAATGAGCTTTTATTTGTTTTCCTTTCGACAAGCATCACATAGACTCTCTTTCTTGAATGAGATCTCGGCGAGCCTTCAACTAACTTGCTCCTTGATAGTTTGTTGATGGTCTTGAAATTCAGTGATTTAATCTTACGTGCCAAATCCGACTTGTTGATTGTTTATTCTTGACAAGTAGACATGTTTCGCCTTGGTCGTTCTCCATCCACCACATACATGTTGTCTTGTCTTCTACCGCAAGAACCCATTGTGTTTGTTTGTTGTGAATCACTTTGCATCCTTCTTTGTTGAAGTGCACATTGTAGCCTTTGTCACGAATTGGTGATGCTCACTGATTGAAGTTAAGTCCCTTGACATATGCCACATTTTGAATCTTTAGATTGTTTTTGAGTATTGTGCCTTCCCCTTAATCTTGCCAGGGGTTTTTTTCCTCCAAATGTGACTTTGGGTCCATCAAAAGCTTTAAAATCGTTGATCCATTTCTTGTTTCTGTCATGTGTGCGGAACATCCATTGTCATGTACGGACATCCTACAAAAGCAGATTAATTAAGTTTGGGTACCCAACACTTTGTTTGGGTCCATATTTGTTACTTGATCATGCCTCCCATACCAAGTATGTATCCAAAAGGTCTTCTCTTTGGATAATTGAAGTCATCAACTTCATATGTATAAGGCATGGCGAGAATAGCTTCTAGTATTTCTCTGAAGGTATTACGATACTTTTTCCACCTTTTGGTGCATTTATATCCTTCTTCACTTTCCAATATGCAATAGGAAACCTTTCTTGCTTCATGTGTCTAGGAACATAGCTAGATTAATTTTTCTTAATCACATGATGCATTTTGTGGAATGGTTTCCTCTTGTATTTGGAGAGTGTGACATTCCAATCATCCTCACGAGGAAAAAGTCCGCCTTTACCTTTCGGATGGCTGTTGTTTTTGTATGATTGGAATGAGGATTTAGTCTGCTGTTTCACTACAGTGGATTTTGACTTCACTGGAACAGGATGATCTGTTGGAGACATGGTATGTCCCTTTCTAAATTTTGGTCCATTAGTGGTCCTCAATTTAGAATTGTGTTGACTATTATCCCTACATTCATCTTTGTTATAGCCAAGACCAGATCTGGATCCAAACCTTTTGAGGGTTTGTATCTTTGGTGCTTTTAGTGGTGCGATGATTACCTTTCTTGGTGAGGAGTTCTTCTTAATCGATCTCATGGTAATGGATGTATGGTCATCCGCTTTTTGTTGATCATTTAAGTAGGTCTCCTTACTAGTTAATTCAAACTCTTGTTTTATCCAGTTCTTTCTTTAACCTCTTATTCTCTTTTCTTAGATCCTTGCATTCCTTTTCCAGAATTTCATGATTCTTTTCAATTTCATCAAATTTAGTCATGAGATTTTGGACTAGGTCTGCTGTATCTAATGGAAGACTAGAGGATTGTGCAGTGCTAGATGTGAATGCATTAGATGAAGAACAGGAACTAGATGTTACCTCAGTTTCATCTGATTCTTTAGCCATTAAACATAGGCTTGTGTTAAGGGTGTTTTTATATGTTTTATAAGGCTATATTTTATGATAATTTCCCCCCGTATTTGTATTATTTGCATAAAGAAATAAGTGTTTAGACGAAATATTGAGCATGTGGTGTTTTAGTAAGTTAATCACAAAATTAGTCAATTTATGCGTTTTATTGATGAATTTATATTTAATTGGACATTATTACATTTTGGGATATTTTTATGTGTTATAGATGCACAAATTCGAGCTCAAGAGGTAATTCAAAGATGATCAAGTCGGGTTTAATTAAAGAGGAAGAGATAATGGTGATTGGATTTGATTGGAAAGAGATAGATATGAGAAAATCAAGTTTTCGCGTCTCTGAACTGGCGTCCAGATTATTGAACGGCCGTTCAACTGGATGGCGTCAAGATAGTGGACGGCGTCCAGGATGATATTTTGGATTCAAAGCAAGTTTGACGCGTAGTGGACGCCCGGCTGGACGCGTCGCGTCCAATCCGGCTTGGCCCGACTCAAATAAGTTTTGCAACTGATCACGGGTGGCGTCCATGACCTTGGACGAAGGTCCGGTGCCGACTTAACCCTAGCCGACCTAAAATCCTATAAATAGCGGCGTGTATTAAACCCTGGGGACATCTCATACACATTATTCCTCATAACAAACCCTAGCGGCCGCATCATTCAAGGAGGAGAGTCAAAGATGAATCCTTCCATCCCAATGATTATGTCTAACAACATGATTGTTGGCTAAACGCATAGCTTGATGGAACAACCGGAGGATATCACATCAACGTCATCACAACCATGATTCGTTAGTTTATCTTTAGTTATGATTTTGAATATTTTGTTTTATTTATCGTTAGAATCTTGATTTATTGGTTAAGAGTTTCATTAGATAGGAATGTCAATGAACCTCTATGTTGTTTGAATTTTTATGGAAATATAATTCAAACAATAGTTTTCTATTTCAATCGATACAATTGATGACGTTTTGAGGAATCATATATCGTTAGTTGGGTATTGCAATTTGGGAGCGAATTGTTGATCTTGTGATGAATGTTATTTGTTTTTCTTGGAAAAGTAAAAAACCTTAGAAATTGATCTAAAGGAATTTAGTCGGTTTCGTGATTGATCATACCAATAAAACTGTATTCGAATCATAAACTGGTTGTCTGATCGTTGAGTAATAGATTCTAGGTGTTCTACTGTTTCCCTTTTATAATTCGAAAACAAAATCGTTTATTTCAACGCTAGTCTTAAGTTTAGTTCATTACAACCTCAATTTTCTTTGTTCGTTTTCGCATATTTCGGTTAAATCGATCACGGACGCCCGTCTGCATCTTAGAGGGCGCTTTCGTCCACTCTTGAATATCTCTTGTTTCTTTGTTTGTTTTAGTTCTTTGTTTTATTTTCTTAGATTTTTAGTTTATTTCTTAGGTTCGGTTTATAGTTAGATTAACCTTAGTTTTAGGTAATAGTTCGTGACATAACCAACTTAGGAGTTATATCTTAATCTGATAACTTTACGATTCCCTTAGGACGACTCGGCAACATCCTTTACTACGTACCTTATACTTGGGGTGTTCCGATAATATAAATTTAAAACATGTTTTTAACGACGACTTGTTTCCTCGATTAATCGAACTATCACTTTTGTCTTCATCCAATTCTTTGGTCATGAGGCATAGGCATGCCTTTTCATTTTTCGAAATGCCTTCTTCTTCATCACTATCATCTGAGTCATTATCGGATGATTCTTCATCATCTTTTCACTCTTTGGATTTCGCCTTAAGTGCCTTCTTGCCCTTTCTTTTGGATGCTTTGAATTTCTTCTTTTCATCATCTTTGTCATTTTCTTCAGGACAATCACCTTGAAGTGACCTCTCTTATTGCGATTGAAGCATCTGTATTCATCATCTTTCTTCTTCATGTCTCTGTTTGAGCTTGACTTTTTGTTTGATGTTGAATTTCCCTTGAATGGCTTCTTTTAAACTGTCAAAACGTTTAACTAATAAAGCTACTGTTCTTTTAGTTCTTGTGTCTCTTTCTTTGATGCATTCGGCAAAGTTACTTTCTTGGGTGCAATGCTAATGCGATAATTTTGTGTGTCTCTGCCGGACCACCATCTTCACCGTTCGATTCGAATTCATGAGCTTTCAATTGGGACATCGGTGTCGAGTGTCGGTGCTTGCAAGATTTGTTGTTCCTCCGATTCATCGATGTTATGATCTTCCATCTTTTCGAGGTAGTCCTCTCAGGATCTTCAAGCATACTTCTTTTTGTGGATATGTGTGTCCAAGTATTGCGATTCATCGATGATGCTTGAGAATCATTGTCCATTTGATCAATGGATTCACCGGTCTTCATTTTAAAGTTCTCAAATTTCTGTTTTGCAATGAGATAATTTGTTTTCTTTACTACTTGAGATCCTTCATTTATCAATGATAGTTTGTCCCACATCTCCTTTCTTTGTTTTGCGATCTTTGATTCTCATGAACATGTTCTTTGTCTAGAGTCTTTAAGATCATATCTTTTGCTACAAAGTCTAGGTTTGCTCTTCTCCTGTCATCTTTGGTCCAATCTTTCTTGGGTTTGTCTATCTCCTTTTCCTTGATCGCTCCTGTGCCTACCACGGTAGTGATCATGATTGGGCCGTCATTGATTACATCCAAAGATCTCCTCATGAGTTCTTTGCAAGATGAGATAACATTCTTATTTTATATTCATCAAAATTATTAACATTGAAAATAGGTACTTTTGACAAGAAGTTTGAGGAATCCATCGGTGCAATTTGAAGATAAAATGGCGTGAATGAAAAACTTGATTTGAAAACTACTTTGAAAATATGTGATCTCCTTGTTACCAAAAATTAGATCGAGCAGGTTACGATACTAGGAACACTTGCTCCGATACCAATTGTTGGTCCCAGAGAAGGTGAAACTATAGTCGAGGGGGGGTGAATGACTATAGTGGAGTTTCAAAACTTTTCTTGTGTTTTAAAAGCTTTTGAGCAAATGGATAAGTCCCTTCTTACTATGTTGTTTTCAAATCAGTTTAGACAATCACGGATATGTGTTATGATGTAGACAAATTAAATAAGTGTTTGTAAAGTAAATTGCAGAAATTAAATTGACACAAGGCTTATAGTGGTTCAGGTGGTGTAATCCCTTAATCCACTCTTCTCTGTGATGATCGGAGGAATTCACTATTGTTTTCACAGACAACAACAGTGTGATTGTCCTTGGCTTCCCAAGCTTCACAATCTACAAGACTATCACTCCTTGATCGCGCAGCGACTTGATGATTCGATCTTCCTTTTGCTGCTCCTTGAGATCAAAATCCTTCAACAGCTATCACAGTTTCAACTCCTTCTCAGATTGCCTCTGATTCAGTTGCTTCAGTTTGATGTGAATGTGATTCACGCACTTGCTTGATCAATCTCAATTCTGAATATGACTTTGTAGTTCTGATGTTTGAGTTGATCACTAGATGTATCCTTGTAAGTTCGCAGAGAGAAGGCTTTCTAATTGTGAGTTTACGCTTTTCTTTCTTTTTCAATCGTTCTTTTATTTTTCTGTCAATGCCTTCTATTTATAGCCTTGAATAGCCTTGATTTTGAAATTCCGTCCGTTGGCTATTTTAATGAGGGAATAATCCTTGATTTTATCCTTGATTCCCCTTAATTGTATTCTCTTGATTTTGGTGATCGGATTCTTCTTTCAAATGTATAGCGAGAAAATCCGTCCTTGATTGATCCTTCAATGATTGTGCATTTAATGCATGATCTGCTTTGAATCTTCAATGTATATTAAATCGATCTTGTAAGTGTCTCTTCACCGTCGTAGAACGGTGGAGTGAGACTTCCCGACTTAAGCCGTTAGTTCTTTCTTCGCCGTTTTGTTTTCTCTTTGCCGGCCGATCGGTGTACTCACCGATTCAACTGTTTTCTTCTTTGCTTTAGTTTCAGGAGAATCTTTATACTTCACTGATCCTTGATTTGGGTGGGATCAGTGTACACCATATTGGAATATTGAGTTTTATCACTTGAAACATAACTTAGAGTTATCCAAGGTCATCACAGACTTCCTTGGTTATAAGTCAGATCATAATCCCTTCTCTGTATCTCTGCTGGTGCTTGGCTGGCTTCACTCTACCGAATGTCTGTTTTCACTTTGCCGTCCTACCAACTAGTACAATACTTGTCTGACTCAACTTATACAACATGTCAGACTCTAAGTAAAGACTTATACAGAGAATTCTAACTTATTTCAGGCTTGCTATAACAGCTAGTATGGCCATCATCAAAACATAATAAAATGTTCCTAACAGATTCACATATGGTTTCCGGTCTTTTGGTGCATAATGCTGTTTGAAGTGATTTCTATTGTTAGAAGCATTAGCATAACCATAAGGTTGTTGTCTGTTAGGAACATCCCTGTAATATGAAGTCTGCTAAGGTCCCTGCTGAGGTCTTACGTAAGTCCTCTGCTGATTCCATTGCTGAGGTTTTACCCTTGCATTATGGTTATGTTTATGGTTTCTAGCAGTAGGGGCTGGAACATTCCAATCTTTATCAGTAGGGAACAATCTACCTTTCCCCCTGAGATAAGTATCCCTTGAATGATTTACATTTTTGGGTTTGGGATTCTTATCCTTGGAATATTTCTGATTTTTGCTCTTTTGTGGTCCAATGAGACTTTGCAGCAGTCTCGCTATCACAGAGTCTAGAAGGTCAAGTGAGTCCTACCCTTGGATTTACCCTTTTTGTTAGGTACTGTTGACATTTTTGACTTCTGATTTTTCTTCCTTGAAGCTTTCTCTGTAGGCTTTACTGCCTCAGCAACCTTTTTGGGAGTTGGATCTTATGCAGGCACAAACTTAGGACCACCTCAGTACTAGTTCGAGTGGCCTTCTTTGGATCCACCCTTAGTAGATTGTTGAGTTTCAAATCCAAGGCATGTTCTATCACCATAAGGCTTTCAAAATTTGAGTCAGTGGTGGAACTAGATTGTGCAACAGATTCAGCAGCTACTGGAGGTACAACAGACTTATGTTGGGTCTGTTCATAATCCTTTTCCTTTCCTTTGAGAATTCTTAATTCAGCATTTAATCTTTGAATTTTTGCTTGAAGTACCCTTTTTTCAGCCTTCACAATCTCATAACCAGATTGTATTATCCTCAGTTGATTAAGGATGGCATCCAAAGGTTCTTCACTGTCAGAAATTTTAGGATTTGAACCACAAGTAGATTCAATCACTTTCAATTTGGAGTGTTTGAGATCTGAGAATTGTATACCTCCTCAGTCTCATCCATATTGGCCATCAAAGCATAATCTTCATATCCTGATTCATCATCAGCAACCATTGCTTTCTTGCCAGATATTCTTTGCTGATTTTTGTTCTTTAGTAGGTCTGGACAGTCAGGTTTAAAATATCCAGGTTTCTTGCAGTTGAAGCACAGATAATCAGGTTCCTTCTTTTGTTTCAAATCAGGACAGTCAGGTTTGAACTGTCCTGGTTTCTTGCAGTTAAAGCATAAGTAATCATTGTCTTTCTTGAATTCTTCTTTCTTCTTTTCACTTGATTTCTTAGTGAAATTCCTTGGAGAACCTCTTCCAGTTTTCATCATTCTGATTTTCTTGCTCAGTAGGGCTATTTGCTCTTGCATCTCATCCAATAGATCATCTTGAGCTCCTGATGATTCTTCTTGATGTGTAGCAGCCAATGCAGTAGTCTTTGGTTCTTCCATTTCAGTGTCAGGAATAAGTTTCTTACTGAATTTATAGGCTTTGAGATCTAAAAATAATTTGAAGGTGTCTTCTTCATGTAGTCTCCTGGACTCTTCTATGGCAGTGACCTTCATTTCCCAAACTTCCTTTGCAGGTAGGGCTTCTAAGATTCTTGTATTGATCTCTTCCTTTGTATATACTACACTCAGCAGGGTGAGTTCATCCATGATAGCATTAAATCTTGACTCCATTTGTTCAATGGTTTCAATTGGCTTCATTTTAAAATCTTGGAACTTTCTTTTGGCCACACTGACTTTGTTTTTCTTGATAGCATCAGTGCCTTCATAGATTAATTGAAATTTGTCCTAAAGTTCCTTGGCATTTTTGCAATCCTTCACTTTCATGTACATATTGATATCCAAAGTTCTGTAAATGATATCAATAGCAATATTGTTGAGGTATGCTCTTTTTCTATCTTCAGCACCCCACTCTTTTTTTGGTTTTGGAACATACTGAGTTTGACCATCCACAGTTATAGACTTTGTGATTTCCAATGGTCCATCAGTCAGCACATACATAATCTCATCATGTGTTGCAGCTAAGTAAGCCTTCATACGATGTTTATACTCATCAAAATGATCTAGAGAGCAGATCAACATAGTCCTAGCATAAAGGTTGTTATCCATGATACAAAGCTTTGAAAATCAGAAACTTGAAAAAGTTTTCAAAGAGTTTTCACAAGCACAACAAGTAGGATTACTTGAATAGAAACCTTTGCTCGATACCAATTGTTGGTCCCTTGAAAAGGCTTTGGTTAAGTTTAGAGGGGGGTGAATAAACTTACACTTAAAACTTTTGGAGTGGACAAACTCAAAGAAGGTCGATGACTCTTGACTATCGATGGTCTGTGACCACTCAAAAGTCTCTTATTTGTTGATATTATTGAATTTGTTGCAACGGAATATATTTAAAGTAAGCCTTTATACTTGTTGTTAAAAGATGATACTAAGTATTGGATACTCAGTAGTGTAAGTGTGTGATTCAGATGCTAGTTTCAGTAGGTTGATGTGATTAGCATGCAAATAACAGAAAGTAAATGCAGAAAGTAAGTTGGCATGATTTATAGTGGTTCCAGGTGGTGTAATCCTGTCAGTCCACTCTCCTCCTGTGATGTTGGAGGAAATTCACTAGAGATCTTTGAGGTTGCAGTTACAAAAATCCCTAGTATGTTTGTCCTTCACCAATGACTATGGCTTCACAAACTAAAAACTAGAAACATGTAGGATTTCTACTTCAAAGTCTTCCACTGGTCCTTGGAGGGTAGGATTGCCTCTTCACCAGCTCCACCACAAACAACAGTCCTTGACACCCAAAAGATGCTTCACTGTCTTCAGCAGGTTTCTTGTAAAAGAAAGTTTTAATAAAATAAATGATTCAGCTGTCAGTACCTTGATCAGGATGAAATGATCAGCAGCTTGAAGTCTTCAAGTGTGTATACTTGATGTAACTTGATATCAGGTTACACTTGAAGAAATATCTTGATTAATAAATTTAAGCTTAGTGGTGTCAGCAGGGTGTTTTTCTTGATTAAGATTTGATAGCTTTTTATGGATGGTATTGTTGTTCATCATCTTCAAACTGAATCAGTAGTTCCCTATTTATAGGTGGGAAACATGTAACTTGTGTTTGAAAATCAAATAGCCGTTTCAGACTTGTCTCCATCTTGACTTGCTTTCTGTCACAGTTCCTAGTACTGACAATGTCAGTTTGCTTTTTGACAGTTTTCAGACTTTCCACCATTTGACTTATTTCCATTGGATAATCCTCTGAATCTTTCCAACATTCCTTTTATCTTGACCATTGATTTGATGAAAAAATCAAGTCTTGTAATCCATTCTTATTCATTTAATCTTCCAATGTAACTTTGATTAAATCGAGATATGTACTCAGCAGATATAGAATTATATCACTCTGCTGATGTACAAGTCAGTCAGCTGATTATAGGTCTGTTGTGTTTTAATAACACTTCAGCTGATTGCTTATCATCTAACTTTTAACTTTGAAGTTAGAGTACACCATTTAAATTATAACTAAGTCCCAATCTTAACTTAACATATGGAACTTAGACCATGTACACAAGGTATGTGTAATCAGTTTAGGTCATCACAGACTTCCCTAAATTCTGATTCCATATCCTTGACTTTAAATACTAAGTTTGATCCTTTAGCCTTCAACAACTGAGTTTGAACCCTCAGCCTTCAGTCTTCAGCAGGTTCCTATACTCTACCGACCTAAACAGCCTACTAACCTAGACATGTCTGCTGATAAAGTCAGCTGACCTACTTACAATTCTTGTTTGATCAATCTATACAAAGATCAAACTCTAATAAACCTATACATTTGATCTAGACATCTTTTTGCCTTTGCTCTATAATGACTAGTCGGCACTCATCATTAAAACTTAAAATATGTCCATGACCTCTTTTTCGCAGTGTGTCTCAGGAGAGGATGGCTGCACGCCAAGTTGAACATCAAACTTCCTCAATCTATGGAAGAATGCCTAGATGTGGCTTACAAGCACTGCCAAGGGGAAGAAGCAAATATGTTGAAAAGAGAGATGGTAATAAGTGAAGGAAAGTGAAATAAGTCTGAAGACAAATCAGACAAAAAGAGGAAGTCAGTTTGGGATCGGGTAACTGCATCCGTCTCGGACATTTGGGCAAGAAGGGAGCTCTACAGGATAAAGACTTCATCCCGTTGAACAGATCTTGCGAGCAAGTCCTCGCAATCATGGAAAGAAAGGGGATAGCAAAGGTTCCGCCGCCAATGAGGGGTCCCAGGGAAAAGAGAGACCCTAACAAATTTTGTGAATATCACAAAGACATTGGTCATGACTCTGAGAAATGTAGAGACTTGATAAAATATATTGACACAAAGTAAAGAATGGAAGGAAATTTGGATGAGGTCGTAGATCGGTCTCAGCAGCCGAGCCGTGCGGCGGCCGCGTGAGTTTAAACACAGAAATAACTACCATGATCGGGATAACCGAGATGAGTTTCTACGAAGAAGGGACCACTCACCAGACCCCGACGGTCAGATGGACAACCGCCCTTTAAACACGATCAATACGATCTCAAAGGGCCGAACAACACAAACCGAACTGATGGTCTGAGCAGTGGCAGGTCTACTGCTCCTTCTCAATACAAAAAAAGGCAAAGATTCTCGGGAGAAGTAACCTATGGCCCAGGACTCTCTCCCTTTGGTGATAAACAATGAAGGTTTAGTGATAGAAGTGGTGATCAACAGGAATCTGACAAAATGTATCAATGTAGATATGGGCAGTGCAGTGAATGTTCTTTATTATAATGTTTTTTGAGCTATGGAGTTGAAAGATGCCGACCTAGCCCCCGTATCTGCTCCTTTGTTCGGCTTTTCCGGACCCTCAGTTTATGCACTAGGCATGATTAAGCTTTCAACTACTTTTGGAGAAGGAACCATGGTCAGGACCCTGATGGTAAACTATCTGTTCGTCCCTCAGCATATAATGTAATCATGGGAAGACCAGCGCTCATCGACCCACGAGCTGTAATATCGCCAGCTCATGTTAGTATGAAGTTCCCGACGGGGGAAGGCTCCGTAGAAATTAAAGGCGATGTGGAAACAACTAGGAGCTGTTACACCGCGATGGTGAATGGAAAGATGTTGGTTCAATAGGTAAGCATCGAAGAGTTACTCCCGGAAGACGAGGAGAGCTAGTCGTCTGAGGACCACACAGAGGCCGTTAAATGCGTGGGACGAGCGAAGCAGACTCACTCGGCAGATGAATGTGGGTGCATGGAACCCAGCCCCTCATAAAGGACACTTGGTAGATCTTTTGAAGGAGTTCTGGGATGTATTCGCTTGGAAGACAGAAGACATGCTAGGTCTATTCCCAAAGTTAGCTGTGCACAAACTGAACATAGATCCGAACATGAGGCCTATTCGGCAAAGGAAAAGGCACTTCACCTCTGAATGAATTTCAGCAATTGAAAAAGAAGTAGCCAAGTTGCTAGAAGCCAATATTCTTAAGGAAGTTCTGTATCCGGAGTGGTTGGCAAACCCGGTGCTGGTCAAAAAGCCAGATGGGAGCTGGAGAATGTGTGTTGATTTCACCGATCTCAACAAAGCTTGTCCCAAAGATTGTTATGCTTTACCAAAGATTGATCGTTTAGTTGATTCAACCGTGGGATATGAGGTGTTTGTGTTCTTAAATGCCTATAAGGGATACCATAAGATCGCAATGGATCCTGATATTGCGTGGAATACCAGGTTGGAGGTAACTGTGATATAACGAGGATATAAGGATGTTTATGTATGATTTCTCTGGGGAGAAGGTGGCGGATATCAAGAACAAGGCGGTCGGACAATGCTTATGAAAGAGAACATAAGTCCGTCGATAAATTGATAGAGTAGCTCTGTGTATATTCGTTCTTGGATCCTTTTCTATTACATTGTGATCCCATATATATAGGCAAAGGCTAAGTCGGTTTAGCCTATTCATGACAAGACATTAAAGCAGATAATTAAGGGTAATCATATAAATATATATAAGTTGACCGGACAGCTGTCAGGATAAGTCCGGCGGACAACAGACTCATTAGTAGGTCGGACTCATATCTTCCTTTGTGTTGATGCTAGCTTGATAATATGTATAGCTTCCACTGTGTCCGAGATCTCGGAGTTGAGATGGGTCCATTTTATGAACTGTGGACTGGCGGGGTGGAGGCCCACCATCTGTTATTGGGCTAGGAAATAGGCCCAATCTAGATGCTCGGGTTCCGATCCGGTTCGGGTATATCAATGGCTCCTACTCTGTGCCTGGCATGTCCGTCGAGGCAGAGAGTAGAGCTCAAAGAAGCAGTAGAGAACCGTACCCTATTGTTGTCGTTCGTGATAGGGAGACGCCGATAATGGCAATCGGGCTTAAATCGGTGTTGACATTGCGTTGTAAATTCATCGGCGTTATGTTGTGCATTGTAGCGAACATGATTAGATGCCGTGCTTTGGAGCGAAGCGGGCTTACATGCCGATAATCATTATCGGGCTTGAATCAGTGTTGATATCGCGTTGCGAATTACTAACGTTATGCAGTGCATTGTAGCGAATAGGATTAGATGCCATGCTTTGGAGCGAACGACTTATATGCCGATAATTGTTATCGGGCTTAAATCAGTGTTGATATCGTGTTGCGAATTACTGATGAATGATGTTCTGTGTCGCGAACAGGCTTGAATGCCGTTAGCTGAGGCCATTAGCCATTTTCAGTCGAGGCCATAAGCCTGAACAATTGAGGCCGTAAGCCGTGTTGGATTAAGGCCGTAAAAGTTGCATTAGTTCACAAAACGTCATGTCGGTTGCATATATGACATGACGTTTGACATGAAACGCCACGTATTCTGATTGGCTGACGGGCATCAAAAACCGCTCCAAGCAATAATTCCTTTTGAAATTTGAATCTGAAACGACGCTTCCCTCCATTTCCTTGTCTATAAATAAGGATTTCCTCCCCCACTCTTACACTTTTCTTCTTTCTGAAAATATTTCCGGAAAGAAAGGGAAGGGAATTCCGGCAAGGGCAAAGAATTTCCGGTGAATGTCTGCACTTTTCAACCATTTTCATGCTTTTTACTCCTTCAGGTACGATTCGCGTTTTTCCTCCTCTTTTGATAGAAATTCTTGATAGAAACGCTTTATGAATTTTAGGATCCGTTGAGTGTGAATCGTTGATTCACACTATTTCAATGTGCATACGCCCTTCCCCAGAACTCTCAGCAAGATAGAGACCCGGATAATATCAGGGATGGTTCGGGTTTATTTTGGGGTTTTTCCTGGGTTTGTTGAGGGGTTTTTCTGGGTTTGTTGGGGGGTTTTCTAGGTTCATCTTTTTAAGGAGAATGGAGGGGCGAGGTGTCGGTGTGTGATTATTCTCACCTCGGCCCGAATTCCATGTCTAGGTGATTAATTGTTTCACCTCGCCTTGTGTTTTTCAGGATGTCTTCAGAATATAAGCAATCAGATGAAGAAATGCATGCTGCTTCCGGCTATGGCTCGGAGGAGGTCGACATGGAGGAGGCCGATGTAAGTGATGAGGAGGGGGTAGTCGAAGAAGAGGTGTCGGCGTGAGCGAGGGACGAATCGACTCGAGGCGATGAGGAGGACGACGAAGAGTTTGAGGTTATCGGCGAAGGTGCAGCAGGATGGGAGGTCGATGATCAGGACCAAGCAAAGTTGAGCGACCTCATTAATAGAATCGGAGGGGTAGTGACCCGAGGGGCAGCTGCTTGAAGTGCGGGGTTCGAGGAAGTCGTGGAACCAAAAGAAAGCTGCTGCACCTATGAAAGGCGTCAAAGAAATCACGGACGTCTAGGAATACGCAGATGTCGGGGCCTCCAAGCGAAGAAAAGGCCACCTAAAAGAGGTTAGTTGAGGTGAGTGTGAGTTGGCATACCAAAAGCGTTTTGATAGCGATGTCGGAGCTCGATGGAAGGAGATCGAGATCGGATGATTATACCTCGGCATTGGCGGGCTCACGATATCACGATGACTATCGGTTTGCTCGCATGGGTGCGACGAGCGTGTCATGGACTTGTGGTCGAGAGGTCGAGGATTATCTGTGGTTGCATTATGACCACCTAGTTGCCGGACTTTGGCCCCCATTTGACCCATTCTTTTTTAGATTCATGGAAGAGCTGCGGGTTATGCCGGTGATCTTACCCTGGGGGCAGTCCGAGTGGTGATGGATTTCATAATAATAAGTAGGCTTCGTGGCCATGAGCCGTCAATGCCGGTGCTACTTTATTTCTACGGCTTCAACAAAAGGGAAGGCGGTTAGATCAACCACGAAGCAAATCGGCAAATGGTCGACGACTCGACTTCTTTCTATCTTCCCGACAAGGTGTCGTTTGGGATAAGAGATGCATGAAAGTGGAGTCACGAATAGGTTGGCCATTCGAAAAGATCACTATGAACTCGGGTAGGACTGATCATCTAAAGACGATCAGAACTCAGGAAGATGACGACGGGTTCATAGCCGAGCTCAAGGAGTTTCTCAGGTATACCCGAAAGAGACAGGGTCAAGATCGGGCCTTTAACTAGAGGCTTCTTTTAGATGTTAGTCAACCCTTCCTTAGGAGGGCCGGGAGCAGGTGTCAGGGATCCCGTTGTGGTGGTTGAACCATTGCCTACTAATCCCGATTGGTATGGGGAGTGCCATTTTGGCTGATATATGTCCTCTCTGTGTACTATCTGTTTAGGAAGTCCTTCAATGCGTGCCCCGAGTAAGATTTTTACTTGTTTTTTTATTATCCTTTTGTTTTGTTCTTCTATATTCTCCTGGAAATATGCTAATTAATATTATCCCTTTGTAGGTACCATGGACGCTCTGAAACAGCGCAATCTGCTAGCCGCTAGGAAGACTTCCGAAGAGGTAAAGAGGAACGCGGAGCTAAAGGGGACTAAGACCGCCCTCCCTATGGTCGACGTCCGGGTTGACTCAGTGGGTGTTTCTGGATCTAAGGCCGGGAAGTCGGCCCAGCCACCAGTGAAACAAGCGGCAGGGAAAACCGCGACGAACAAAACTTTGAAGCAGACGGTCCTGACCAAGACTCCGGTGGTCGAGAAAAGAAAAGTTGTTGCTGAGACCGACCTCACTGAGGGTGGCGAGGAGGAGGCTCGTTAAGCCAAAAAGCTAAAGTTGGAGATACCCAGCTGAAGTCCGTCGCCCCTACTCAGGGCACATCCAAAGATGCTGCTGGCCAAGGTAAATCTGTGGCTGATAAATCCTCTCTGGCGGGCATGACCATGATGGTGCCCTATGCTGGTTTTCCCTTTGGGCCTCGGGGTCATCCTACTGTCTGGCTGGATAAGGAATTCATACGCTTGACTTCCCATTGATCGCCAAGGCGGTGATCTCAAGGCAATTCTTGATGTAGCCCTACTGAGGCATTTAAGGTGAAGCCTTCCTAATCCTATTCAACTGGAGATCGACCACGGTATTACGGATAGGATTGTGTTAGATACCAGACCGAACCCCACCGGGCTTTCCTTAAGAATATTGAGGATCTTTTAGGCTTGTACGGGGCCACGGTGAGCATGGTAAACACCATTTCACTCTTTGTTGTTTCCTTATAATTTTGTTTTCCAATCCGCTTGCTTAAACCTTTGCTTATTCAAGTCGGCACCGGTCTCCAACAGTTCATAAACAATTATTGGAACACTATATCGTCAAGCTCCGATGCTGTCAATGAGTCTAATGTCGCTAAAGTTGTTGCGGTGGCCTAAAAGTATGGCTGGATGTCTCTGAGGCTGAGAATGTCGAGCTGAAGAGACAACTTGCTGAGAATGCTGAATTGAAAAAGAAGCTCACCGAAGCGATAAGGATGTAGCTCATGCTCAGGCAAACTCCGAGCATCTTAAAGTTCTCGCTCGTGAGTTAGAGCAAAATTATAAGATGGCCATCCAAACCATGAAATATATGAAGACGCGGATTGACCATGCCCAAAATCGATGGGAAACCGAGCAGAAAGTGAGTGCAGATCTGAAGCAGAGGCTTGCCGATCTGACTTCCGGCGTTGAGGCTCGGATAGAGGCTGCGAGAAAGGACGCCGTAGTTGAGAATTTATCGATGAGATATGATCAAGGCTTCTATCACATCGCAAGGTGTCTGTGGGCTCGGGGCGGCGATGTTCTAGACCTTGAAACTTTGCGGGATTGGATTCTTACCCCTCCTTTCTCCGACCATTTGAGGGATTTCCACCTGCACATCCCTACTCCCGGATCAGTGAAACCTATGCTGATGGTTGGGAAGGGCCCCCAGTCGAAGCTGAAACCCTTCGGGAGTTAGTGCTCCAAGCTACTCGGGGAGAGGCTGGGAATGAAGCACTGATGTCGGGTCAAGTAATAAAAATACTCGATACCTAAATAACACACTAGCAAGAGAACTAGGTTCAATCGTAGTATAGTTAGATAGAGTCGAGGTCGATCCCACAAAGACTCGGCTTAAACGAAATATGACTTATTAAACTAAAAGCAAATCAAATGCGGTCTACGACCAACAATTAACGTAGAATTAAAATTGACACAATAGAAACACAAAACCAACAAAAGACACAACGACACTAAGACACTTATTTTTATAGATTTTATAAATGATTAACAAACGGTGATAACGCTAGTAGTAATTACTCCCCATGCTATGTAGATTGACAAGAAGACAAAACAAGACATTTAAGATTAATTATTCTGACTACGGGAGTCATCCCCTAAAATAGATCTAGCTCCGGGTAGGCCATCTAGATCATCGTGTCTCTGTTATGTGACTTCACATTTTTAGTCTCCATCTCATATAACTTCAGACACAATTACCGAGCTAGGGATGCCGGTATAAACCGTAACCTCGTCTAAGCAACATTCCTATGGTTAGGCGTACTTCTTAGACACCGATTCAATCTCTGTCCTAAGTAACAATCACTTTTTGGGTCTCATGTTAAATTACGATGACAAATAATTAAGTTGATCAAGTTTAATTACTCGTTTGAATTACAAAGCAGAGAACCTGACGTAGTCGAAGCCGTTCACAGACAAATCAAGAACATCACAGATCTTGCTACCAGCGAGACATAGGCTCACTGCCAGCGAGCTCAGATCTGAACCAGATTCGCTCGTGAAATGTCTTTTACGTCTTAGATCTACCTAAACATGGGTTCGTTAATTAACTACATCACGAAATCAATACACAAAATGACTACTCCATAGCGAAATAAATTAGATCAACGAATAAAGATTGCATAATAGAGTAGACATTACCCTCGAAGACGAGCGTGATTCCCACTCCTCGATACGATCTCTAACCGGCGATTCTAACGACTCCGTAATGAACGAACATAAATAAAAACTGATAACTTTTATGAAAATATTGTATAATGGTGTGTTTTCTAAAGTATCCTAGAGTGTATATAATAAAATTCGTGGCTGCTCCTTTATATAGAGACTTAGACCGACTTAAAGATATATTTGAAAATCCTAAAACGCGTAGAGATAATTCCTAGCCGATCTCCCAGATTCTTGGACTCGTCCCCCCAGTGGTGATGATTATTGCCGGTGAGCTCAACGCTTTACGATTGGCTCGCTGGCTTTTCTTGTTCCTTACTCCACTTTTCGTGCTGCTTTGGTATTTATCTTTAATGTAGTCCGATTCTGCTTTGATTTCTCTTGAGATTTACTTCCTCCGATAATAGATATCTTCCGATTCATCATAATCAGTAAAATAAATATTTATCATACGATAATAAATATTTAAATAATAAAAACATATAAATACCAAATTAATATAAACATGTGATTTAATATAAAATATATATTATTAATATTGATTTAAGGACAATGTTGATGACATTTATGGGTATAATTTGACCGTCATCAACTACCTCCCACTTAGATTTTGATCGTCCCGAACAAAGCATCAATAAGTCATTCCCCAAGACAACATTTTCCATGGTCAAATCATACTTACACAAGAAACTCGAGTCAACTCATACCATTCAAGCTCATAAGGTATCTATTATTCACTACTCGCTATGAATCAAAGTGATGTGTGCATGTGCATTCAGTTTTATATATTCGTGGCAGGATTAAAGTTTATGCTAACTTCACAGTCTTAATCTACCAACATCAGCATTCCCACTTCTTAAGCCTCGTAATGGGTAAATACATGGTGCAATAAGCAAGAGTGCCATCCATAAGGTTTTTGGATTCGGAGACCGAGAAAATACTCAAAGCCTCTTAAAAACTTGAATTTCTTCGCATTTTCATAATTTCAAGCTTTACCACTTCTCAAGAAAGGAACTTGCTTTAAAGGTAAAGTATGCATTGCAAGAATCCCCCTCTCACAGATTAGTGGACAACATTGAATATTACCACAAGAACGGGGCTACTTTGGTAACGTTACTACAAGCCCAGTGTTTAACGCATTGTCAAAACACAGATAATTCTCAAGCTTATTACTCCGCTTTGATGGCTAGAAGATAAGAATACATCAGCAGATAAATTTTGATACTAAGTTTGCCTAAGCGTTCATCTACGCAATGTACACATTATTCTTCTAGTTCTTATAATTCGTGCGGTAACGTCGATTCACACATTGAGTAATCAAATAATAAATAACTACTTGCAACAATCGGCATGAATATCCTTAAGTTTACATTCACATAAGTATAAAATGATCACGTACTCATGCAACTTGGTTCCTTCCCTACTAATTCCATGTATAAGAACTCACAATTCTAAGGGTACGAGATAAGTACTTTGGTATTTATTCAATTTTTTCATTTTTCACCGTTTCATTCAATTGTTCAATTATAACACATTATAGCTAAGTCTCCTACCCCCACTTAAACATGGCATTGTCCCCAATGACAAATAAAAAGGAGAATTTAAGAAAAAGACTTAGCTCTGGAAACGGCTCTCAAGTAGATGCAGAATATAGTTGTAGTCCAAGCACGTCGTGGAGAAGCAAACGAAAACCTGTTTAAGCAAACCAAACAGAGACTCCACGAAACCGTAAATAACATGTCAATGGATGTTATAAAATACTGTGGGAGTAGTTAGATATAGAATATCCAAAAATAAATTAAGCCACTTTATTTCATACAACCAACGACAAGGAAAACCAAAGAGTTAAAACTACAAAACTCATATGGTGGCTATCAAGGAAAAAACCTCGTTTATTCCAAACTTTGAATCGGAACATGGCGAGATGAAAAAAACCTTAACAGTCTCATGCTACTTGATTCAAACAAAAACAAAAGATAGTTTTTAAGAAATAGTTCTGAGGTTATAGTCGTCAGCTCGACTTAGTTCAACGATGGTCTAATGATAGATGGGATCTTCGAGAGTGAAGACTTCATCCTCCGTTCCTTGACCAAGACCAATGTAATGTTTCACACGGTGTCCATTAACCATAAAAGTGGATTGATCCTTAAGGTTTAATAACTCAACAGCTCCAGAAGGGAAAACCTTACTTACTTGATAAGGGCCATACTATCATGATTTTAACTTGCCAGCAAAGAGTCTCAAGCGTGAATTGTAAAGAAGAACCAGATCGCCTTCCTTAAAGGTGCGGTCCAATATTTGCTTATCATGAAATTTCTTTGTGCGCTCCTTAAATATTTTTGCATTCTCATAAGCTTCCAGACGAAACTCCTCTAGGCGAGTCAATTCCAACAATCTTCTTTCTCCAGCTAAACTCTCATCAAAATTCAACATACGCGTAGCCCACATGGCACGGTGTTCAAGTTCAACCAGTAGATGACAAGCTTTTCCAAAAACAATCTTATAAGGGGACATACCAATAGTCGTCTTATAAGCAGTTCTATAAGCCCATAAAGCATCATCCAATCATAGCGACCAATCCTTTCTAGTCGTATTCACATTTTCTCAAAATGCGCTTTATTTCTCGATTTGTAACCTCAACTTGTCCACTTGTTTGAGGGTGATAAGCAGTAGCTAACTTGTGTCTAACCCCGTACTTAATCATCAACTTTTCAAATGGCCTATTACAAAAATGGCTTCCATTATCACTAATAATGGCACGAGGTACTCCAAACCGCGTAAAGATATTTTTCTTTAAGAACTTCAGTACAACCTTCGTATCGTTAGTAGGCGAAGCAATGGCCTCAACCCATTTGGACACGTAGTCGACCGCCACTAATATATAGCGGTTGGACAAAGACGAAGTAAAGGATCCCACAAAATCAATACCCAAAACATCAAAGAGTTCCACCTCTAGGATATTCTTCAGTGGCATTTCATTCCTTCTCGAGATATTTCCCGTCATTTGGCAAGAATGACAAGATCTAGCATATTGATGCGCATCTTTGAACAAAGTGGGCCAGTAAAAACCACATTGGAGAACTTTCACAGCCGTCTTGTCTCCTCCATAATGTCCTCCGGTTTCATAAGCATGGCAATGTCTAAGGATATCATAATACTCCTCTTCCGGCACACATCTCCTAAAGACATTGTCAGATCCTAGCTTAAAAGGATAGGGCTCTTCCCAATAATAGTGCCTAAGATCCTTGAAGAATTTCTTTCTTTCTTGGGGGTTGAGAGTTGGTGGCAAGTATTTCGTGGATAGATAATTCACAAAGTCTTTAAACCATGGTTGTTTCTTCTCTTTCACAACCTTCACATGCGAAGATACTGTAGCGCAATCATCCTTTCCATGTATGGCCGTGATGGAGAATAACTGTTCATCAGGAAATGTTTCTCCAATCTCGGTCATTGGCTCATCATCCTCTATTTGTAAACGGGAAAGATGATCCGCAACCAGATTCTCAGATCCTTTCTTATCACATATTTCTACATCAAACTCTTGCAATAGTAGAATCCATCTCAATAACCTTGGCTTGGAATCTTGTTTGGCTAAAAGATACTTCAAAGCCGCATGGTCAATCCAAACAGTGACTTTAGATCCTACTAGATAAGATCTAAACTTGTCAAACGCAAAGATAAAAGCTAGAAGCTCTTTCTCAGTAGTTGCATAATTCCTTTGAGCAGTATTTAAAGTTCTACTAGCATAGTAGATGGGCCTAAAGATCTTGTCTTTTCTTTGTCCTAAGGCAGCACCTACAGCAGTATCGCTTGCATCGCACATCAACTCGAAAGGTAGATTCCAATCAGGTGCAATCAGAACGGGTGCAGTAATAAGCATGCTCTTTAACTTGTTGAAAGCTTTCATGCACTCATTAGTAAACACAAATGGCACATCCTTGGCCAATAATTCAGTAAGAGATCTAGAGATTAAGGAAAAGTCCTTGACAAACAGACGATAGAATCCAACATGGCCAAGAAAACCTCGCAATGTCTTAAGATTGGTTGGTGAAGGCAATTTTTCAATCACTTCTACTTTTGCTCTATCCACCTCTATACCGTTCTTTGAAATACGGTGGCCAAGTAATATACCTTCAGTAACCATAAGATGATATTTCTCCCAGTTAAGCACCAGATTCGTCTCCTCGCATCTCTTCAACACTCTTGCTAGATCGTGAGACATGAATCGAAATCATCTCCAAATCTGAGAGAAATCATCCATAAAGATCTCTAGAAGTCTTCAACCATATCAACAAGCAGAGAAATCATGCATCTTTGAAATGTTCTTTGGTGCGTTGCACAAACCAAAGGGCATTCTACTGTAAGCGAAGGTTCCATATGGACATGTAAAAGTGGTCTTCTCACGATCCTCGGGTGAGATATGAATTTGATAATATCCCGAGTAACCGTCAAGAAAGCAATAAAACGCATGTCCGCTCAGTCTCTCGAGCATTTGATCAATGAAGGGAAGAGGGAAGTGATCTTTGCGAGTTGCATCATTCAACTTCCTAAAGTCGATGCACACTCTATGACCAATAATGAGTCTAACAGGAATTAACTCGTTTAACTCATTGGCTTGCACCGTCAAACCTCCCTTCTTAGGAACTACGTGGATCGGGCTAACCCATTCACTATCAGAGATAGGAAATATGATTCCCATTTCCAACATCTTAATAACTTCATTCCTAACCACGTCCTTCAATTGTGGAGTCAACCTTCTTTGAGGTTGTGCAACCGCTTTCTTTGCAGGATCGACGGAGATTTTATGCATGCACGCCGCTAGGCTAATGCCTTTAATGTCGGCTATTGTCCATCCAAATGCTCCGCCATACTCTCTCAACACTCTCATCATCTTTTCTTCTTGTACTTCACTCAAGGCAGAAGAAATAATAAGCGGCAAGGTCTCATTTTGAAGGAATACATACTTCAAATGTGCGGGCAGAGGCTTCAATGTCAGATTGGTAGGTGGTTCTTCTAACGAGGTCTTTAACTTTTGTCCGGTTAGCTTAAGATCAAAGAACTTATGCCTTGTCGGTCTATGGTAGAATTTCTCAACCTCGGTAGACTTCATCTCCTTAACATGGCCAGGGGTTCCTCTACTACATCCAGGCCATATCACTTTCTATTCCTCGCTCTTCTCATATTTCACTTCATCCTCTAACTCTAAAGTAGCCTCGAGGAAATCCTTAATATCCTCATATTGTTGGAAGTCATTGACAAGCTTGTCAAGAGAATCCAACATGAAACATGCATCCTCCACATCATCAGGTGTCTTCATAGTGTCAAACACGTTGAATGCTATTTCATCTCCATTAACTTTTAACACTAACTCTCCTTTGTAAACATCGATAAGCGTCCTACTAGTGGCCATAAAAGGTCTTCTTAAGATTAGGGGCACTTCGTAGTTAGCTTCCATACCTAGCACAACAAAGTCGACAGGAAACACAAACTTCTCAACTCTTACTAGCACATCCTCAACCACTCCACAAGGTTCCTTAACCGAACGGTCAGCTAATTGCAAAGTAATTGAAGTCTTTTAAGGTCTTTCATACCTAGCTTTTGAAAAATGGATAGAGGCATCGATTTACGCTCGCTCTAGATCACACAAGGCCTTGTTCAAACATCGTTACTATGGTGCGAGGGAATGAGAAAACTTCCCGGATCCTTGCACTTAGCAGGTAACTTATGTTGAAGAATGGCTGTGCACTCCTCATTTAGGCAATGGTCTCTAAATCTAGGAGTTTCCTCTTAGTAGAGACAGCTTCTTTTAAGAACTTGGTGTACTCAGGCATCTCAGCAAGTGCTTCAACTAAAGGTATATTGATGTGTAAATTTCTAAAGATATCTATGAACTTCTTATACCTTTTATCATCAACCATATGCTTAGATTTGCGTGAAGGATAAGGTAAGGTTGAAGGATCGACATCAGTGAAAATAGGATACTTATTATTGTAAAGCTCAACTCTAGGGCCCGCAGGTTCCTTATAGGTTTCTTGCTCAGGCAAGGTTCCAGAAGTATTTGCTTCATTTCTTGGCTCACCATCCTTACTCTCTACTACTTTCTCTTTCTCTTTCAAAGATGGTGGAGTCACCTCTTTCCCACTTCTAGTCATGATCGCATTCAAATCCTTCGGATTTTTATCAGTGTTGCTTGGCAACCCTCCAGGAGATCTAGTTGAGACTTGCTCAGCTAATTGTCCTATTTGGTGAGTGAGATTCTGGAATATGGCTTCTTGGTTGGTCACCTTGGCATCATTCTTTTGACAATATTGGCTAAAGTTAGTGGCTAACTCAGCCATAGATTTTGAAAGTTGTCCTATATTGTCAGTGACGACATTACTCATCTTTTCTATCGCAGCTTCCCAACCAAAAGTTTTAGTTTGCTGGGGTACATAAGTAGTAGGCGGTTTAGGCCCATCTTCTCCATTAGGGTCACTATATCAGAATCCAGGATGGTTATGGTTAGGCTTATATCCTCCCCATTGATTTCCTTGTCTCCCAATATAATTGGCTTCTTCAGTACCAGCATTCTCACTTTGATGAATCACTTCGATTCCAGTCCCATTATCTACTCTTGCCATCCTCTCTTGCATTCCATCTACCTTATTGTTGATAATAGACAGTTGTTCTAAAATTTTGGTAGATGCACTATCCTCAAATATGTCAGCGGCCATCTTCACAGTAGCTATGTCATTGACTCCCCATTGACTATTCATCGCTATTTGCTCCATCTTTCCTTGTGTCTCCTCAGGAGATAAAAGAACAAACGCTCCATTGCTAGAGGTGATAGACTTCCACAGCATTTTGTGGTGCTACGATAGCGGGAATGAATTGCTCAATAGTAGGTGTTGCATAACGTTGTAAAGTATGCCTCGCTCCTTGAACTAGGGCTTGGTTTCCATTATTAGCATTAAGATTATTCGCATTATTAACATTATTGGCATTATTAATAACTTGTTCAGGATTAAGTACCTGGTTCGGATTGTTCAGAATGCCTTCCATTTCTACCTTAGATTCAGAATGCTCAGAATGATCGGTTGTATGTCCTTTTTCCAATTCGTGCTCGCTTTCCTCAAGATTTGGATCCTCTTCTCCTTGCTTAGCCAGTTCTCTAGCTAACTTCTTATTTCGCCTTGCAAATTTCTCTATTTCAGGATTATATGGCTCAAGCGGTTCCTTCGATTTTCCGAGTTGCATACTATAAAATAACAAAAAACAATAAAACAATTAAAAACTTAAAAGGCTAGGCCTTTAACTAGACTATATAATTAAAACGAAACTAAAACAGACTCTATAAATTATGAAAAATATGAAAACACAAAGCGAAACTATGTAAAAGCGAAGCGAATGAAGCGCCGGAAAAAGCGGTGGCTCGGTGACAGAGAGCTCATTGCCGGCAGACCAGATCGCGATCTGGGAAGCGCCTGATTTATTTTACGACACTAACAGGTTAATTCTATGCTACGAAAAATAATTAAACTGACACTATTCGCAATATTTACGAATTTACTTTTAATAAAATAAGCTATACTTTGATTAATGACACGAGTCCCCGGCAAAGGCGCCAAAAACTTGATGTCGGGTCAAGTAATAAAAATACTCGATACCTAAATAACACACTAGCAAGAGAACTAGGTTCAATCGTAGTATAGTTAGATAGAAGTGAAGTCGATCCCACAGAGACTCGGCTTAAACGAAATATGACTTATTAAACTAAAAGCAAATCAAAGGCGGTCTACGACCAACAATTAACGTAGAATTAAAATTGACACAATAGAAACACAAAACCAACAAAAGACACAACGACACTAAGACACTTATTTTTATAGATTTGATAAATGATTAACAAACGGTATTGATAACGCTAGTAGTAATTACTCCCCCATGCTATGTAGATTGATGACGAGACAAAACAAGACATTTAAGATTAATTATTCTGACTACGGGAGTCATCCCCTAAAATAGATCTAGATCCGGGTAGGACATCTAGATCATCGTGTCTCCGTTATGTGACTTCACATTTCTAGTCTCCATCTCATATAACTTCAGACACAATTACCGAGCTAGGGATGCCGGTATAAACCGTAACCTCGTCTAAGCAACATTCCTATGGTTAGGCGTACTTCTTAGACACCGATTCAATCTCTGTCCTAAGTAACAATCACTTTTTGGGTCTCATGTTAAATTACGATGACAAATAATTAAGTTGATCAAGTTTAATTACTCGTTTGAATTACAAAGCAGAGAACCCGACGTAGTCGAAGCCGTTCACAGACAAATCAAGAACATCATAGATCTTGCTACCAGCGAGACATAAGCTCGCTGCCAGTGAGCTCAGATCTGAACCATATTCACTCGTGAAACGTCTTTTACATCTCAGATCTACCTAAACATGGGTTCGTTAATTAACTACATCAAGAAATCAATACACAAAATGACTACTCCATAACGTAATAAATTAGATCTACGAATAAAGATTGCATAATAGAGTAGACATTACCCTCGAAGAGGAGCGTGATTCCCACTCCTCGATACGATCTCTAACCGGCGATTCTAACGACTCCGTAATGAACGAACATAAATAAAAAGCGAGAACTTTTATGAAAATATTGTATAATGGTGTGTATTCTAAAGTATCCTAGAGTGTGTATAATAAAATTCGTGCATTTGCTCCTTTATATAGAGACTTAAACCGACTTAAAGATATATTTGAAAATCCTAAAGCAGCGTAGAGATAACTCCCGGCCCGATCTCCCGATTCTTGGACTCACCCCAAATGGTGATGACTCGCTTCAATGAGCTCTTGCTTTACGATTGGCTCGCTGGCTTTTCTTGTTCCTTACTCCACTTTTCGTGTTGCTTCGGTATTTATCTTTAATGTAGTTCGATTCTGCTTTGATTTCTCTTGAGATTTAGTTCCTCCGATAATAGATATCTTCCGATTCATCGCAATCTATAAAATAAATATTTATCGCACAGTAATTCGTATTTAAATAATAAAAACAGATAAATACCAAATTATATCTTACAAATCACATAACATTAAATAATCAATATAAACATGTGATTTAATATAAAATATATATTATTAATCTCGATTTAAGGACAATGTTGATGACATTTATGGGTATAATTTGACCGTCATCAAGCACCGGCCGAGCAAACAGAGTCTGATGCAAACGCCGATAATATGATGCGTCATTCCCTTAAAGCAGAGAACGTCGGCGATGATGACATGCGGCCTGATGATCCTTAAATTTATTGTTTCCGCTTTGTATAACTTTTTCCTTGATTTTGTATAAACTTTTCTTCACTCTGCTTTGCTTTCACTTATATTGATATTTTACTCATTTTCTGAATATATGAAGGTTCTTTTGTGTTCGAATGTATGTTGTATTTTGCTCGAATTTATTGCATGTATCGAGTTTGGTACTTTGTGTGTCCGATATAATAGTATCCGGCCCCCTTTGTTTTAGATAAGATTCGGACTCGAAAAATGGACAAACTTATCTGAAATAACTGCCCGGTTGTAGCTTGAAAATTTTCCAGAGTATGGCCCCTAGTTTTAACAAAGTCCAAGATGTGTCCGAGGTCTTTGTTGAAAATTTCATCTAAAATCACACCGATATGCACAGCAGACACGCTTGAAGGGTATGATAACATGTATTTAAAAGATAAATGTAAAAACCGGGCTTTATTAAGTTCGCCCCACCCCATTAGGTGAGTGACAATTACAAGAATGTAAGAAATCCTAACCACTTACGTCGTAAACGAGAGGATAGACGTAACCCTAGCCGATTATTACATGTAGTACCTTTTGAGGTTGTCCGAATGCCACGGTCTGTTGAGTTCGAAACCTTGTTGATTCTTGAGAATATAAGTCCCTTTTTTTTTCTTTGGCGACCTGATACGGAGCTTGACCCTGTGGGGCTGAAGACCAGCGGCCTTCTATTTCGAAGAACGAAGTCAGCGGCCTTGAATTAATGGTCGCGGTTTCGTTTGTTGTGATGACGTTTAGCGGTTTGCTTGTAGTTCACGAGCCGATGGTACGTTGTTAATCTTTTTTGCTATGCTAAGTCTAGGTCGATCTGTCTGTTTAGTAGATTGTCCGCTGGATCATATATAGCGACCCTGACGCTTGGAAGCACCATTTTGATGGGAATCATGGCCTTCGATCCGTAAGTCAGAGCAAATGGTGTTTCCCCCGTGGGTGTTTTGATCGTGATGCGGAGTGCCCATAGTATGGCGGGCAGCTCATCGACCCAGCCACCTGCCTTTGCTTTCTCAATCACACTCTTTTTGAGCATATTTATTATCTATTTATTGCCGGCCTCAGCTTGGGGATTTCCCTGGGGATAGGCAACGGACGACTGCCAGTGTTTGACTTTAAATTCTCTACAGAACGTCGAGAATTCATCCCTGAACTATGGCGGTGATGTCACCTCGCCCACGGGATGCGAAGCGAGACCATAACTGATCGTGTAGAAAGTAAACCGCATCTTTTGCCTTTATTTTGACAAAGGGTTTGGCATCGATCCATTTCGTGAAATAATCCACTACGACTATGATAACATTGCACCCACCCCTTCCCGATGGGAAGGGTCCGATGAGGTCGAGTCCCCACATGTCGAAAGGCCATGTTGAGACCACGATGCTCTGCTCCACCGATGGTAGTCTTGGGATGTCCGCATGTTTCTGGCATTCCGGACATTCTCTGACTAATTTCTCGGTGTCTTTAAGGATTGTCGGCCAATAATACCCCATTGTTATAACCTTCTGGGCCAAGGAGCGCCTAGCGGGATGGCTCCCACACACTCCTTGGTGGAGCTCTATGAGGATTTTCTCACTTTCTTCTTTTCGGACACATCTTAATAAAGGCTTAGAGGCAGATCTTCTATGAAGTACTCCATCGTTAACGATGTATTTGGCTGCTCTTCTTCTAAGGGTGCAGGCTTTATCTGTGTCCGCAGGCAAGGTGCCCGATTCTACATAAGCTTGAATCTCATCAATCCAACCTGGAATCGGCGTTGGTGCATCGATTTCCATAATTTCCATTGCCTCAATTGTAGGCACAACAAGGTATTCTATCATTATTGAGGGATCCGCAATCTCTTCCTCAAGAGATAGCTTAGAGAGATAATCTGCCCGCTCATTATCCTATCTTCGAACTCTGATGAATTTGCAATAGTTGAAGTCGGATCTCAGTCGTCTGACAATCTCACCTTATTTTCTGAGAATGCCGCAATGCGTCCCATAGCCCCCTGAATTTGGTTGACGATGAGCTGAGAATCACAGTAGACTTCAACATTTTCCACTTTTAATTCCTTTGCAAGCTTAAGTCTGGCTATAACTGCTTCATACTCGGCTTGATTATTCGTGACCAGGAACACGAACCTTAGAGCTTTTTCAATCTCTTCAGTTGTCCCTGACTCCATCAGAATAACTCCGGCCCCGCATCCACTTCGACTCGACGCTCCGTCAACATATAATTGCCAACATTGATCGGGTTTGTGCGAGGTCGTAGCGGGCTCAAGTGGTATAGGTGAACTCTATTGAGTCGAGCTGAAACTCGTCTCAACAATGAAATCTGGAAATGTTTGAGCTTTGATAGCTTTCCTTGGTTGATATCGAATATCGAACTCGGTAATTTCGATAGCCCATCGAAGCAGACGACCTGAAATGTCTAGTCTGTTTAGAATTTGATGCATCAGGATGTCTGTTAAGACAATTATAGTGTGTGAAGTAAAGTAGCCCCTGAGTTTGCGGGCAGTGATAACAAGCGAGTAGGATAACTTTTCAACATTAAAGTAACGACTCTCCACCGGACTTAGAGCCTTGTTACATAATAAACGGGATTTTGAAGGGATCCGGCCTCCTTGACAAGTACGGTGGCAACAGCCTGGTCCGAGGCCGCCAAGTACAAAAATAAAACACACCTCTCCACGGGGCTAACCAGAAATGGTGGTTTCCCCAGATATTCCTTGAGGGCTTGAAAAGCTTGAGAGCATTCCTCACTCCATGTAAAAGATTTGTCACCTTTGAGTATTTTGAAGAAGGGGAGACATTTTTCTGCTGATTTTGAGATAAAATGACCTAAAGCGATGATTCTGCCATTGAGCCTCTGAACTTCCCTGATCGTGGTATGCTCTTCCATATCGAGGAGAGCTTGAATTTTCTCCGGATTAGCCTCAATCCCTTGACGACTAACCATGAACCCCAAAAACTTGCCTACCTTGACACCAAATGTACATTTGGCCAGATTAAGTTTCATCGAGTGCTTCCGGACATTATTGAAGGTTTCTTGGAGGTCGATGACGTGACCGTCACCCGTAGACTTGACGACGATGTCGTCTATGTAAGCCTCCATGTTTGGTGACCATCCTCTGATAAGTTGAACGGGGATTTTTCAACCTGAAGGGCATTATTTCGTAATAGTATAGGCCCCCAACTGCTCTGTAGGCAGTTTTTTCTTTGTCGGATTCAGCCATCCTTATATGATGATATCCCGAATATGCATCCAAGAAACTCAAAGTTTCAAAACCGGAAATAGAGTCAACTAACCGATCAATCCTAGAAATTTGATAAGGATCCTTCGGACATGCCTTGTTGATGTCCGTGAAATTGACACCCATTCTCTACTTTCCATTGTGCTTTTTCACCATCACTACGTTTTCTAGCCAAGTAGGGTAGGATAGTTCTTTGATAATTCCTGCTTGAAGAAGCTTTCCGACCTCTATCTTAACCGTGGCCTCCTTTTCGGTGGTGAACGGTCGGGTTCGCTGTTGTATCGGTTTGAAGGTAGAGTCGACATTGAGATGATGGAGGGCGACGTCGGCCTCAACTCCTCTCATAGCTGTAACCACCTAGGCAAATGCATCTAGGTTTTCTTTAAGCTGATTAAGCAGAGCCTCTCTATCAGAAAGACTAAGGTGAGCCTCTGTTTTGATTTTTTTATCGGGATATTCATCGTTAACGACTACCTCGATCAAGTCATCCTCCGCCGTAAAGTCAAGCTCATCCCTGACTTGCAAAGTCTCACACCCTACTTTGACGGGGATGTATTCTCCCATTGCTATGATCATGTTGATGTTCTCCATGTCCTCAGGTTGTTCGATGAGAGCTTTCTTGTTCCCAGTCCTCATTCCATGAATAAATGTGAGCACGGCTGCAGGTTCGCTGACCGACACCCGAATCTTATCTCCGACATAAAATTTTGCCCACTGACGCGGGATGGAAATTACCATCTGAAACCGCTTCAAGGATGGCGTTTCAATTATCATGTTATACTTTGATTGAAGGTCGACCATGAGAAATGTTACATTTTCAGTTCAGAAAGGTGCATAATCTCCCATTTGCACATCCAGATCGATGGCCCCCTTGACCTGTATTTTGTGATTGGTAAAGCCCTCAAGGGTGCCATTGTGCGGCCTCAAGTTGGAGTCATTGAATCCCAGTTCATTGAAGCAATTATAATACAACATATCCTGACATGCTCCCGTTTCGATCATAACCCTGTTGACGCATGCCCGATTGACTACCACCGAGACACAAAGACACATGTCCTCCATGTTGATGGAAGTCACCAGCTCACTTCAGGTAAAAGCAAGGGGTTGCTTATTCCCACGCAGGACAGCTGGCTTCTTCACATGTTTGTTAATAGAGCCGATGCGGCTTTTGATTTGGTTGTTGCTAGGGGAATTTTCTGTGATCATTCAAATTTGCCTATCAAATTGACGGGCTTGTTGATTCTTTCTGTCCGCCCCCAACATCTCTTTTGTAGTGATCATGATTTCCGCATGCCAGTAGTTTCTCGATTGCTCTTTTGAATTGCATGCATTCATCGGTGGTATGACCTTTGTCCTGTGATATCCATAATACTTGGTAGTATCGTGGCATGGGTCTGGAATCATAGGGTATGGCTCAGGGAGTTCGTCTCTTACTTCATTCAACATCTGAGTGTATGAGATTCTGAGAGGAGTGAAGGTCTCCTCCTTAAATCTCTCGGGCTTTTTGATATCCCGATCATGATTCCTGTGACTATCCCTGGGCGGGCTATGCTCAGCCCTCTGTTTACCCCGGTTGGACGTCGATGATCCTTCATTCCCCGCAGTCGCGACGTATTTCCTAGTTGAACCCACCGTTTCTTGGAGGTTCGCCGGCGGTGTGAGAGCAAAATATGATTTTGAGTAACATGGATTCAACCCCATTTCAAAGCTGCTCATCACAACGTTGTCCGCTAAGCCCCTAATCAGCTCATACACCTTGTAAAATCACTCGTAGTAACTGTGGGTGGATTCATTTTCACCCTGTTGGACCTCGTGAAGATCAATATGGGTCTTTTTGGGTCCATCCACTGACTTGAACTCGGCTATAAATTTGTTTATTAAATCGTCCCAAGATAGGATCGAACCTGGAGGAAGACCGCGAACCCAGGATGCCGCTCTATCATGCATTGATCCCACAAAAGCTATACACCACGCCTCATTGCTAGGTGTGCATAGACTGATTTTGATATGGAAAGCTGAAAGCCAATCTAAAGGGTTCGTGGTTCCGTGATAATTGGTGAAATTGGGATAGTGAGTACCACCTCTTGGAGCCGCCTTTAAGATGTTAGGATGAAGGACGCTGGTACCGCATGTAGGATTAATTTCCCTTCCGGTCCTACCCTTTTGTAATTCCTCTATTTGTTTCTTTATTATGCCCATCTCATCCGGATTTTCTGGGATAGCAGGGAGTTGGGTATAACTTTCTTCGGCCTGTGATTCCCCTTGTCCTTTTACGTGGGTACGGACCTGTCAGGGATTTTTAGGTCACCCCGAGGATGCACCGCGGTCGTCGACCACGGGCCCTAGGCGGACTAAAGCTGATCTCCTTCCTACTTTAGGTTGAGAAGTGGCATGACTACTTCCCTCTCTCTGTCCGCTGCGGTTGAGTTGTCTTCTGCGGATTTAGAGTGGTCTGTATCTCCGTAAGTGTTGGTATGGGTGAAATAAACTTGCTGACGGGTTGGGGAGGTAGACCCTCAGTGATAAGTAGCATGTTACCCACGCGCATTTCATCTATGTAATCCATATGTGCTCGAAGAGCTATTGTGTAAGGACTTTGCTGTTGGGGAGTTCCCCCTGCTGAGATCGCTCCCTGCTCATGATTCGGATGAGAGGCCCCAACGATACCTTTCCCGTGGCTCTTTTTGACTGCCGCCTCATGTATATCACGGGCTTGGGTCCTTTCCCTTATGTAAGCCCGCATGTCGGGTGTGATGTTGTTGGGGGGATTTTGCATCATTAAAACAAAAGAAAATTTATAAAACCTATACTACCATGCAAAACTACCTCCTAACCGGCCGAATACCGGGTAGTTGCTAGTAAAGTTGGATAAGTACGGGTATCGATCCTCAGGGAAAAGGGATGTTGAATCTAATTTCACTAATTCCTTTCAATTGTTACTTAGGAAAAACGAATAAACGAAAGAACAAATAAAATAAACGAAAGAGCAATTAAAATAAATCTAACCTACAAAATAAAATAACACAACCTAAACTAAACTAAAGATACATGGGATCAAACAGTGCACAAACCAAGTGATTTCAATCCTAGTTCATCTCATGATTTTAATTCAAATTGTGGTTTCACCCTCTCACGAGACACAAATCCCTAATCTCTTAGTGAACTTATCTCTCAAGCTATGAACTCCTACTTTCGTAGCGAATTCAATTATCTATCTCTCATCTTTCGAGTGTTGAGACTGATTTACCAAACAAAACGACGGGTGTAGATCCAAGTTACTCTCGTATAATCGAATCTAACAACCTAGGAATCTAACCAATTAATTTGCCACATAATCAACGGCTAAAAACCCTATCTTTCTATGATGATCTAAGGTTTATGCAACTTCCGTATTATAAACATCAATAGAAAACAAATCTTACAATCTATTCTCATGGCATCATAAACACATAGAAAAGATACAAAAAGAACTAAACTCATGAAGAAAAAACTGAATTGAATAAATCAAGAAGAACTCACATAGTCTCATACATGAATTGATCCAAGAACGAAAACGAAAAGCATCTAAACTACTCCTAATCTAACCTCGGTTCAACCGAGCACAAGGCTCGGGTGACCGGCCTTCAAACTCTCAAGACGCGCTGCGGCCTCTCTTTTGATGTGAAGAAATTTCGAATGAATTTAGGGTTTGGGGCTGCTTTGTGCTTTTATAATAAAACTAAGTCGGCCGCTCTGAGAACCTAAGTCGGTTTCAAAGAAAAGCGGCGGTGGACGCCCGCTAACCAAAGCTGGGCGCCCATCCGAATGCTTGGACGGATATGGACGCTTGATTCACCAACGCCTGAACTCTCAGTATGTGAATTAGCTCCTGGACACACGTTCGCTTTATCGAAGCCCGTTCGATATAAACGCTTCTCGGACGCTCGTCGGCCTCAGATGAACGCTCGTCCATCTTGATGCAGAACGGATTTCTTGGTAATTATCCTTTCTTTCCTCCATCTTAACCCTCTTGTAACATCTCTATCTCTTCATCAACACTTCAAATTCGACTTTAGACTCTTCCAAATCCTTTCCAAGTTAAAGATATGTATCTACACACATCGAAAAACATACCAAAACGTAACACGATTCCAAAACAACATAAAGTCATCAAATAAAGCATATAAATCGATACGTTTTCATATTTTACTATTAAAAACACCATTTACTCAATATTTACATATATAGCTCAAAATCTATGAAAATCATACGAATGTAGGGGAAATTGATATAGAAAATATATATAAAAATCACTATAATTTAGCCCTTAACAACACCCCCACACTTAAACTTTTGCTCGTCCTCGAGCAAAACAGAACAAAGATCAAGCTCGAGACAAATAAACATCTACACAAATATAAAGTATATTCAATAACTTAGAAGTTCACCCGTGTAGTGTGTGCATAGTCATAATAAATTTCCACTAAATTCCACAATTTGAAAGTTATTCAAACCAAAACTAGCCCGGTTTCCCATCTAAGTTAGAAATATTCAAAAATTATAACAGGCACTTTACAAAACATACATATCCCAAAAAGAAATAGTAGAGAATATATCTAAAAGATTTGACAGACTCAGAGGATAATCCCTACAACATATCCTTCAGTTTATACTGGGTATAAGATTAACGATAACTAAGCCCTTACTTATTCATAATAATATATTCCAATATTTTCACTTTTTTCACACTTTTCTAACACACATCGAATAAGCTTTTGCCTCATGTGCGAATAGGACATTTCAAGATAATCCCTACCTTACTCCAATCATAAGGCGACTATAAACCGGTATCGTGAGCTTTGGTCATCATAGTGGAATAGGACATACATGGTACACCCTACCTCACCCAAATCATAAACCACGACTTCCGACACACACAATTACAATTATGTTTACTTAGAGATTTACAGGTGGCGGCAAGGAAAAGATTATTTTCTAGTAGCCTGAGACCCGAGCATAACACCTCAAGTAAACAATTTATTACTATTGCAAAGACTTAATCACGTTTCACTTATCACATTCAAACTTACTGAGATATTCACAAGTATGTCATACTTTAATCCTAGAATACAAACTACTAAACTTTCAAGAATTGTACATAAGCAAAGAAACATGCTATAATCATCAAAAATCTCCAACTAAAATGGGGTAGGCTTTCAACATTTAGCTCATCATTTACTATGGCATGTGAAAAAGAGTGTCGGGTGAAACAACTAAAATTACTAAATATACAGAATATAGCAAAAATGATATAAACTCAAGCAAAGATATGCCTTTGTCTACTCGGGATATAACAAAAATTTGAAAATTAAGCACTTTTCATAGAAATACTAAAAATATGAGCAAACGAAAGTAGACACATAAATCATCTATCCTTCCCCACACTTAGATTGCAACTTGTCCTCAAGTTATACGAAATAATAAATTAGAGAACTTAGGTGATTGGATGTTTGGCAGTGCGGAGGAACCAACAAGAACCGGGATTGCTTGCATAGCTCGATGAAGCGTGAGCATCACAGGACAACTGAATACATCTTTAAAGTGCACAATAGCTATAGAAAGTATCCTGCAGACTTGATTAGTGCAAAAAGAGTCTTCGGGGAAAAAGAAAAGATTACATATATAAAGCACATGAAGAAAAGGATCATATAGATTTTTCAACTTAAGCTCAACTAAAGATTGAATACTATACATGAAATACTACAAAGTCGTGAGGCTAGGTGCAACTATATGAAAATATACTACAATGCAATCTACATGATATGCAATCCTAAAAATAAAATAAATAAAAAATAAATTCGACAGGCTCAGTGAGCAAGTTGACTTCGACAACTCTACGGTGACTACGACCTATCGTGAAACTAAAATAAAAACGAGGTAGTATTACGAAACCGGCGATTAACTACACTCAAGAAAAATAAAAGAAAAATAGAAAAACAATGCAACTAGATGACATGCAACTAAATGATATGCATCCGAATGATATGCAAAAATAAAAGAAAATAAAAGAAAGAAAACTAGCCCACTCATTTGCAACATGACATGTATATAATAAACGTCTCACCAGATAATGACAAAGTTACGATAAAGCAGCGATCTTTGTTTCATTACATGCGATGTAGACAGACGCTTTAAGACTCGTCAAAGGTGATAGCATTATGGAAAACCAACGATTAGCTATACTAAGCAGATATAACTCATAAGGTTTCCATCGTAGCAACGAAAACCGGCGATTACTACCCAAATGAGTTATAAAAATAACACAAGGAAGCACATAAGTCTCAAAGCTCACAAGATTCATCACAGCGTATGTAGCATACGGAAACCGACATTAGCTACTAATTAACACGAAGACCGGTTATAGCATACGAGAACCGCAAGAATTATAACTTGCATGGATGAATCATGTAAATAAAAAAATTAATCAATTATTCAACATGGATTCATAGATGGAAAGGTGTAAACATGCAAGTTCAGATCATCTACGTAAAAACAATTAGCCACAGAAGCTCAAATTAAAGTATCCATATCAAATAAAGCATTAAAAATCAAGTTAAGAGAAATTCTGGAACCTGGACTGGCGTTCACTAATTCAAACGGGCGTTTAAAACTTATGCAGGCCGGACGGGCGTTTAGATATATGGACGGCCGTCTGGTTCTTGAAAACAGAACAGAGCTGATACGTTTTGGAACGGACGAGCGTCCAACAAACCAGACGCTCGTTTACTGCATATTAGGATAGGATCGGGCGGGCGTTCACTTACTCGAACGCGCGTCCAACAAATCAATTTGCATAGAAAACGCAGGAAACACAGCAAACCCTAATTTCTTAAAAGATCATACATCAAATATCACAGAGCAGCCACATCAAATTAAAGCACAGAGGGTTAGACTAGATACAAACAAACATATAGTTCACGTTTCACAAATCGAGTAAAAAACTTTTTGCACATTCTTAACCCAACGGTTATCGAAACACGGCAAAAATAAAAACTCTCGATTTGTTAAACGCTACTTTTATTGAAATAAAATAAAAACAAATAAAACGTAACAAAATAGAAAAATTAACGAAAGAAGATTCAACAAAACACCGATTCCCCGGCAACGGCGCCACTTTTGTTGGGGGGATTTTGCATCATTAAAACAAAAGAAAATTTATAAAACCTATACTACCATGCAAAACTACCTCCTAACCGGCCGAATACCGGGTAGTTGCTAGTAAAGTTGGATAAGTACAGGTATCGATCCTTAGGAAAAACGAATAAACAAAAGAACAAATAAAATAAACGAAAGAGCAATTAAAATAAATCTAACCTACAAAATAAAATAACACAACCTAAACTAAACTAAAGATACATGGGATCAAACATTGCACAAACCAAGTGATTTCAATCCTAGTTCATCTCATGATTTTAATTCAAATTGTGGTTTCACCCTCTCACGAGACACAAATCCCTAATCTCTTAGTGAACTTATCTCTCAAGCTATGAACTCCTACTTTGAGCGAATTCAATTATCTATCTCTCATCTTTCGAGTGTTGAGACCGATTTACCAAACAAAACGACGGGTGTAGATCCAAGTTACTCTCAGATAATCGAATCTAACAACCTAGGAATCTAACCAATTAATTTGCCACATAATCAACGGCTAAAAACCCTATCTTTCTATGATGATCTAAGGTTTATGCAACTTCCGTATTATAAACATCAATAGAAAACAAATCTTCCAATCTATTCTCATGGCATCATAAACACATAGAAAAGATACAAAAGAACTAAACTCATGAAGAAAAAACTGAATTGAATAAATCAAGAAGAACTCACATAGTCTCATACATGAATTGATCCAAGACCAAAACGAAAAGCATCTAAACTACTCCTAATCTAACCTCGGTTCACTCGAGCACAAGGCTCGGGTGACCGCCTTCAAACTCTCAAGATGCGCATTTGTGGCCTCTCTTTGATGTGAAGAAATTTCGAATGAATTTAGGGTTTGGGGCTCTTTGTGCTTTTATAATAAAACTAAGTCGGCCGCTACAAAGAACCTAAGTCGGTTTCAAAGAAAACGGCGGTGGGCCCGCTTAACCAGCTGGACGCCCATCCGTAATGCTTGGACGGATATCGGGCCTTGATTCACCAACGTCTGAACTCTCAGTATGTGAATTAGCTCCCTGGACGACGCGTTCGCTTTATCGACGCCCGCTCGATATAAACGCTTCTCGGACGCCGCCGGCCTCGGATGAACGCTTCGTCCATCTTGATGCGTAACGGATTTCTTGGTAATTATCCTTTCTTTCCTCCATCTTTATCCTCTTGTAACATCTCTATCTCTTCATCAACACTTCAAATTCGACTTTAGACTCTTCCAAATCCTTTCCAAGTTAAAGATATGTATCTACACACATCGAAAAACATACCAAAACGTAACACGATTCCAAAACAACATAAAATCATCAAATAAAGCATATAAATCGATACGTTTTTATATTTTACTATTAAAAACACCATTTACTCAATATTTACATATATAGCTCAAAATCTATGAAAATCATACGAATGTAGGGGAAATTGATATAGAAAATATATATAAAAATCACTATAATTTAGCCCTTAACAGATGTCCTGTCCGGCATCACCGTGGGCGTGACCTCATACTCATTTATCCACGCGCGGCGTGTTCGCTTCTACGTGAGGGCCTTGGTTGCTCACTTTAGACGGGTAGCAGTGTCATGTTTTTCACGCCAGTCATGTTGACTAAGATATTTCACAGATATTTTATGGGCTAAAAATATCTCCCAAACTCCCAATTCAAAACTACTTTCCAGATGACTTCAACAAGCAACCGATTTTTTTATTACTTGAAGAGCTGAAACTGGCCAAGAGTATACACCAACCTATTAAATATGATGGGCTCGTGTCCGAACTTTGAAGATGATGTTGAAGGCGTTCCTTCGAGTTGAGATGAATTTGATGGAAAAAGGAGTAACGATTCGGAAAACCAGTGATCCTTGCACCGAGTTTGCTGCCAAGATGCTGAAAATGATGATTTCTAGGCTGTACAACCTAGAAAATCAAAGCTTTTGATGATTTTTGAAGTTGAAGATGGAGGAAAGACCTCGCTTGCGACGCCGTGAAAACGGATTTCACGGTGGTGCGGGCTACCGGACTAGGCTTTTCTCGATGATTTTGTTCCCGGTAACGGATCCAAGCGATATTGCGTGGAATACCAGGTTTATGTAATATGATGATATAACAAGGATATAAGGCTGTTTATGTATGATTTCTCTGGGGAGAAGGTGGCGGATATCAAGAACAAGGCGGTCGGACAATGCTTATGAAAGAGAACATAAGTCAGCCAACAAATTGACAGAGTAGCTCTATGTATATTCGTTCTTGGATCCATTTCTATTACATTGTGATCCCATATATGTAGGCAAAGGCTAAGTCGGTTTAGCCTATTCATGACAAGACATTAAAGCATATAATTAAGGGTAATCATATAAATATATATAAGTTGACCGGACGGACAGCTGTCAGGATAAGTTCGGCGGACATCAGACTCATTAGTAGGTCAGACTCATATCTTCCTTTGTGTTGATGCCAGCCTGATAATATGGATAGCTTCCACTATCTCCGAAATCTCAGAGTGGAGATGGATCCGGCTTATAAACTGCGGACTAGCAGGATGGAGGTCCACCATCTGTTATTGGGCTAGGAAATAGGCCCAATCTAGATGCTCGGGTTCCAATCCGGTTCGGGTATATCAGATCCTAAATACGCCAAGAAAACCTCCTTTATTACAGAATTTGGAACTTACTGCTATGTCACTATGCCCTTTGGTTTGAAGAACGCTGGAGCAACTTACTAGAGAGCCGTGAATAAGATATTCGCCCAGCAGATTGGAAGATGTATGGAGGTATATGTGGATGACCTCCTAATTAAGAGCAGGTCTCTTGATCAATATCTATTGGATGTTAGAGAGGCATTCAATGTGCTAAGGCAAACTCAACTGAAGCTAATCCCCAAAAAATGCACATTCAGGGTCAGATCGGGCAAATTTCTAGGGTACATGATATCCAAAGATGGGATTAGAGCCAATCCTGATAAGGTGGATGCTCTGAAAGAAATACAACCACCAAAAAGCATCAAAGACGTACAAAGGATGACAGGAAGAATAGCAGCGCTGAATAGGTTTCTCTCTAGGTCGGCACAGCGTGCCTTACATTTTTTCAAGATTTTTAGAAGAGCAAGTCCTTTCCATTGGGACGAAGACAGCCAAAAATATTTTGAAGAGTTGAAATTATATTTGACCGAGCTGCCAACACTAACAGGTCCTCGGGAAGAATAAACTCTATATGTTTACTTAGCATTCAGTGAACAAACACTCAGTGCAGTGCTGGTCAAATAGCAAGACGACCACCAGGTACTAGTATTCTTTGTGAGTAAGGCACTCCATGGACCAGAGGCCAGGTATTCAAATGCCAAAAAATTGGCGTTAGCGTTGGTTCACGCCTCCAGGAAGCTAAGGCCTTACTTACAGGCACACCCCATTACTGTAATTACCGATCAGCCTCTTAGGCAACTTTTAGTATGACCTGAAACCTCAGGAAGGATGGAAAAATAGGTCGTAGGACTCTTAGAGTATGATCTTGACTTCCGTCCCCGAACTGCGATTAAAGCACAGGCCTAAGCAGATTTCTTAGCTGAAGGGATAGCTGTTCGCATAGAAGACGGCGAGCCAATTCAGGAAGAGAACAAATGGAACTTTTATGTAGACGGACCAGCCGGCAAAACGGGAGCAGGGGAAGGTCTCCTACTCGTCAGCTCGTGGTAAACCACATAAATGGGGAGTATGAAGCTAAAGAAGAGCCTCTGCTGTAGAATTTTCAACAGGTCCAGGTCGGCCGAGTACCACGAGCAGAGAATAGCAGAGCAGATGAGCTATCAAAATTGGTGTCTAATTTCATATCAGATAGAAAAGTGCTGGTACAACTCCTCAAAGAAAGGAGCTTCAACCAGCAGATGGTTCATCCAATCATGCAAGTCAATACTTGGATGGATCCCATTGTCCCCTACCTCAAGAATGGAATCCTACCTAACGACAAGATCCAGGCCAGAAAGGTGAATCTCTTGGCAGCCATGTATTCCATGTTTGACAACGTTCTCTATCGCAGGTCATATATTGCTCCCTGGCTCAGATGCAGAACAGCTGAGGAAGGAAATTACCTCCTCCGAGAAATACACTTGGGAATTTGTGGAAATCATCCCGGAGCTCGGAAATTAGCAAGAAAGTGTCGGCTGTTCAGCTACTACTGGCCTACCATGTCTCAGGATGCCAAAGAGCTGGTCGAGAAGTGTAAATCGTGCCAGGTGAACGATAATCTTTCGCATCAGCCATCCCACATGATATGATTCTTCTTGTTTCCTCATGGCCCTTTGATCAATGGGGAGTAGACCAAGTGGGACCACTCCCTCGAGCTCCCGGCAATGTCCGATTTTTTATAGTAGTAGTGGACTACTTCACCAAGTGGGTTGAAGCCGAACGACTAACCACAATGACAAGGAAACAGATCCAGAAGTTTCTATGGAAAAACATAGTATGTAGATATGAAATTCCAAAAGCATTGAACTCTGATAACGGAAATCAGTTTGAGGATAAAACTGTTAAGGAATGGTGTACCGAACTGCACATAACTCAGCACTTCAAGTCTGTACGTCATCCTCAGGCTAATGGGTAGGTCGAGCAAACCAACAGGCAAATCAAAACAGGGCTAAAGAAGCAACTCAAAGAAGGCGAAAACTGGGCTGAGCACTTACCCAACATTTTGTGGGCATACAGAACAACGCCGAACTCAGCTACATGAGAGACTCCTTTCATCCTAGCATATGGGTGTGAGGCAGTAATTACGGCTGAAATCGGCCGGCCATCACCTAGAGCAGCGCTCTATTCTGAAGAACAGTGGTTAACCGAGCTCAAGCACTCTAAAGATGACCTGGAGGTGGCTCGGAATGTGGCCTTCATTAGAATGGCCAAGTATAAACAATGGATTTCCCAGTTTTTTAACTCCCGAGTCAAACATTCATACTTCAAAGAGGGAGATCTGGTACTCAGAAAGAATGAGGTCAGCAAGCAAGGTTCTCAGGGAAAACTCGACCCGAACTTGGAAGGCCTTCATGTACTTTGACCACTTTATAAGGGCCATTGTGAGTAACCACTTTATAAGGGCCTTATGAGGCCTTAAGAAAGTTCCCAAAGGCAGTGGGGTTGGCTGGAGCCCTTTGGGAGGTTCACTGGGCTCCAGCCAACCCCACTTTCTTAAGGGCCTCATAAGGTAAAAACTGAAACATAAAATAAACATAAAAGATAAAGCCTGGAACCTGATAAGACATAGAACTTTCTTAAGTTTGTGGCATTCCAACTGCGTGGTATGGTCCTGCCATTTGCCCAATGTACATGAAGTCTTCATTGCCAAGTCTTCACCTGCCTGGAACTCTTTAAGTCTATCATCATAGACTTTGTTAGAACCAGGCTTGAGAAGTCCCCTATGGGGAATATCCTCAATCACCAGTTCTGGGCACTGCTCCTTAGCTTCATCTACTCCCAGAGTGTACCCGTGCCATAAGATTGGGGTAAGCAAAGCCTTTAAGGTCCCAGGGCAGTGAGCAGAGCTCTTATAATCATGAACATCTTGGTCGATATGCGCAGGTATCGCGGCCTTAAGCTCTTCATTCTCAGTTCGAGTCGGGCAAGCGTGATCCTCCAACTCGAGGTTTGCTTAACAAGATCAGAGTGGCGCCTGAAAGTCGCCGCGAATCGGTCCTTTATCTTCAGAGCTCGACCTTTCAAAGCAGAAGTTGCTCGTTCAATCGTAGATCTGCCGATCCTTAGGCATCGAGGCGTCCTTGTATTTTTTACGACTGGTTGAGAGCACAACAACTCGTCGTTCTAGAGACCCCTTTTGGGATGATTGGTTATCAACCCTTTTAAGCACTTCTTTCCCAATTGTGACGACCTAAGAGAGAATTCCAGAGGTCGATAAGGTTGCAGGATAAAGATGAATAAAAACACAGTGAAATGTAAAGTCAAGAAAGAACTTACTGCCACAGCTAAATCCTTATCTGGCATACCAGATATACCAGCAATACGGGGTAGAGAACCACCCTCTAATTCAGAAGCATCTTGATCACCTCGATCAGACCTGCTCCTCTTTCTCCCGCATCGGGAGCGCAATTGAATCGCCTTCGCGGCGTTCGCCTTAGAGCCGTCGGAACTACCAGGCTCTCTCACCCTCCGCGCTTCAGATGCGAGTAGGGACGATCACCGCTTCGTCCCTTTGAAGATGCTCGAGAGGATTGAAGGCCCTCGCAATTGCCTCAAGGTTCACAAGTTGAACCTCCGAGGTGCCAAGCAGCCTGGCCACGTTTGGGTTCAAGACTTGTTCGTTGTGCTCGGCCACAACTTCCTCCTAAGTGGCCTCCTCAAAAATCTTAGCAAAGACAGCCACTGAAAAAGCAAGAAAACACAAGGTTAATACGAGCAGGGAAAGATATATTAGTTATGCATAAAGAAGTAAAACAAAAAGATAAGGCCCTACAATTATCGTACTCCTCTTGAATAAGTCTCCGGTACGGATCAGGCCCAGAATAAGCCAGACGAGCTACCTCAATTAGCTCGGAAGACCACTCCTTATGGTCCAGAAAGACGCTAGAATTGGCAATATCTTCCAACAACTGGGCTCCAACTGCAGTATGACACACATCCACAGTAAGGGAGTTAGAATTCCACCTACCTAACTCCGGGTGCCCCTCATGACGATTAAACAAAAAAAATGGGATTTCCACTTATGAATAGAAGACTTCCCCTGTGATAAAATAGGGACGTCCCGCCGGTGGTCTGTACGGCGGGGGAAGTAATACCACCCACTGTGGTTTTTATCCTTCTTGTGTTGATAGAAGGTCCTAAACAACTCCACAGAAAATTTCGATCTGCACCATATGGCAAACCCTATGATCATCCTAACTCCATTAGGAGCAATCTAGGAGGATCCCAGTTGATAATGTCTAAGGACAGCTAGAAAGTCCGGGCAAAAGGGAACCATAAAACCGCATACGAATTGCTCCTTGTAAACAGTACAATACCCCTCCGGGGGCTGATGAGCATACCGGTTTGGGGTATCAGGGAGACGAGGTGAATATTGGTCCAGGTCGACCGCGTATTTGTTATAGATCTGGACGAGTTCGTCTTGGGATATAGAGGAATCCACTCCATGACTACCTACTTCCGCCCTAGAAGCCATTTGTATCTTCAAACTCTGGAAAAAAAGGAGAAAGCCCAGGTGGTGGAGGAGGTCGGGGTTGGTTAGTGAGTCTGGGATCAACAATTAAATGTTCAAATCCCTTACGACTTATAACAGGTACATGAACTGGGGTTTCAGATTGAACCCTAGAGTGGGAAATTTCTCCCTCAAAATCGGATTGAGACTGAAACTCTCTCTCAATTGAGCTACTGGTAACAGGCCCTACCCTCATTAACTGGAAAAAGAAAGCCAAAGAAGAATAATTGAAATAGGGGAAGGAGAAAAAAGCTTACTTGGTAAAATGCAAAGAGTCTTGAAGAAAAGCACGAGTCCTTAATTGAATAGTGATAAGAATAAGAAGGGGGAAAGACTCGATGATAAGACAGGGTTATACCACCCCAAACGTTGATAATGACGTCGGTTATGGAAGAAAAGGAAAAAGACGCCGATTCCCGGAAAATGATAACTCCGAGTTAATAGGTCGCCACCTGGCAAACAGAGAATTCAAAACGTGAGGTCGGATAATATCGGCCGAGAGATAGTGCAGATCCGACCGCTAAGCATACGACCGGATCTCTGGGGCTTATAATGATGGCCGCCCGAGCCACGCCACGTGTCATCCGTTATTGATCACATAATAAATAAGTAGCCTCAAAAATAGGCATTGGGTGGTGGAGCCCCAGAGACATGCCCACGGGTAGGCCTCTAACCCCAGTGGGAGATCGGCGAAACTCCTCCACCACCACCGAGGTCGGGCAAGGTCCAGTGAAGAGGAGATGCTCTGGGTCGCCATAGTGGACCTGGGGCTCGACGCAGACGACAGAGCACCCCGGCTATTAGCCCACGTCTTTGAATAGCTAAAGATAAATAAGGAAAGAATTTTGAGTCATAAAAAACTCGATCCCGACATTTAAATATATCCATAATTATCCATAAATTATGGGGAATGACATGTATTTATCCTTAGGGAATAATAATATGATTCCTTGAAGAACAAGGAAATGGATAAATCGTCCCCTATATAAATAAATCCTAAGGAACTACGAAAGACTTGATTCCAATAAACTCATTGGATACGTAGGCAACTCGAGGAAAATAACCTTTGAGCTCAGTCTAAAAATACACCAAACCACCACCCGTATAATTTGATTTCATAGGTTTTGGATCTTGAATCGTTGTCACTCAAGGAGATAAGGCCCGGATAATTCATAGACGAGATCCAGTATCGTCAGTATCGAAGCGAAAAGTTCTAAATTCAAACCCCGCTTCCAGCACAATAAAAAAAAGACCAAAATGTTGGGCCGTCCATATTTCCCAAACAAAAAAACAAAAAAAAAAACAAATCAAGTGTTAGGCCTTTCGCAAACCAGTTTTCTCCTCCTCTGTAGTTGTACCGCACCACATGTCTTTATTTACCGAGACGACCCATTCGCCAACATTACCCACCATCTACAATTGCAAACATGAACATTATCATATAAAAAACAAGCAACCAACACAATGTGTTTTTCAAAGTCACATCAGACTATATGATCAACCAATTGCGCACTAATATACCAGACACTTGATTTTGACAATAAATGATTGAATTCCACATTATCTATTTTGACAAACATCATGGTAAATAAATACTTCTTCCGTTTCAAAATAACTGAGACAGTTGTCAAAAACACATTTATTAAAAATGCGATTTAATGCAATGAATAAAAAATCCGTATAATACAGTTAATGCAGTATTCTTTTTAACTTCTTATCTAGTATTAAATAAGGGTAAGTAGGAAAATTAGCAATAAATGCTGGTTTGGAAAATGTTTTTGCCTCAGTTATTTTGAAACAAAACTTTTTGACAAATGTCTCAGTTACAGAGGGAGTAATTAAATTTGTTTGACATGTTTTGATAAAATGATTTTTAAATGGGTTCGCGGTTATTAATGATGTTTGACTAAAAATGTTGCCCAAATAATTTTTTGAAAAACAAATGTTGCATAAATAGTCTTCTCCATATTTTTTCCCTTGTCCAAAATACCCCTAAAAACGAATTTGAACTCGTTACACGAAAACACACTTGTTATTCGAATTTTGAACTCGTTACAAGAGTTTGAACCCAAATTACCCATCTTCTTCAATCCCCAAAATCTCTCGCTGGAGCTCAGCCGGAATCCCGTTGGAATACGAATTCGAGCTCGTTGGAACTCGTTACACAAGTTTGAACCCACATCACTCATCTTCTTCAACCCCAAAATCCCTCGCCGGAACACGAATTCGAGGTCGTCATGTACAGAAAAACGAGCTTGAACTCAAGAATGAAGTACACCATACTGAAGAAGATGAAGAAGAAGGTGAGGATGAAAAACACGAAATCGAACTCGTTAACACCATGTTGAAGAAGATGAAGAATCCCGCCAATGGGGGTAAATGAAGAAGATGAAGAACTAAAGGATTAAGAAGAAGATGAATAATTAGAAGAAGAAGAAGAATTAGAGAAAATTGGGAAGAAGAAGTGTGAAAGATAAGGGTAGATTTGAATTTGATATTTAAAATTCGAATTCGGGAAGGGAGGGAAGATTTGGGATGATTCAAGAATGGACAAAATGGGTATAACATCAATTTGAGCTTTTTCCTATTTTTTTAATTGCCTTTTAGTCAAATACTAAATAGGTAAAAGAAAGTTAAAAAAAAAGACTATATAAACAATTCACCTTTATTATCATGATGAATTGAGTCTAACGTGTTGACTTGTTTCGATAGTTGTATTTCATTGTATACATTATGTTTATTTTAAGTGTCTTTGTTCACATTGTTTTATTGGAAAATTAGGGATAAGGACACAATCTGAAATATTTTTAAGTAACAGGACAGCTACATATTTTTGATAGGAGAAGGACAACTGCGATAATTTTTATATGGCGAGAATGACAAACAGTGAATCCCGAAAATCGGTGAATCTCCTCAATGAATTTCAAATCATGAATTTCGATGATGAATCCCTAAAATTCCGAATTTCGACGATGAATTTTGAAAATTAGTGAATTTCGATGTTGAATTTCACAAATGAATTTAAACAAATGAATTTCGAACACAAGTGAATTTCGATAATGAATAAATAGTTATTCTTTACGCAAAAGTTTCAAAACTGTCCTTCTACTCAATTGATGAAATATTTCTGTCCTTCTCCCTCATTCCCCCTTGTTTTATTCTTATTAGCATCATACTTTACAATGGAATGTATAAACACATGACATACATACGATGCGTTATAGTTAATCATAATGTATTGCCGACAAGGTAACAATAGATTATCTACCGATCCCTAAAAAATACAAAGCAATAATATAACATTGCATTCATAGTTAATCATAATACAAAAATAAAATATAAAAAAGCATTGTTACATTTTTATTTAACAATGTAACAATGCATTGTTACTCCACTCCAAAAAAAAAAAAAAATGCATTGGTACATTCTCACATTATCTACAACACCACATTACTCACATGATTTGGAAGAAAATGTTGTATCCACAATCCAGAACAAAATGTTCAGTCACATTAAAAATTAAAAAAAATAAAAACAAAACAAAACACATGGACCAAAAATTGACCAATTTCCTTTTGCCTTCTCAACGTAAGAAGGTGCCTTGTGAACACTTCAATTTGACAGCCCCACTTCCCACCTTAACCTTATAGTCACCCCACCCCACCCATTAACAATTGAGAGTGTATACCGACCTCAAGCATCTAAACTTACCTATTAAGCTTTGTTTTATAAATCACGGACACGGATACGGACACGCTGCAAGACATAATACAGATATAACAACATGAATAATGTCAAAATTTAAAGAAACGACACGAATATATATATATATATATATATATATATATATATATATATATATATATATATAAATAATAGATTAATATAAAACTAAAAAATAAGCTTAATTAAACTAAATAAAACACGTAATACGTAATACAAAACACAATTTGAACATTAGATTGTCCTAAACAAAATAAAGAAATTCAATTGGTCTTCAATTATAAAAGATTATTTTTATCACATTTGAATAAATAAAATAAATTAACAACATTATTTACTTAAATTATAATAATTTTAATTATATTATCATATTGTAAAATGTTTCAAGCCATGTCGGACAAGTGTCGGAGACTTGTGTCATTTTGAAAATATCTCTGACACTTCAGGACTTTCATATTGAAGTGTCGGTTTCACATTTCAACTTTTTACTTCACTTTTATATTACATAAGAAATTTCTGTTGGTTTTGGGTGATAGATTACACCACATAACATAAGATCATTGTTATCGCCTTTTGCATAGTGAAAAGTTAAAAGGTATAAGTGGTAATAATGGATAATGTAGTGATGAGGTGTGATGCTGATGTGTACTAGTCTGTTAGCATAGTTTTGTGTGCCAGGCTCTAGATATATCCGTTGTACAATGTCCTGTGAATGAATCTAATGAGAACATTATCTTCTTCATATAACTTCTGTGTTCTTCCATGGAGTTTGTGCATTTTACTTAAATATTAACTTGGTATAGGAGCTCGAAAATCAGAATCATGAGCTCAGGGATCGAGCTCCCTCCGATCACTGCCGAAGCTACAACAGCGGTGACAGTGGCAAATGACAGTAGATCTATCAGTTCTATAGCTTCACCAGCTTTAGCAACTCAAATCCGATCTCAGCTTCCCATGAGTTCATACTTTGGGACTCTCACTTATCCGGGATTCTTGTACCCTCCACCGGAATACTCAGCTGGAATTCCGTTCACTCCGATAACTGGTTCCATGGTGCCACCATCTTTTCCGGCCAAGATGACAACTTCCAGGTCTCTTTCTCCAACTCCTTTTCCCAAAACTCTACCCTGTTTAATAGCCACCTGAATCAAACATGCACTGTGAAATTGACCCGTGATAACTATCTTCTTTGGAAATATATGGTTATGCCTATTGTTAGGGGTCATAAGTTGGAGGATATGCTTCTAGGAACTAGACCTAGACCCCCAGATGCTGGTTTGTGTGGAAATATCCCAAATCCGGCTGTAGAAGAATGGAAAACCACTAATCAATTGCTATTGGGCTGGCTTCTTAGTTTCATGACTGAACAGATCTTGATTGAGGTAATGGGATGCAATACTTCTCATGAAATCTGGTCAACTCTTTAAACCTTGTTTAATAGTCAATCTGAAGCTCGAATGTTAGAGTTCAAAAATGACTTAACTAGATCTGAAAAGGGTTCTAAGTCAATGAGTGACTATTTAGCTCAAATGAAATCCTACAGTGATGGTCTAGCTATTGCAGGTTATCCTGTGTCCAAGTCAGAACTCATTTTAGCAACTCTAAGAGGCTTGGACAAGGCTTATGAAGCTAACATAGTTAATATCACCTCAAGAATTGGTTCCTTTCTTGGCCAGAAGTACAATCTCAGTCCTTACCCATGAAAGGTTATTAGCAAGGTTTAATCCCGCAATAAATGTTACTGGTCAGGTTTCTGGAGGTCAATCAAGTGCTGCTACTCACATTGCCACTTACTCTCAGCATACAAACTCTGGACATAGAACTAGACCTAAGCCTACTGGAAATAGGGGACAAGGAGGTTCTAGAGGCAGAGGGGGATCCAGAGGTGGTAGAAATAGAGGTGGAAGATCTGGTGGGAGAAATGGCCCAAGAATGACATGCCAATTGTGTGGTAAGAATGGCCACACAGTGATAGACGGTTGGCACAGGTTTGAACATGGCTTTCAACCTCCTACTGGTGATGCTAACACAGGAGGCCCTAAACAGATTTCAGCATTTGTTGCCACTCCAAACACTATTGCAGACAATTCCTGGTATATGGATAGTGGAGCCACAAATCATGTCACTTCAGATCTGAGCAATTTTTCTCTGAACAACAGTTATAATGGTACTGATACTTTGATAATTGGAAATGGTGAAGTATTAGCTACAGCACACATTGGCCACACTGTTTTGCACACACCACACAAGTCCCTTCACTTGAAAAATGTGTTTCATGTACCACAGATTACTAAAAATCTTGTGAGCATTTTGAAACTTATCACTGATAACTCTGTCACTGTTAACTTTGATGGTTTGTTTTGTTTTGTGAAGGACAAAACTACACAATGCTTCTCAAGGGTCAACTGCTAGATGTCAGTACAAGATAGTTCTGCCTCTTAATGAGCTCAATCAGATCTCCATTTACTCCAAAACCGTGCCCTCTTGTTTTCATGTTTCAGACAGCTATGTGAGTTGCAATAACTTAGATAAAAGTCATGATGTTTGGAACAGGAGATTTGGACATTCATCCAGTCAAACCTTCAGTCTTATTTTGAAGCTTTGTAATGTTAATACTGTTGGAAATTTATCCTTTTGTGAACCTTGTAAATTTGGAAAGAGACACAAGTTATTTCATCCTGTTTCTACTTCTCATGCTACTGCTAAATTTGATTTGATTCACACTGATTTATGGGGACCTGCCACTGTTAAGTCTGTAGAAGGGTACACTTACTATGTGCATTTTATAGATGATCACACTAGGTACACATGGATATATCCTCTTAAGTCTAATTAAAGCTGAAACTTTTGATGCTTTTCAGAAATTTAAGGCCCTAGTTGAAACTCAGTTTTCTGGTAAAATTAAGTGTGTTCAATCTGATTGGGGAGGTGAATATAGATCGTTTCAACAATACTTAGACACTGAGGGCATCATTTTTAGACACCCATGTCCTCATGATCATGCACAACATGGGAGAGCAGAAAGAAAACATAGGCACATAGTTGAAACTGGGTTAACTTTACTTGCATAGGCCCATATGCCTCTAAGATATTGGTGGCATAGTTTTCAAGCTTTTGTGTTGTTGATTAACGCCTTCCTACCCCGTTGAATCATAAATCCCAAAGGAGTGTCTTTTCCACACCATACCTAACGATAAGAACTATATAACTTTTGGTTCAGGTTGTTTACCCTAATCTCGAGACCTACCATAGTCATAAATTTCAGCCCACACCAAAAGATGTGTCAATTTAGGTCCGAGTGCTTCCCATAAAATATACAAATGCCTGGATGAGACTGGCAGGGTCTATATATATCAGCCAACGTCATCTTTGATGAATCCTTTTTTCCCTTTTCTCAAGGATTTACTCAAGGGCCCTCCACACAAGTTCTTTTTGATCCCTCCACTATTTCTCATTCTCTTAGTTTTACTACTCAGGAAGGGGGGGACAAAACAACAGACATCCTGAGCTGATTGCCTGAGGATGAGACATTGTTGTTGCTTTCACATCGATCGTAGCAACACAACCACAAATTTCACAAACTTCCTCTGATTTTAGTAATATGTCTGTGTCATCACCATCACCATCCCCTTCCCCTGTTAGGCATGCATCACCATCTCCTGTTATGCATACATCTCCTTATTCATCTCCATCACCACAGTCTACTACACCTCACACCACTGAACCTACCACTTCATCTGACACACATACAAATGTCCAATCTGACATTCAACAACCACAACCAGTTAGTCCCACCACGACTCACCCTATGCAAACTAGGTCTAAGAATGGGATATTTAAACCCAAGGTTTACTCTGCTGTCATTACTAATGCTCACTCATTTCCAGCTGAACCCTCAAATGTGTCAGAAGCCATACGAAATCCAGAATGGAAAAATGCAATGACAGAAGAGTATAGAGCTCTCACAACAAAACTTGGCAACTAGTGAGACTACCATCAGGGAAGAGTGTTGTTGGAAATAGATGGATCTTCAAACTTAAACTCAGACCAGATGGGACCATCTTGAAATACAAAGCAAGGCTAGTAGCTAAGAAGTATAGCCAGAACTATGGTATAGACTATAATGAGACCTTTAGTCCTGTAGCTAAATCAGCTACAATTAGGATAATGTTGTCCTTGTGTGTGTCTATGGATTGGCCTATACATCAAATAAACATAAACAATGCTTTCCTTAATGGCCCTCTACAAGAAACTGTTTACATGGAGCAGTCTGAAGGATTTGAAGACTCAGCAAGGCCACATTTTGTGTGTAAACTTAATAAAGATCTCTATGGACTGAAGCAAGCACCTAGAGCATGGTTTTATGCTCTTAGATCTCAGATGTTAAACTGGGGATTCAGGCAGTCTATGTGTGATACCTCACTGTTTATATTTCAAAGTTGATGATAAGGTTTTTTTGTCTTGGTGTATGTTGATGATATATTGTTGATGTGGAACTCACATACTCTTATTCAGAGGTTTATCGACTTTATATTCCAAGTTCTCTTTGAAAGATTTAGGACCGTGTCACACTTTCTTGGAATGCAAATGGTAGTGGTTTGTATCTCATTCAATCCTACTATGCATCTCAATTGTTAAAGAGGCTGAATATGGAATATCTTAAACCATGTCCTACACCGATGGTGGCTGGTAAGAAACTTGTTCCTAAACAAGGAGAACCTTTGGCTAATCCCGAATCTGTAGAAGTGCCATAGGTGCTTTACAAAAGACTCTTACAATGACTAGACTGGACATTGCATACACTTTCAACACTCTAAGCCAATTTATGCAAGAGCCTTATACTGAGCACTAGAAAGCACTTAAGAGGTTACTTATATTTGTGTAGGGAACATTGAGACAGGGTCTTTACTTTGCTCCTAGTAAGAAAATGGAGCTACATGGCTTCACTGATGCCAACTGGGCAGCATGTCCATCAGATAGGAAATCCACTGGTGGATACTGTGTTTATCTTGGGAAATCTTTGATCACTTGGAGCTCCAAAAAACAGTCTGTGGTGGCCAGGTCAAGTTGTGAGTCTGAATACAGGGCATTATCAAATCTGGGGGCTGAGATTCAGTGGATTATGCAATTTTTGAAGGAGATCAGGTTTGGTCTTCCTGCTATACCCATACTTTGGTGTGATAACACAGGTGCAACTGCTTTGGCTCAAAATCCTGTGTATGTCTTACGTCATCGTATCAAAAATAAAACAACGCGGAAGCTAAAAAGATTCAGGTAAACATGTCAAGATTTCTAACGAGTTACAAAGCTACCATACTAGAGATTGAAATATATATTACAACAACGAAACTTGTTTTGCAACATACGATATGAAACTTATCTTACAAACATAAGCGTTATATTACAAACCAAATCGAAATGAAACACGCCTTAACACGATAAAAATATTACAAGTCCGAAAACAACAACATAATAAAGATAACACTTAAATGATCTCCAAGCATAGCCAATGCTCACTCAACATCCTTAACCTCGACATCATCCTACAAATCTTCTCGGGAAAGGAAACATACAAACAAGCAAAGTTAAGTACATAAAGTACTTAGCAAGAGGTATAAGCTATTGAATATTTAGTTTTATAATACAAGGAAAGTAACAATATTATTATTAAGAACATAATGTCCCATGGCACGTTGTGAGGTTCCTATTGGTATCTAGCTTAACTTATCTCTGGTATATCAAGAATTTAAGGGCACTACACTTAGTCTAGGAGCACTAAGCACTCATCTGGGGTGCAACCCACTAAAGTAACACTTTAGCGGTTCCGGGTCCCGTTAGTGCATGATGTTCGGCAGAGTCCATCCAATTTTCCTGATCATCAAGGTGATCGACAGAGTTTATCCACTTTTCCTGATCATCATCACGTTACCATATTCTATTGTGTCTCACCAAGAATTACATGATATTTAGTCTTTTATCTAGCCACTTACGTATATTATTAATCATTAAATAGCCACCTAAGTTATTTCAAGTAAAGGCTCACTTAGAAACTATACTCCATCATCTTAGACCACTAGACTCTAGCCAAGTCTAACACATACATAGCCAATGATGAATCCTAATTCATCAAAGAACAAGGCCAATCTAAGCTTTCCACGGTCCCGTAGTTCATCTCATCAAAGAATCCATCTAGTGCCAGAACTAAACACATCAGAAGCTTATTCATGGTTTTGTCAAGTTATTTCATGTTGTTTAGATCTTATAAGAAAGGCCCAAACCTAAGCCAAAGCCGGCGCCAAAAAAACTAGGCAAACATGTCTTTAGCCGGAAAATATACACTTTTCAGAACCAACATCATAAAACAAGAATAGTTCAATAGGAAGACCCTTTTACTTGATTTCCAAGCAAAAAACGATCCAAACTTGAAGCAAACAACCCTAAACTTGAAACCTTCCAACAAAACCTATAAAAATACAACTTAAAATTTAATTAACAACGATCAAAGGAATCTAAATAAGAACTATGAATTGATCAACTTAAACCGTTAGAACATGATCAAAACCACAAGATTCAAGATTTACGCAAAACTGATACCTTTCAAATCTACACGATGTTAGAACAATCCTTATGTGATTGAATCACATTATTCCCGGATCGATTATGCTAAATTATTGAGAAACAGAGAACGATATTAATCTACAAACATACCCGAATCCATAGCAGCGGAAGACTCTGTAGATGTTGTAGGATCGATCTTCCAGATCTATACACCTCCTGCTTTCTTTGTCGAAGAACCCTTTGTGTTCTCTCGATTTTTCTTTTGATAATGGGGGTCAAAAGAGAGTGGGAAAAGCGTATGACCTAGGGACCATAACCCACCCTTATATAATCAAATATTCATTAGGTCTTTTCAATTTTACCCATCATAAAATTAGAAATTACCTCCGAGTTTCTACACATTAAAGGTCCACACCCTAGCGATACGTTACAGTCCAATAATTATAACCGTAGTAGATCACTTTAAAATGGACTAACATTTATTGACAGTCTACGACATAACAATTATTTCACATATAAGCCCAACGTTGGATATATGATCCGACAATCTCCCACTTGGGCTATATGTGTAACTTTATAATTGTATGTCATAAGATAACCGAATGAGCGCTCAACTTGGCTGTCATTACAAAATGTATCAAATAACAATCCCGTCCATCAAAGTCACCAACATAGGACCAAAGCGGCCTTCGTCGCATCTATCGTAACGGGACCCATCAATGATCACGTATGCTAGTAAAGTTGAATGACATGGATCATGATGTGGATGCGTAGCATGGAAAATAACATGACATGTGATCTTAACATGTATATTTCCAACTAGTCCACCTTAAACTTAATGAGATCAAAACCGTATATCGAGATCAAAGTGTGAAACATCAAAACTTAAATTTCTGCAGAAACAACTGTAACTTTAACTTTAAACTGAATAACCGAAAAATGTGTCTATATTGAAACAAACATTATAAACTACAAACTCCCACTAAACCTAAGCATCCTTAACTGACATGACACCCATATAAGCAATATGCTCAAGAACATCTTGGGTGGTTGTCCCTTAGTGAGTGGATCCACAATAATGAAGTTTGTCATGACAATTTCAATAGACACCCTTCCACTTCGAACTCTATCTTTAACAACTAGGAACCTTATGTCAATGTGCTTAGACATCGATGAACTCCTATTGTTGTTGGGATAAAACACAGCAGAATTATTATCACAAGAATCCTTAATGGTCCTTATATAACCAAATAAAACTTCACAGCCTGAAATAATATTTCCGTATCCATATCCCATCACTAGTGGCTTCAAAAGCCTTGAATTTTTTCTCCAAAGTCAAATACGTCATAAGTGTCTGCTTATCACTTTTCAGATAAACAACTTCTTTTGACAAAATGAAGACATATCCTTATGTGGATTTAAATGTATCTTTACATCCAACAATATCTAAGTCAGTATACCGAATGATCTCTAACTTTTCTGACTCTAGATATGTGAGCATCCTATATTTTGTTTTCTGTAAGTACTTTATAACCTAATAGGTTGCAACCAAATGACCCTTTCCAGGATCTTTTAAGAATCTACTCAACCTAACTGAAATGTACACAATAACCAGACATGTACAAACCTAAGCACACATTAGACTCCCAATAAATGAATCAAATGGAATCTTATGAATTTCCTTCTATTTTGAATCATTAGAAAATGGCACTATTTGAGACTAGCCTTGTCTCCCTTAGACACTGGGGTACCATGTTGTTTACAATACATCATGTCGAGTCTCATAAGAAAACTTTATCGATATAGTCTGTTTGTAATGATCCAATAATACCTCAATAATAACCCTGCTATACATGGATCCCGAAAAAACTAAAAATAGTGTCTCCTAAATCTTTCAACTAAAAACTGAACGAGATAAATGATTTAGTTTCACGCCCAAAATCTATATCATTCTGAATATCATCGACATACAAAACCAGAGTATGAACCTACTCCCACTAAACTTATGTTAGATACATTCATCAACCGAATTTAACTCGAAAAACCAAACGAGACAACAATTTGATGAATCTAACATACCATTCACAGGAAAACTGTTTGAGTCCAACGATGGATTTATTTAGTATGCAAACCATATTCTTTGCGTCACCAAATGCAAAGTTTTATGGCAGCACCAAATCAATGTCACCACTGATAAACATTGTCTTTACATCCATCTAATGTAACTCATAATCCATATGAGCAAGTAGAGCCATAATTATCCAGAAAAGGCCTTTCAATGAAACCAGAGAGAAAGCCTTTTATTGTAATATCCCGAAATTTTGACTTCCTAACTAATTAAGTAAAAGATCTATTATTTGGGAAAATTATGGGATTTATTAGTTTATGGAGGAATTTACAAAAAAAAAAGAGAAGTCTTAATCATTTAATAGATTAAAAAGGATTTTTCTCCTTTTCCTCCTTATTTCCCAAAACACAAATTTTTCAAATTTCAAAACCCTCCCTTGCCGTCGCCAAGAGTAAGGAAGAAGGAGAGAAAAATCGCTCCTTGGTGTTTAGGAATTCGCTGCCGCCATCATCGGTAAGCATCGTTATTTCTTTTCCTACATCTCGAGATGACGACGATCGGCCGACCAAAGGCCACGGCCGATCCTCTTATGCGTTGAAAAGCGGGTCATGCGATTTAGGGTTCTATCTTTGGGGATCACTAGAATTGTTTGGTGATCACTATTTTGTTTATATATAGATTCGGGCTTCAGAGAGAACGATTCTAGCTCGATAGCAGAGGGCTTTCAAGAAACGCAGCCTTAACCGGTAAGAATATTTCTACGTTTTTGTGTCAAGTTTTATTCAAGGGTGTCTACGCTTGGTTGTCCTGCTTCGAGGATGTTATACGCTCATAATAAGTGTGTTGTTGCGTTGGTTAAAATCTATAGTTGGTAAGATATTGTTGTATGGAGATTTCGGGCTTAAAATGTTGTATTTGTCATTGCTTTTGTTGTGAAACGACTCGTAAATCGCGTGTATAATTGTTAGGGTTCAAGAGGAAATCCAGGTGGACGGGCGCCCGTGCTCGCTAGACGGGCGTCCGCTCGATTTCGCCCGCATTTAGCCAGGGGTTACTCGGACGGACGCCTGGAGGGGTTATTTTACATTCGGGACCTTTAGGTGGATAGTTGTGATGTATGGTATCCGTTGTGGATTGGTCGTAACTTTTGTGGATTGTTTGGGTCCTTCATAAATTGGTGGTACTTTTGTGGGTTAGTTTTACCTTCATGATACTAGATTTATTCTTACTCAACTTTATAGTTGATGCTTTTGCTTTCGTTTGACCTGCTATGATCCATTTACGGGGATGATTCTTAGCAGGTACTTCTATGGATGTTTGCTTGTTGTTGGGATGTCGCGGGGTTTGAGAGCCACGTAGTCGCAAATCACATGTTTCTACATTATTTGGAATTTTAAATTTTAAAGATTTTGACGTTCCGCATAATTTCATTTCTTTCGGCTATTTGCACTCACTTGAATATTTCTTTTAAAATAATGAATGGTGAATGTTTATTTTCTTTCGTTGTGGAATGTTGCATGTTACCGCCACGATCGTGGTGTCGCGGATTTAGTGGCACTACGGTGACCAATACCGCGGCCGACGGATTGGAAACCGGGTGTTACATTTATAACACTCATTTTGCAAAACTTTAATCCACTTACGAGAGTCTGAGCTTTCCATGGCTTGGGGAACGGTAAACGGATCGTTCACTATGATGCCATGATACTTATGCTCAAGGAGGTAAACAATATTATCATGAATCGTTGACCTCATCTCTCTAGTAGAGTGCCTAAGTTGTGTTGCCAATGATTTCTCATGTGGTACCTCATGTGCTCATGTTGCTCCTATATTGGTTCTTGAGGATGTTGAGGTTGCCTAATTGGAAGTTCAAGAATATTGTCATAAACCGTGATCTGGCAATAGTATACATCCCATTTGGGAAAAACAAATTGGTACCAATCGCCACGCATATGGAGAGTCATGGTAGGCTCTTCTTTAAAGACAATATTTCATACCTTATCTTCCCCCCAAACTCAATATACTCAAGGAACCTTGCAGATCCCGCCTAATAAAACAAAAACCGGAAGTACGACCATAGAACTTAAAACCCCTGGATCTCTTAAAACACACACATAACAGTTGACCATTCTTAAGTCCAATTTTCATTCCTTTGGTTTATAAGGCCTAACCTTAGTTGGACAACCTCCAATATGATTACACCGAATACTATATTTTCCTAGTCCATATTTCATATTGGGTTTTGGTTACGGCTGTAGTGGTATTTATTTAGTATGAAAGCTGCCAACTTTAATTTCCGTAGTGACTACCATTAGATATAGGTAATTAAAAGCTTAATAATCGCTCATGAAGGTGATACTTTATTTCTGACCATTCCAACATACTGTAAGGAATATACATCAAGTGACCATATGTATCAATTCTAAGACGTACTTAGAGCAATCAAATATCTAATCTCCTATGTTGGTTTGTTACCCCTTAATACAACCTGCTCAGACAAAATCCATCTGACATATCAAGGGGACCAAATGTTCCATCTGACATAAGCCTTTATATTCTTTTTCAAGAAATTTTACAAAAAATGCTAATGCCAAACCATATAGGAACCATCATTAGTTAAATTTGATTTGTGCCATGAAAACTAAATGCAGAGAGTATCAAGATAATCACTGAAAGCCAAATGATTAGAACATATTTGATTTGAATCCTGGAAAGACTAAGGTATCATCCTTAATTGAACAACAATGTCCTAATTTGTCCAAAGTCTTTTCCAAGTCTAGAAAATGTTCAATCTTCAGTAACAATCTAGTTTCTGAATAGCCTTAAACTTTATTGCATCACAATCACCCACAAAGATGTATCTTTCAACATCCACACCCTAGCGATACGTTACAGTCCAATAATTATAACCGTAGTAGATCACTTTAAAACGGACTAACATTTATTGACAGTCTACTACATAACAATTATTTCATATATAAGCCCAACGTTGGATATATGATCCGACACACGAAACTTGTACCAAAACGATGCATGCCTCACGGGGATTCCCTTCCTCTACTTGAACCTGGAATTCGTCGAAAGCTTGGTGAAAATTGGCGAAGATTCTTCTCTTCCTTGTTTTGCTTTGGCAGAAATTTGAACTATTTTTTTTGAACTTCTGACAACCCAAATTATGAGATGTTTTATTTCTTGGAAATAACTTCCCTAGTTATTTTTTTCGAAACTATATTATTCTGACTTTCATCGAATGGCCTTTTTTCCCTTTTTGAAAAATCAGAATATTACAAGAACGCCTATCACACATATAATTACAATTAATCAATTACATATATGTAAGCCTCACATCATTAGACTACAAAGCGGAAAACGGAAAGATAGACTCGGGAAAACTAAAACACTAGTACAAGCAATCGAAGATGAACACAGCTACAACTAAAACAATATCCCAGAACTATTACACAATGATCTAAGTGTTGGATATAGTGTCCGAAAGACCATTTATGTAATTGTTTTTATAATTAATAAATGACAGATTTATTTATCATCTTATTATTTACTTTGTGCTCATAAAAAATAAGCTATTGAAAACACTAAGTTGTATCATACGTATCCAAATAACTTGGTGTGGTGATTATTAAGTTTATGGTGATACACTTAAATTGTAAGTCCATGGTGAATTTAATCAAAATATGATGTTTATTGATTAAACTACCATTATTGTGCCCATAACACTTTATGCTTTACACTCTAAGTATTGGTCAGATCCTTCATGAATGAAAGTAAGATTACTTAACATAAATAAACTTATTTTATGCTTTGTGACGCCACCCGACAAATTATACAATGGATCTCATCAGAGAGGATTCACACCATAAGATCATTACAAGAAGATAGGTTATTTATTTATTTTTTCCGTAATGAAAGATATATTAAACTCAATCAAAAGAAAATTTTATTACCGGACAATCGCCAGGAACACGCCGGAAGACACCAGACCTCCACCAGTTTATTACTGGACACCATTACCACCACTACCATACAAACGAAACAAATGATCAACAACTTGGAAAGAACCCCAAGTAAACCAAGTTCAGTCTCACTAGGGAGAACCTGACTTGGTAAGGTAATAAAAAGGATGCAATCCGTCGTAAAGTGGATGCCCTCAAACGAAAGGAAAAACAGACACCAGTCAACAGTAAAAGTAGAGAGCAATAACTCCGACGAGCACCACAACCATCCGATGCCAACATACATACTAAAATTACTAAAAACAAGAACTACAACCCAAAAACACCAAAACCTACACCAAAAGACAACATGCAAACCAACTACACCACCGCCGCCACTAACACTGCTATAGTCACCAGCCGTAAAATAAAAACCCATCTAATTCCTGCCACCGTCCACTGAAATCACCAACCAGAAGATAGAGAAACCCAGGCCCGTCAAAAGCCTCTCACCAAGGATACGATCGGTCCAAGAGACAGCCACAATAAACACCCGCAGCCTAGCCGCCATGGTAATACCACCTCCGGCCAGCTTCAGGTTGGCAGACCGGAATCTGATGAAGCCCAAAATTGCAGATCCGGTAGCCAAAACTGTCAGATCAACCCTGAAAGAACTTTCTCGTCCATCTTCCTCCTAAAAGAGCCAATCTTCAACGGAGTTTGAGGGGGACAGGGGTTTTCCGGCCCAAAATGCCGCCACCCCAGGCGGAAGTAAAGGGTGGCAACATCAAATCTAATAAAAAATGCAAAATAAGTAGATCCGAAGAGGGAGAACGAAAAATATATAATGGAAAACACTAGGAAATAAGAAAAAGCCTCCGGCACCGGCGGCTTTCGGTGGTTGGCGCCGGAAAAGAAGGCTAAATTGGCGTGAAGAAGGAATGGAATTTCCAGAGAGAGGCTAGAGAAAAATAAAGAGAGAGAGAGGGGGAGAGAGAGAGAGCACGTTTCGAAGATAGGTTATTGGAATGATCTTTGAAATGAGAGATAAATGGCTTGAGGACGACATCCATTATTAATTGCTTTGTTAACAAGGTAAAGTGAATTGCATTTAGCCTGTGGATTGACTGATGAAAAAGACAATACTTATATAACCACCCAATCCCACCTAATGAACTCTTGTTAGTAACATAAAGTTTTTATTTTTTCAAAGATGGGGATGTTTCTACTACTTTCTGATAACAATTTCAAATATGATCAACTAGCAACATTGGTTGATCATCCCAAAGAACAACATGAATAGCAATCTTAACTTTACCATTCAAACACTCCGAGGCATTTTCAGAAGTATCTATTAAGGAAAATCAGAATAACACAACAAAAACACTAAATAACTATTTCATTGGATTGATTAAAAATGGTTGCACCACTTTTCTTTGTACAGGAGAGAAGTCAAAGATAAATACAATTCAAATAAATGAAACAAAGGTTACATTACCATTATAAGGTGTGCTCTAATGAACATTCCCCAAATAAGAAGTTACATGATTGGTGGTGATGAAATCAACTTTATCAGCACTCGCTGCTCGCTTTTAACCCCGCTTATCACTTTATTGGCATGTTTTGGGTAGATTTAGACCTGTTTGAGTGAAATATCGAGAGGTATGTGTACGGGGAGTTAAACTGTCACATTGATAGCAAACTCCGCCTTTTTAGCGATATTTACCTCATTTCCGAGCACTTTTGTCTTGGCGGAATTATGCGTGGTGTTTTGTTAGTGTGTTTATTGCGTGACTTAGGTGACTCGAGGACCCGAAGGCGATGTTTTGGTATGAGAGACATGATCATAGCATGAATGTGGCATAAAAAGTGAAGAAAAGCCAAGTTTGGAGTGAAGGCAGGCAAACGGGCGCTTGCCATACCTCAAACGGGCGCCTGGCAGTGAAGCCTACATCAAACAAGCTTTTGCCCATCCCAGACGGGCGCCCACGTAATAATACATCATTCAAAGTTGGGTTTTCACCAGACGGGCGCCCAAATGACCCCCAAACGGGCATTTGGGTTGGTTCAAACCGATTCAAGAAGCTCATATATCCTAAACGAAAGGCCCGTGGTTGCCGACGGGCGTTTGGCCTTCAAGTCACGATTCACCAGACGGGCGCTCATGAATGCAAACGCCGGCCCATCAAGATGAAACCCTAATATCTTCATATTTTCAGCAGCACGGGCATCCGACATGACTACGGGAGTTCGTGGACCGATGCCAGCAGACTTTGACCTACTCTATAAATACACATTTCATTCAAATTTCTAATGATACTTGGCCGACTTTTTAGACTTTTCTTAGGCAATTTAGGGGCGATTTTAGTGTAGTTTGATCACCCTTTGATCCCCTGATCCCATAAATTACATCCTTAGATTCTACAAACTTTTTATACCTTAGATTTACTTTTCAAGAACAAAGATTTGACTTTTTGATCGCTTTTCTCTTTGGTATTTTCTGGATCAGATTTTCTGCAAATTATATGGTAATGAATTCTCTTTTATTTATTGTCTTTGGTTTGATTTCAATTCTCATTTCGTTTATTAGCATAATCATGAGTAGCTAATTCCGCTGTGTAGTCGAATTATGTAAAAATGAGCTTAAAACCCTAAGGAGATGAGATAGGGAGTAGTGTAAAGGCGAATTGAATGTTTAAACGATTAATACACATCCTAAAACTTATTTTAACGCTCTTTGAATTAGATTGATCACCTAGTTCATCGTCACACACATCGAACTTATAGATGCATTTTGTGTGAGATGTGGGATAAGGGTTTTAGGATCGCTATGTAGATTCGGCCTAGTTGAGCCAGTCCGTTTCCAATATAGAGGTTTGTCATCGTTGTTTGAGCGACTTCTGAGCTTAATCATGTTAGGTTAATCGCTTTTCTAAAGGGAGAATTAATTAACTTCACATAGGTTGGTTAGATCGAGTTGTTCACCTAATCGCTAGAATTAGGAGTTGGCACCCGTGGATGTCGTTAAACTACATTGATAGGTAGGTCGGTTAAGACACGCCCCGCTAAGTCCTTCCTCAGGTAAAAGTAGCTCGTGGGATCATAGTTCGACTATACCCTTTAATACCTGTAAGTAAATTCGTTAGTACATTCTTTACTTTTGCATTAGTATAATACTTCCACCATTATTTTGACTGAACTAAGTTCTAAGTCGACTTTGGTACCGAACATTACTCCATGTGGATTCGACTGAGACCACTATACTACCGCTGACCCGATACTCTCGCCGGTTAAGGTTAGCGGTTAGTTATTTTGCTATCAAGAATTTTGGTGCCGCTGCCGGGAGTAACGCTTGATATCTTGTAAGTTGACCAAAGCTTGGGCTTAGGTCGGTTATTTTGTTTTCTTGTTGTTTCTTGTTTGTCGTTGAATGACCAAGCTCCAAAGAACCTCTCATCGAGCCAATTGAAGCTTTTGCACGCCATAGAAATAGTCAACGCCGAGGAGAACCTCGATTGCCGGGCCCAACCCTTTGTTTGAGGAAGAAGGGTAGTAGAAAGTTCACTTTCGTAATCCTCCTCAGAGGAATGAAGGATTCACCAAATCATAGAGATGGCAAAGAGCCCTTAATCGAGCACAATGTACAAGGGCAAACCTCAGACATTACCGGTGGTAACGCAACACTACCATTGCATACTCCACCGAGGACCCTCGTCATGAACCGTTAAAAGAGGACAACACAAGTTGTTGCGCCGCTTGATAAACCCACAGCTTTAATCAGAGGACAGGATTGGACAAGACATGGGAGGACAAATGCTCGGGAATAGCGTAACTCGGACCCGACTAGACCAAGAGACGGTAAATCGAAAGTAATCGCAGATGCTAGAGAATCGTGGAAATCAACAGGGTTCCAAAACCCATATAACCCACATAATCAACCCCCGCGGCAAAGTAGCTTTATCAAGCAAGCAACAAAGCGTAATTATCACCACAGATGGCTCAAGAAAGTGTGAGACCGAGGGTCTGCCGAGACTATGTTACCACCCCGCAGGAAGTTATAGGGCACAATCCCATTAGAGTGCCCCCGATTAATGAGAACAACTTGGACATCAAGCAAAACATTCTGAACATGTTGGGGGAACATGCTCTATTCCATGGGAAATCAACTGAGAACCCAAACAGCTTTCTTGATCATTTTCTCCAAATTTGTGGGACGATGAGATATAATGGGGTTAGCGATTTAGGCGATAAAGTCGATAGTTTTCCCGCTTGCACCGAGGGAGTCGCTAAGGATTGGTATGATTCGCTACTCCAATGATTCGTTACATACATGGGCGGATGTAACAAGAGTGTTTCAAAATTATTTTCCTCCGCGAAGATTTTAGATCTCAAAGAAGAAATCTCTTCGTTTGACGGTCTCGAGGGAGAGACATTAAAAGATACTTATGAGAGATTTAGGGTTCATCAAGAGATGCCTCCTCACGGTTTTTCTACGGTGGAGCAAGTTATTATATTATTCAGTGGCCTTAGAGCCAATGGACCGTAACAAATCGAATGCCGCAAGCGGGCGGAGATATTATGAATCGCCGCGTACAAGCTATGAGAGACACAGAGAATGCAAAGATATGGAGAACGACAAGTGGGGTCAAGCAGAAAGATGAAGAAAGCCCCAACGGAAAGTGTAAAGTCATTTAAAAGAGAACTCGACGAGAATCGCCATGCACGATAAGATGCAAGAAATGGTACTAAAGATGGACCGAATGGAGTTGGAAAGAAAGAAGGCACAAAGAATGCCAACTTTGTGGAGGTGGACATTCTCGCCATGGAATGTGCATCATCGGAAAACCCACTTATCCACAAACAGCTGACACCTACTCCAAGACACCAAAGTCTAGCAATCGTAATGACCAACAAATAATGAATGTCTATTCACAAGGTAAATATGAATCAAGCAAGAATTTGGCAAGCAATCGTGGAATCGTAACTTTGATAATCATCAAGGGCCGCAAATGGATTATGGTATGGGTGATGATTCACAACAATATGATGTGAATTATGTTGACAAGGGAATCGGGAAATGGAATCAAAATCAAGATAATCAAGGTTGGAACCAGGCGTAATCGTAATCGAATCGTGAATAATAGTCGTAACCAAAGTTTTAGGCAAAACCAAAGCTCATACAACCAACCTTGGAACCGTAATCCCTGTAATCGTAATCCATACCGTAATCGAGCCAAGGTAGCTATCGTAATCGCAAAATCTCAATCATCAGGCCAACAAAGAATCGCAGAATCGGAATCAAAGCAGAGTTAGGGATGGAACCAAAATCAAGGCCAGCAGGTAATCAAGAAGCAAATCACCCACTCGTAAACACTAATTCGCACGATCAAGATCCGAATGCTCATCTTCACCGTAACAATCAAAACACTCAACAAATGAATACTCGTGCTCGAAGACGTCCACGAGATAATCCCGGAAAGACCGGATAGGATCAGATCTCGAATTGAATAAGAATGCTGTTGAGCAAAAAGTGGCCACTCACTCCGCCATTCGGAATTTGGAAACCCAAGTTGGGCAAATCACGAACAAACTGAAGAAGAATTTGAGTGATGTTGAGCAGAACCCGAGACAAGTGAATGCAATATTCACTAGAAGTGGTAGAGAATTGGGAGTGGACCAGCCAAAGAGTGGGGTTGAAGCAGAGAAATATTTGGATGAAACTAAGGTAGCAGAGAGAGAAATAATGGAAATTGAGTTGGAAGCTATGAAAAAAGAGTTAGCTGTTGCTAAGAGAGATCTCACGATTGCTAGGAAAGAGAGGGCAATGGAAGTCGAGAGAGAGAGCAAGCACCAATCCAAGAGAGTCAAGCAATGGAGAAGCGGGATATCATAGTTTTGGATATAAAAGAGAGGAACCGAGCAAGCCAAAGAACGAGACAGAAGCTACATCCGGGCCTCCAAGGCCAAAAGCTCGAGGTAAGCATGATTTTATGCCCCCCTCCTCTTGATTTTGATGAGAATACTTTGCCATACCCACCTAAAGGCCCTAAGAAGCCGCCTATCGAAAATCAGCATAGGTTCCTCGACATTCTTAGGAAGGTAGAGATCAATGTCCCCTCGTTAGAGGCTGCTAGTGTGCCTGAGTATTTTAAGTGTTTGAAAGGGATGTTGGCAAGCAGAGAGAAAATGGGTAAGGTAGTTGTCAAGAAGGAGTGTTCGTAAGTTTATGACAAGAAATTCCCCTAAGATGAGAGATTGAGGAGGTTTCACCATTCCTATCACCATAGGCAATACAAGTTGATTGAAAATGTTTTATGTGATTTAGAGCTTCGTGAGCTTGATGCCTAAAGCGCTTTATGAGAAATTAGGTTAGGTGATTTAGAGCTTCACGGAATGACCCTACAAATGGTCGATAGGTCGGTGAGGAAACCGCTGGGGGTAGTCAAGATGTGCTAGTTCAGTAGGCAAGTTTGTGTTCCCTCGTGGATTTTGTGATTCTTGACATGGAGATGGACTCTAGACCTATGTCCCGTTAGGTCGTCCTTTTGACCACTAGTGATGCTCATATAGAGTAAAGAGTGGAGATATTTCGCTTGGAGTCTGGGTAGAGAGAGCGCTTAAATGTCTACAAGCGATGAGGTTGTCAAGTTTATAATCGATGAATGATTTATACGTAATCTTTGTTTTCTTGTGTTGTAGTGCGTCATAGACTGGTCGCTCACCGAGTCGTAAACGAGCCGAGCCGAGCCGAGTAGCCGATGTTCAAGCTCGAGCTCGCTTATTATCGAAAGTATGCTCGGCTCGACTCGTTAAGACAAACGAGCCTAAAGCCTGCTCGAGCTCGGCCGATAAGAAAGAAAATGTTCGAGCTCGAGCTCGAGCTCAAGATCAAGCTCAAGCGAACAGCTCGAACTCGAGCTCGGCCTGCTCAAACAGAACAATGCTAGCGTGACTTGGTGCTCAAAGGCTCACCAAATGTGATTTCAAAGACAGCAAGTATATGTATATATATATTGCACATCGATGCAAAGAAGAAAATTAATACACAAAGTAGCTTAGCAATAATTCCCCTTACTAATGCACACAAACATATATATATAGATAAGAAACAATTAAACCCTTAAATTAATTCTCTAATTAATAATATTAGCAAAGCAATTACTTCTTTTCCTCGCTTAATTCATCTCATAGCTCTCCACCCCCACGACTTTTACCTCGTGATGGTAATAATTTAAGTGGCAGGCCGAATCATTCACTAACTTCAATTTCAATTGTTGTGTTGAATCATCCATTTCCTTCAAATTATTCATGCTTCGGGAAATAAAGGATCTCCTTTAAAAAAACAGAAGGAGAGGCGAAAGAGATCGGTGGGTTCAAACAAATCTTCGGAATAGCATTGAATATGGTTGAATAAAAGAAGGTAGGAAAATATAAGAGATGAGTCAAAAGAAATAAGTTTGTCCTTTGAAATTTTTGGCCATTTCAATCAGAATCTCAAGCGCTGGGAGGAGGGATGGGTGGGTGGTGATTGAGGAACTTAGCTGCAAAGACTTTCCGGCCGGTTTCGCTTTGGCTCACGCTTCGCATTAGATCATACCGCAGTCGCAGACTTGGGAGAAGGCGAGAGGCGGAGCGCGGAGAGCTTAGAGAGCGAGCGCGCGGGCAGGTTGAATCGGCTGAAACTTGAAAGAAATGGCAATGGGCAATAATTTGGGGAATAATTTGGGATATAGGGATTTTGAATATATATATTTGTTATTATATATTTATTATTTATATAATATATAATATATGTTCACGAGCAGGCTTATCTTCTCAGTCCACCCTAAGTCGGGTAAAACTCTATATAAGCAAGCATAACTCGGGAATTGTAATAGACACTCAACATATACCTTAGTATATATTCAATAAAATCACTTTATTCATATCTTGATACAATGTAAACACGCAGGTGTACGTTTCCATTTCGCATTTTAAAGGCCGCAATATGTAAAGCCTTTATTTTCTGCTTCTTCTTTTAAGTAATTAACTCTCCTCCAATTATGCTTTCTTATTGTTTGAGTTAGTTAATCATAGATAGACGATGATCTAGCTATAAACGTTGGGGATGGCTTCACACCTGTCTTGGCGGGAGACTCGTCCCTCATCTTGCCGCCATACAATTAAAGTAAACGAGCACTAGTCGAATCTTTTGATGTTTGCACTAGGTATATCGTTGGGCATGCTCAAACTTATGAATGCTGAATTTGGTTGACATGCTATGTGCTTCTTTGGTATGTTATTTGAGGTTGTTTTGAGTTGAGTCAGTTGAGCGTCATCCGGTCGAGACAACGACGTGAAACAAAGGCGCTCGGTGGGAGGCAACCCACCACTATCTGAGTTTTTCTGAGGTTTTGATCATAAATTGTGTTGGAAAAAAAAAGGTTAGAATCAAAAGGGTTTGAAAATTCTGTGTTTTGCACACAGCTGGGGTCAACCGGGCGTTTGCCCTCTGCAAACGCGCGTCCGTCTCGGGCGTTTGTTATGTGTTGTTCCTTTGACAGTCTACCTCGGGTGTTAGGGTTGTTTAGGAGCTGTCGATTCCATTTGACACATCTGTATTTTATTTGATGCTACTGTCGGTTTTGATTTACTACTCTTATGATGGGTTTTGTAAGCCTTAAGGCACATTCATACTTTCGTTTGGATTTTGGTTTCTATATGTACACATTTTGGATCATTTCTATATGTCAAACCTCTGTGGTTTTCTTTTACGAGGAGATGTTCTGTGCTTTACCCGTTTGGGTCATTTATCCATCTATAGCGATCCACTGTGTACGTTACAATTGCATATCGAGTTTTCTGACGTGACAGGGCCATTTTCTTGTTATTCCCCCTCCCTACCCGATATTTTGGCATGAGGACCATCTCCCGTGCATGCTTTGCTTTGGTTGTTTTTGTATAGGGATTCGGGTCGTGCTTTTTTACGGTTGTTACGGGATTTGATAGCTCCTTTCTGTCGGGTCTAAAGCTAAGTCTTCTTTTCTATCTCATTCACACACTGAGGACAGTGCTTCATTCGAAGTGGGGGTGGATACGACTTAGCTTTATTGTTTCAATTGATACATGTGCCATTAATTGTGATATGCTTAGTTAATGTCCGTTTAAAACTTTTCACGGGTGACACCACGCCATATGCATGTTTCTCACGATGGATTTGGTAGATGTCTTAGTAGTCGAGTAATGTATGCCGGGCGATTTTTTTTGTCACGATACGAACCCTTTTAATGCACGTAGACCTTGGTTGCACTTATTCTGGTTGCAATACACACTTATACCCCTAGTTTCGAGGCGAAATAGAAAGGTTGACCTGGGCCGGATACGGGATGAGAGTCATGGCGCCTCTTTGACCTAGTCAGAGCCAAATAAGCCAAGATCCCAACATTTTCCCCTCGTAGCCCCGCTAAGCCTTGATAGGACGGTCTGACCACTGGCCGAAATGAGCTATTTTGGTTACTTAGCCTGTATTATCCTAACCCGGAGCTTTATTATTGGTCACATTTCTTTTGATCACCCTACGAGTGGACTTAGTCGTTGCTTTAGACATACTTGCTGAAGCAAGTGTGGGGTGGTAGATGGTGCGTGTTTTGAGAGGAGTTGGTTGGTACGAGCTAATATAATGAAGGGGAGGAGCTCGAGGAATCTATTGTGAGGCTTGTTGGTTCGGGAAAAAAATATATAAAGTTGAGAAAAAAGAAAAAGAAAAAAATGAAAAACAATGAAAAAAAAGACAAGAAAAGAAAGAGAGTTTGAATAAAGTTGGAAACAAGGTCAGGGGAGGATGTATTGAGTAGGTGAAAGTATGATGTTAAAGTTGTGGTTGGTTATCAATGCATACAAAGAATCGAAAGAGTTTTTCTGTGGTTTAGTGTGTTTCCAAAGCAGGAATACATGAAATTAGGTTCACTCGTGTTTTTCTCTTTCTCCAGTCCCAAAATTTCCTTTCGATTAACCCCGTCCCGAGCTTGACATTATAACCCTTCAAGTCCTACTTGACCGTATTTAGCCTCGGTTGCCTCGATTAGTGGAGATTCTAGCCCGGTATGAGCTGCTTGTAGTCATTTGGCCGGTATTCAAAGCCGGTGATCATTTTGAGTGTATATAGCCCTCGGTCTATAGCACACACACTTCATTTTCGTGGTAAGATAGAGTCAAGCGGTGTACGTTCAGTGTCTATTTTCCTTTTACCTTGATGTCGTGAGCGCTATGCATGTGTTGTAAATTTGATCCCTTGGTCTGTCTTAAAGCGCCTAATTTACTCGAGGACGAGCAAAGGCTAAGTGTGGGGTGGTTGATGGGAGTCAACTTTACTGTACTCTGGTGTGTAGTTTAACCCCCGTTTATCACTTTATTGGCATGTTTTGGGTAGATTTAGACCTGTTTGAGTGAAATATCGAGAGTTATGTGTACGGGGAGTTAAACTGTCACATCGATAGCAAACTCCGCCTTTTTAGCGATATTTACCTCATTTTCGAGCACTTTTGTCTTGCGGAATTATGCGTGGTGTTTTGTTAGTGTGTTTATTGCAGGACTTAGGTGACTCGAGGACCCGGAAAGCGATGTTTTGGTATGAGAGACATGATCATAGCATGAATGTGGCATAAAAGTGATGAAAAGCCAAGTTTGGAGTGAAGACATGGAAAACGGGCGTTTGCCATACCCCAAACGGGCATCTGCAGGAAGCCTACATCAAACGGCCGTTTGCCCATCCCAGACGAGCGTCCACAGAAGTAATACATCATTCAGAATGTTGGGTTTTCAGCTAGACGGGCATCCAAATGACCCCCAAACGGGCGTTTGGGTAGGTTCAGCCCGATTCAAGAAGCTCATATATCCCAAACGAGCGTCCAGGGTTGCCAGACGGGCGTTTGGCCTTCAAGTCATGATTCACCAGACGGGCATTCGAGGAATGCAAACGCCCGTCCACTGAAGATGAAACCCTAATATCTTTATATTTTCCAGGCAAACGGGCGTCTGACATGACCTGGACGGGCGTTCATGACCGACAGCAGCAGAATTTCAACCTACTCTATAAATACGCAGCTCATTCAGCCCCTACTGATACTTGGCCGACTTTAGACTTTTCTTAGGCAATTTAGGGGCGATTTTAGTTTAGTTTGATCACCCTTTGATCCCTTGATCCCATAAATTACATCATTTGATTCTACACACTTTTTATACCTTAGATTTACTTTTCAAGAACAAAGATTTGACTTTTTGATCGCTTTTCTCTTTGGTATTTTCTGGATCAAATTTTCTGCAAATTATATGGTAATGACTTCTCTTTTATTTATTGTCTTAGGTTTGATTTCAATTCTCATTTCATTTATTAGCATAATCATGAGTAGCTAATTCCGTTGTGTAGTCGAATTATGTGAAAGCGAGCGAAAACCCTGAGGGAGATGAGATAGGGAGTAGTGTAGTGCGTAATTGAATGTTTAAACGATTAATCCACGTCCTAAAACTTATTTTAACGTCTTTGAATTAGATTGATCACCTAGTTCACTGTCACACACATCGAACTTATAGATGCATTTTGCGGTGAGATGTGGGATAAGGGGTTTTAGGATCGTTGCGTAGATTCGGCCTAGTTGTTAGGTCCGTTTCCAATACAGAGGTTTGTCATCGTTGTTCGAGCGACTCTAGAGCTTAATCATGTTAGGTTAATCGGTTTTCTAAAGGGAGAATTAATTAACTTCACATATGGTGGTTAGATCGAGGTGTTCAATCTAATCGCTAGAATTAGGAGTTGGCACCCGTGGATGTCGTTAAACTACATTAGATAGGTAGGTCGGTTAAGACACGCTTCCCGTTAAGTCCTTCCCAGGGGTAAAAGTAGCTCAAATGCGATCATAGTTCGACTATATCCTTTAATACCTAGAAGTAAATTCGTTAGTACATTCTTTACTTTTGCATTAGTATAATACTCTCCACCATTATTTTGACCTGAACTAAGTTCTAAGTCGACTTTGGTACTTGAACATTACTCCCTGTGGATTCGACCTTGAGACCACTATACTACCGTTGACCCGATACTCTGTCGGTTAAGGTTAACGGTTAGTTATTTTGCTATCAGGTGGTTCCACTGTCTAAATACCAAGAGTGATCAACAACTGAGCTTGGTGTAGCAAAAAATATAGATGTCTGCTTAGGTCTTGGACTCATAGTATTCTCTGGTGGTTGGAAGTCAGTCTCAAACCTGTGCCAACATATAACAACAATGTGCCCATTTTCGACACTGATAACGCCCTAAATACTACCATTAATTATACCTTTAATCATGCTCAAGAGGGAATGGATAGGCTCGTTATCATATGGAATATGTGTTAAATGCTGTGTGTATGTTTCTAGGTTCACAATTCTGCATTTGCAATATTATCCTGTAGATTTGGTACTATTTCGTCTTGTTTTATACACTTTTTAAGATGTACCAAAATCTGGAGCAGCTAAGGACGGATATGGGTTGAGAGAAAGACTTTGGGCCAAGTGGAGAAAGTTCAAGAAGAGATCTGCCAGAAAAAGGGACGAAAAGTTGGGCCTGTTAATCGAAGCCCAGGCCCGACTTATCGAGGTCTTGGAGGACAAGAAACCAAAGTCTGCCGCATCTACTAGGTCGGTTAGGGTTTATTTGAGTCATAAGTCGGCTATTGTATCTATAAATCCGCAGAACTGATTGCAATAAATATATATATCATACATTTTTATACAATTTCATATACATTGATCAAGTTGATGAAATAAAGTTTCTTTAGCTTTTGGTGATTTATTTTCCGGTTTTCTTCTCTTCTTGCCATCTCTAGCTTGAGTAGATCAAGCTAGATCTCCGTAACCAAGGTATGAAGCTTTGAACGTTCATTTATGTCTTTATTATGGTAGATATACTTGTATTTACGTGTTATAGTTAATCTGCATGTTTAACAACCCCATAATTTACTTAAATTAATCAATACAAAGCAATGTTTCCAGAATAAGAACCAACGCCCCCGATAAATCGGCGGTCTATGCCGATTAATCGCGGAAATATTTAGGTAACCCTAATTTGAAGATTTAGCATCAGCTACGTTGATCGACATGATTAATTAAACGATTTTTTAGGTCTGGCCAATCTAATATTCGTATATCGTAAATTAACACGAAGGACTTGCAAGGTGAAGTGTTAGTTAGGACATTGTCTTGATGGATTCCTAGGAACGTGCTAGTCAATGTTGATAGCTGCTTAGGGAGTTTTCGGTCTCGTGCCGGCATCTCTAGATCTTATGGCGTATGGGCTAATACAAGCAACGAAGGAGGTTAGTTGCGTATAAATTGTCTGTTGTCCTTGCAAATAGAAGTAGATAGGGTTAGTAGATGCACCCGTAGCTAAACTAAATTATAACGTTTGATTGATTTAGGGAAATTATGTGGGGAAGTAAACATAAGGATTAACTATACCAAGTTAATTAGATAGGTAGGGATGGACCATGTTCTGTCTATGTTTATTGTTGGTCAATGGCCATATTTGTCATCTTGATTCGGTTAGATTCATTTATGCTTGAGTTGCATTGTCTATGTGGGATCGATCTTGATTCGCCATTGCTATGCTATAATTTGACCTAGTACCCTTGCTAGTATAATCGACGTAATACGCGACAATCAAGCTTTTTGGCGCCGTTGCTGGGGACAATGGCCAATTCCAAGAATAAACGTATTTAATTCTAATTGAGAATTAGTTATTTTTCTTTTATTTTGAAGTCTTGAGTCGTCCTGAAATAAACCTGCATTATTGTACTGCCAGAATAAGAAATTATGAGCCCGATTTACCGTGGGTTGCCCCCGATTAATCGAGGTTCATAAAATCAAGTTCTGACAGCCTCTTTGATTCTGTATATATCCATGTTAGTTTTAGTTAGTAGGTCCGCAACAGTTGGGTCTAAACCCAACTGAAGCGGAAGTTGCTAACCGTTTTGTTTGTTTTTGTTTTATCTTTTTAGCAGGAATTACAGGACACTTCGGAAAATTGTTCAGCAAGGTTTGGGGAAGCAAAACGAGTCAAGAACTATGCCTCGTAAAATATTGAATATCAAACCAATCTCCATGTATCCAGGCTCTAAGGTTAGAGAGCAGTATGAAGCAGATAAGAAGCGAGTGGAGGAGAAAAATGAAGCACTCAAATGTGAAGCCACGGAGAACCCGATGGAGTATGAAACTTATAGCCCAGGTGAGTTTCCTATTGAGTTAATTGACATATCTTCCGATTATGATTCTGATGATCCTGAGAAGGACCTTGATACCATGTTTTCCGAGCCTGAGGATTACCCGGACTTGCATACCGTAGTAAAGTTAGGTGACCCAGGGACGTTTCAACTCCCGATATCAATAAACGGTGTATCTGTAGGATTAAGGCTCTGCGACTCTGGTTCGAGTTGCAACATTCTTCCTTTTTCAATCTGTCAGAAAGCAAAGATTCGGGTAACCTTGGACCAAACACGGTCCATGACATTTGTTGATCGTACCCGAGATATGCCACCCGGTTTGCTGAAGAATTGCGAGATCAAGGTAGGGGATTCACGTTCCCTATAGATTTCATAGTCCTAGATGTACCAGAAGATCCTAGTGCACAAGTCTTATTAGGACGGCCTTTCTTAGCAACCGAGCCATCATGGATTATGATAATGGGGAAATCACTCTAAGGTTGAACAATGATGTTGTAACCATTAAGATCTTAGAGCCCCTAGACAATAGGCCTAAACGCTTCATGATGACCTATGGTCCTGGAAATGTTAGATTTGCGGAGATAGAGGATGAGAGGTCTAGGCATCGAGAGGCTCTTGTAGAAACCTGTGAGCACGAGTTTATAAGAGTACTGCTTAGAGAACACGAGCAGAAGGACCACAACAAGACGCTTGCGGAAGTCAGTCCGTCCATATTACGTATTGATGAGATAGAGCTGAAACGAGAGAATGTGGAATCCTTGGACATGAAGGTTAAGTCTTGAAGCAGGGGTAGACCTAGTGCACGAGCAAAGAGAGCGAGACGTGCAAGGAAGAGGGCTCAGAAAGTTCCTATGGAAAACCGAGAGATAGCACCCCAGAGGATAAGAGTAAACGAGATGGGAAGTGCATGACGGTTAAGACCTCGAAAGTGCAAGTTTGGAGAGTGAAAGCCCCGACCCCTGATTGAATGAGGATCTGAAGACAGCCGAGCCGGCGACTATAAACTTAGAACTACTTCTTGAACCCTTGTTTAGGAAATGAGTCAATAAAAGTAACCAGATGAAACGACGAGCTTTTTTTCATCCTACCGCACTCCTAGGCCTGAAACCGATGGATGTTGGGAAGGTTTTATTACTCGTTGTGGATTCTAGTGAAGTAGGTTAAGTTGAGTCGGAAGTAAGACAAGAAGGAGCAATGGACTAGTAATTAAAAGGTCAGGATTGAGCAGGAAGTCAGTGCAAGGTGTGCAGAACAGGAAATAAGAAAATCTGGAAAAAACATTAGCCGCAATTAATCGGGTATCAGGTCCGATTAATAGAGCTAGGTTTTATCGATTTTTTCATGTCAGATTTAAGATCAGACTCTTCGATAGCACGAGGAGGACACGTGTTGCATCGGTCAGCCCCCAGTCAGAGCAACCACCCATTTCTCCCTCTTTTCCATCATTTCCTCATTTCCCACACTCCATCATTACTCCACCTCCTCAATCCCATCAATCACACCTCAATCTCCTCACCACCATTACTCCACCCACTATCCCACTAAACCCTTCCATCTCCTTCCTATTTTTTCCTATCTAAACACCCATCTATCACCATTTTTCTTCATCTTCAAGAAAAATTCTCCCTTTCTTCTTATTTTTATAAATCTCGGCCCTCATCACCATTTATCACTACCATTACCACCACCATTAACCATTTTCCTTCCATTTCAATACCTTAAAACACCTTTCCCACTCTCTCTTCTTTGTGTTGTCTTTGCTATAATGTTGTTGTTGCTGCCATTCATCTTCTTCCATCATCAGCAACTCTGTTTCAGAAAGAAAAAATGAAAAATTAAGCACGATTAATCCGGACCACCTACCGATTAATCGAGGGTTATTTTATTTCCAGAAATCCAGCAGTCTCTGTATCAGCAGTCATGGGTCCAAAACACAGAAGAACCGTCCGTCGCCCAAGCGGTCATCAGGTTGTTTATGGTGATTCTAACCCCCTGATAGACGGGGTTGAGCAATTCAATTCATTGGATATTTATGAATCATTCCGAGGTCATTGGAATGGCCGACCTGTTGCCCGTGAACGTGGCATCGACTTGGAGGATTGTGGCACTATCTTGCCGAGAGCCATGAAGTATCATGACATTCTGAATATGGCGGAGGCACCAAGCCGGTTCAACGTTACGATGGTGCGAGAGTTCTACACGTATCTGGCGCACAACCCAGGAGCCACATTTGCTATGGTCCGATGGGTGAAAGTTGATTTCACTATTGAGCGGATAAACGAGTACTATAGGGTGCGCAACCCACCAGTAGGACCGGAGGAGTATACATCATCCTCCAATGTTAATGATCTAGAGAGGATGCATATGATAGCTGACTACTTTGGGGTGGTATGGAAGAGAAATCCGATAGGAGTCCCGACTATTTTCCTGGAAAATGACCTATATTGGGATAGGAAGATACTGAACAGATTTGTCTGTTCCTGCCTTCTGCCGACCAAGCATACGACATCTGTTACACCAAAGCGGTCAGAGTTGATGTTCTACCTAGAGCAGGAATCTCCAGTTAACATCAATATCCTGATGAACCACCATATTCATGAAATTGCTGATGAGTCTGAGCGAGAGCTACTGCCTTATGGACCGATGATAGATATCTTTGCTCTAGAGAACGAGGTTTCGGTTCTCCTCAGTGACGATTGGAAAGATCCTGAGCCCCAGATAAGCTCGCAGTCGGTTTTTTGCGAACACCAAGACGAGTAGGTCAAAGAGATAAGAGAAAGCACACTCCGGTCCATGGAGGGACTCGATCTCAGAGAGCTTTGATAGAGGAGAATGCAAGAGAGATTGCGAGTCTGCATCGCAAAATGGACAGAATGATGGACTTCTTAGGCATTCCTCCTTCAACCCCACCACCAAGAACTGCCCCACGTCATGGTGCATCCTCTTCCGTTGCTTCTTCCTCCACTTCTAGACCACCTCCCGGTTTTGAATCTAGAGCTGATTGGGAGGATGATTTTGACGAGGACTAGTTTTTTTTTTACTCATTTCTTGTGGTTATTTTCCATTTTAGTATTTTAATTTTTGTTTTTCTTTATTTTTCTATCTAGTATGATGTCAGACTTTTATAAATAATATAATGATTTTGTCGGCTTAAATTGTTTTAGAGTTATGTTATTTCTCTATTACTGCCGTATTTTTATTCTACGGTTATTGTCACCCACATTTCTTCTCTTGGATTGTTAGAGTTATTTAGTACAGATTTTTCGAGGACTTATTCTTCGAAGCCCATTGCAATTGTTGGAGATCCATTCTTTTTTCTTGCTCCGCCCTTAACAAAGCTAAGTTCCTTTTTCGTTTCATATCTTTCATCTTCTCATTGAGGACAATGTTTCGATTAAGTGGGGGTTGGAGCGTCACTTAGCTTTTTAGCATTATATTCCGTTAATTGCTTGACTATCTTGATTTTCTTGATGCACTTTTCACCACCTAGACTTTGATGCATTTCATCAAAATTTTGGAAAAAGATGACATCTTTGACCTTTTGGAGTTATTAATTACACCTTTGTTCCACTATGCATAAGTAAAGTTGTGCCCACTTATGAAGTAGTGGTGTATTAAGCGCATATTTTGTTTATGAACCACCATTTTAAGAACGTATAACTCACATTCCGTGGTGTGTAGTAGATAGCGCATTACTTTGATTAGAGTTGACCCTAGCTTTATCTCGAATTATGTTCTACCTATGGTCATTTGGGTCAAGCTGTGGTTATTACAAGGGCTAAGGAATTATGGATTCGGTAGTTTATCAAGAGTGGGGCCGTGAGGATAGATAGAATTATGAGTGTTCACCCGCCAAGAAAGAGAAATAAATTTCACGGTATATATATATATATATATATATATATATATATATATATATATTCTCTTTGGCAAAGCAGAGTCGATGGAGTGTAAGACGCAAGACCCTCGTATAAAATAGACTGATAAACGTAAGCCTAAGAGTAATACTCGGTTCTCGATCCGTCTTGACCAGTTGACTTGACCTAAGCAATAAAAGTAAAAATCAATTAATAAAATAAATGGCGTAAAGAGAAAGGCATGTTCGTGACTGGTTATGTAAAGTCCCACATCGGTAAAATAAGAGAATGATCACTCCCATATAAGTGTGAGACATAAAGGTCTTGTCAACTCGGGTTAGCCCTTTTAGACCAAGCGAGGACGGCGGTCTAAGCAGTTGACCGGACATTTATGACTCATTTAGCGCTACCAGGCCCGAGTGCTGAGGCGTTCTGAGAATGGTATCGAGCCGACTATCGGCGGGACTATGCGTTGCACCGTACAAGAAGACGGTGTAAGGATGGCCTCTAGTTACCTCTGGTAGGGGCGATCCAGAACGATCTCGGCCGTCTGGCGAGGACGCGCGATCCCTTATAAAAGGGAGAATGTAAAGTCCCACATCGGTAAAATAAGAGAATGATCACCCGTATAAGTGTGTGAGACATAAAGGTCTTGTCAACTCGGGTTAGCCCCTTTTAGACCAAGCGGGCGGCGGTCAAGCGATTGACGGACATTTATGACTCATTTAAGCGCTACCAGGCCGGAGTGCTGAGAGGCGTTCTGATTCGACTATGAGTCGACGTAATGTGAGATTGTCTGCGTTACTAAAGATCGAGGAGTTATTGCACACACATTGGTTCATGACATGAATATTGTTTAATGCGTTACTTATGGATATGAGTTGACATGATCATTATCTTGACTTTGTGAGGCATTGATGTTTTTAATTAACTTGTACATTGGTTGGGATTACGTTTTCTTTTCGCCTTTTTGCTCGGGATGATCAAAAGCTAAGTGGGGGGTAGTTGATAACGCCCTAAATACTACCATTAATTATACTTTATTTACCCCAAATCGTGCTCGAGGTGGAATGGATAGGCTCGTTATCATTTAGAATATGTGTTAAATGTTGTGTTTATGTTTCTAGGTTCACAATTCTACATTTGCATTATTATCCCGTGGATTTGGTACTGTTTCGTCTTGTTTTATACACTTTTTAGGATGTACCAAATTCTGGAGCAGCTAAGGACGGATATGGGCTGAAAGAAATACAATGGGCCAAGTGGAGAAAGTTCAAGAAGATATCTACCAGAAAAAGGGACGAAAGTTAGGCCGAATAATCGAAGCCCAGGCCCGACTTATCGAGGTCTTGGAGGACAAGAAACCGAAGTCTGCCGCATCTACTGGGTCGGTTAGAGTTTATTTGAGTCATAAGTCGGCTGTATCTATATAAAGCCGCATAACCGATTGCAATATATATATGTATATATATGTATATATACATATTATGCATTATTATACAATTTCATATACATTGATCAAGTTGATGAAATAAAGTTTCTTTAGCTTTTGGTGATTTATTTTCCGGTTTCCTTCTCTTCTTGTCATCTCTAGCTTGAGTAGATCAAGCTAGATCTCCGTAACCAAATGTATAAATCTTTGAACGTTCCTTTATGTCTTTATTATGGTAGATCTACTGGTATTTACATGTTATAGTTAATCTGCATGTTTAACAACCACATAATTTACTTGAATTAATCAATACGAAGCAATGTAGATTCCAGAATAGGAACCGACTCCCCCGATAAATCGGCGGTCTATACCGATTAATCGAAGCAATATTTAGGTAACCCTAATTTGGAGATTCAGCGTCAGCTACATTGATCGTCAGGATTAATTAAAATGATTATTTAGGTCTGGCCAATCTAATATTCGGATATCGTAAATTAACACGAAGGACTTGCAAGGTGAAGTGTTAGTTAGGACATTGTTTTGATGGATCCCTTGGAACGTGCTAGTCATTGTCGATAGCTGCTTAGGGTGGTTTTTGGTCTCGTGCCGGCATCTCTAGATCTTATGGCGTATGGGCTAATACAAGCAACGAGTGCGTATATATTGTCTGTTGTCCTTGCAAATGGAAGTAGATAGGGTTAGGAGATGCACCCGTAGCTAAACTGAATTAAAACGTTTGATTGATTTAGGGAAATTATGTGGGGAAGTAAACATAAGGATTAACTATACCAAGTTAGTAAATAGGTGGGGATGGGGAAGGAATACCATGTTCTGTCTATGACCGTATTTGTCTTCTCGATTTTGTTAGATTCGTTTATACTTGAGTTGCATTGTCTCTGTGGGATCGACCTTGATTCGCCTTTGCTATGCTATAATTTGACCTAGTACTCTTGCTAGTATAATCGACGTAATGCACGACGATCAGCCACTGAGTTGGCAAGCCATCATACTTCCACTATTATATCTTCCTCCACGTCTACCTTTATTCCTGCCACCTCTGAATCCTCATCTACCTCTAAAGGGAGTTTGATTAGGACTAGGTGGCCTTAACCTAAAGATGGATAAGTAGAAACATGAGCAATTTGGATGTGCTTGAGGAGCGTAGCGGCGAGCGGTGGGATTAAACCTAGCTAGGAGCATCTCATGTGTAATCAACTGAGACTGAACCTCTTGCCAATAGAGTGATCATATTTGAGTTATGGTGTTAACAATAGCTTTTTTATAGTTCTTGTCTAATCCTTCAAGAGTATCCAGAATCAACTCAAACTTTAAAATTAGGTACCCTGCTGCAGTAAGGTGGTCACCATAAGACTTCATATGAGAAAAGTAATCGTCCATGGACTTAGATCTTTTCTCAGACTTAGTGAGATCACTCTTGAATTCCAACATTCAAGACTCAGACTAATTATTAAAGAGAAGCTCTAGGGTTATCCAAATCTCATGAGAGGTGGTGCATCCAACCACTTCAACCAACTTTTGTTCTTTCATAGAATCAAGAAACCACTTCATGTGCAATTGACCACTAATTTCCAATATTCAATACTAGGATTAGATAATCTATTTGGAAGCACGGGTGGTTTGGGCTTAGTTCCAAGCAGATAGCTATCCAGATTGTACCTCTTGAACACATGGAGAATGATATACCTACACAAAACGCAATTATCACGAGTAATTTTAACAATAATGGTTTGATTCAGATGTCCATGAAAGGGAGAATTAGACAATGAAAGCAGGGGATAAGACAAATGAGATAGTCTAAAGAGAGAGCTATTCAGATCCGATCTGGGAAGAAAGGAGCTAGAGGATGGTAAAGCACTATTTGTGAATGGCAAAGAACTTGTAAATGGCATAACCTGTGATTCCAGATGTGGTTAGTGATAAGTGTGTTGGAGATAGAAATAAGGAGCTTCCATAAAGTGCTGAGATGGGGATGCATGTTTCTGGTTGATTTGTCGCCGAACTTGACAGGAAATCTAATCCTTGTGACGATACAGTGCTTGCAGATGAATCCACCAGAGTTGACAGCTGATTTTCTTTGATTGTACCCCTTGGCTGCGTTGCCGATGGTGGATCTTCCATGGACGCCGGCTAACCGCTCTGATACCAAGTAAAGAAACTAGAAATCTAGTGAATATTTCATTGATTGATCATAATGATTACAAAAGGTATGATACATATATTGTTAGGTGTAATGCCCGAAAGACAATTTTGTAATTTTTTTATTTAATAAATGAAATGATATTATTATTCATATTTATTATTCTCATATTCACCGATGGGACAATAGTAATTACACTACAGAAAACCCTAAAATATATCGTTTATGTAATCACTTAACTCAGTGTATGGGATATACACGGGAGGATTGAGTTGGTGAAGATGTACTTAAAATACAATTAGCCCATAGTGAAGTTAATCGAGAGTATCGGGTCTCTCCTTTAACGTGCTATTAATGCGCCTGAACACAATAGGTGTGATTGTCTTATCCGGACTTTCGGTTAAGAGAAACCTAGTGGGGCATTTATATATAATAGATATATCATAAGGTTTGGACCGATTTGATTAGAGTTCACGATATAATTCCGTAATCGAGAAGTCTTATCGAATCAATCGATGATCATATTTATGGATATATCTTAATCACGAGGTGATCACGATCAACCGCTTGAATCGATTATGAGGTTTGACTTGGCGGTTAAGGATTACACCGAGTCTGTGATCTCGAATTACCACATCTTGGCATTGTCTTTGGATTGAGTGAGTAGTCCGTGTTATCACAGATACGAATCCATTCCTTCCATTTATGGAAGTAGATGAAACGATTCCCTTATTTGTTAATCCTAGAAAGCGATCGATAAATGCGAGTTCATATTACACCGATTAGCTACCGGTGAGTTGTATGAATTAATTGATCACTAGGGGTTAATGGTAAATAAGGATAAGAGGTTCTAAAAGGGTTAACGGTAACTTCCCGATTTAGAATGAAGCGATCTATGGAGGATTAATCCATATGTAATGATTATATCAATGGGACGCTTATTATCATTCTATGAGGAGATAAATATAATCTCATAATCGGAGGAGTGCGATCACGGGATTATGGTGGCATATTCTGTGATTGATTTATCGAATATAATTATTCTGTTCATAAGATAATTATTTATTTGATTTATCGGAGTCACGATTATTAGTCCATGGTCCCCGACGTGCCTCCAATATAGCATAGCTATTCTCGGACGTCGAATCCTAATAATATTAATTTAGTTCTTATTAGAATTTAATTAAAACGATATGTGAATTAATTGTTTAGTAGACTATTAAATTAGTTGGGCTAAATAATTAAATATGTGAAAAAGACATTTTTCATAAACTTGGCCCAATGTGTGTGTCATGGCCGAAATCCAACCCTAGGAGGGAAGATGCAATTTTCGGCCATAGAGCGTCTTAGGGAGCAAGAGATTGTTTTCTTGTGTATTATTAAGACATGTGCATAAAATATTTATTGGATAAATATTTATGGTAAGAAATAAAGATAAAGATTATTCTAGATTTGTTCTAGAATATTTTGGAATTATCTTGTATTAATTGGATTTATTTATTTGCAAAATAAAAATCCTTGGAGGACAAGGATTACTCTCCTATATAAAGAGAGTTCTCCCAAGCCTAACACACACACATAAAATTCGACTTCTATCTCTTAGAGAGAAGAAGCCAAAAACTCGGCCAAGGGGAGTAAGAAGAAAATCTTGGAGGTTTTCCGGGTAGCATATCGGGAGGATTCGAGATGAGGATTTCCTTCCACCAGGAGTTGCTTGGATCACACGTGCGGAAGATCGTGGTGCTCTTCACACCATCCTTTGTTCTTTCTAATTGCGGTTCTTCTACTTGGATTTTGAGATCCAAGAGGTATGTTCTACAACCCCTTGTAGAGTAGATTTAGTTATTTTATTACGTGTAAATTATATATCTAGACCCTTAAATCGCTTCCGTTGCGTATTACTAACAGTGGTATCAGACGCTTGGTGATCTATATTTATACGTATAAAATATCAGATCTAGGAGTGGAAAACATGTAGATTTTTTGTCCCAATTTTTTTAGGGGCCGATGCATATATGTATTTTTTTTATGTTGCGATTGTTGTGGTTTGAAGAGATGGTTTGGGGTTGGTACTGTTTACTCGTTAGATCTATTGTAAGTTCTCTCGATTTAGATCGTTTGAGCATAGGATTGATGTAAAAGTTGTTGTTTTTTTATTTCTTTATTTTTCGGCTATTTTTTATTTTTTTTGTAATTGCGAAAAAAACGACGAAGAACGATGAAGAACACGAGAAGAAGACGGAACTCGAGGTATGAATAGGAGTCGGGGCGTAAAATTTTTTGTTATTTTTTTGTACCATGCGGCTAGGGTTTGTTTTTTTTTATCAAACCCTAATTTTTTTATAAAATCGGCAATTTTTAAAATTAAAAAAAATTATTTTTCTGGAATAAAGAATACAACAGGATTTTAATAATAATAAAAAAATTCGAAAATTTTTTTTATTTTATTTTATAAAATAAAGGCCCCTTCTCCTTTCGGGTTCGCGGTTCGTGGTTCAAGGTTTGAAGATCGAAGACATGAAGACAACAAGATTGTAATTTACTGCTTTCCTAGGATAGATTAGATACGGGGATACCAACGATCCATCTCGGTGTTTAAATTTTCCGTAATTTATTTTTTATGTGTTTGATCATAAAATAGATATAAAATCGGAATTGCCATGACATGCATCATATCATAAATCCACTCCATGCATACATGTAGAATTTAAATTTTGGTAATTAAAATAGACATGTATACAAACTCGCGTAATTAGTTGAAATTTAATTAATACGTGGTAATTAATTAATTTAGTAACTGATTAAAGACCCGAGGACGGGTTATGAAATCGTTAAGCCTTTTCGGTGTGTGTTCTCGGTGAACCGCCTTAAAAACCCAAACGAGATCACGTTTTCGATTCGTAGTATCTACGAGATTGAATGATGGTAAAAGAACAATAAATCTTGGATAAAAACGGTTCGCCTATAGGTTGGGTGGTCAACTGAGCTTCGCTCGACCGACTTAACCCTCCTAATGTGATGTATGCACGGGGGTCCGGCAAGACTAAGCTCCACCGGTGAGCGGAGGGGTGATTCCTTCTTATCTCAATGGGGCTCTCTTGACCCGATTTCGTCCGACTGTCACATATGTTCCAACGAATAGGACGGGTAGGCTTGGCCTACGTTACCGACACCATTCAGAATCCTTGATTTGATGTGCTTTTATGTTAACATCAAAAAGACGTGGTTAGTTAACCCACCACCACTTCCAAATTATTGAGTGGGAGCGGGGGGCGGCGACACCAACCCCACGGCCTCTCTTATAGATACAAGTAAGTGAGAGAAGGGTGGCGCCGCGGGCGCTTTGATTTCGTCCCTCTACGGATGGTGTTCACCCTATCAACATTCATGGCTTGGTCTCCGAAAGGATAGGATTTCCGGTACTCTCGCCGGGTCACTAACCTATCCTACGACGGCACACTCGGGGCGTATCTAAGAGATCCGATATAGTAGGTCACACTCATCAAGGATATTCTTGATAATATCTAGGCTAAAAAAGGAAGGTAGTCAATGAATAAAGGGATGTTCGATTCTCGTGGAACGTTCGATTCTCACAAGTTATTCATTGATGAGATTGTCTCGATTTAACCGTCATCTCTTTGACCTACCCTACGGCGGCACTGAGATGCGAGGTTAAAACCTTGGAATGGTAGAGTAGACTTAATTTTAGTTTACAATTCCTAAAATAAACTTATATAGTAGTGTTAAACTTGAATTAATATATGTCATTTTATTTACAGCATTAAATCCCTTACTAAATTGCTTAAAAATTAATAATTGACTAGTATTGACTTCATTAAAAAGTGTAAAGTAACTAGGACGTTGAACTAGTTAATCGATAATGCAATTATTTTTCGAAAGAGATATTTTCTCTTAAGCCTTTTAAAAACCAGAGTGACATATAGGTATGTCACTAATGTCATTCGTGTCAAATGGAAGACAAACTTAGTTTGATCAAAGGTGATTTTGGACTTTGAAATTCTTCTAGTGAATTTTGAGTGTGTAGTGATTACACAAGTAATTTTCTAATTGAAAATTCGGAAAATCATGAAGTGTTACTAGTTGAACGATATTTGGAATCGATGGACTAGTGGGAGCTTTATAATTTGTTGTTTTTTCTAGAACATTAGAAAAGTGTAACTAAGTACACACGTAAACGTTCTGATTGAAAAAACGGAAAGTCGTGAAATGCCGCTAGTTGGACGATATTTGGAATCGATGAACTAGTGGGAGTTCTATGATTTGTTGTTTTTCTGGAAACATTGGAACTATGTACGAAAGATTTTCTAATCGAAAAAATTGGAAAATCATAAAAAAAAAAAATAAAGCATTGCTCGTCAGACGGTATTTGGAACCGATAAACTAGTGGGAGCTTTAATATTATGATTTGTTGTTTTTTTTTCTGGTATAAAAATCTGAGAAGTCCCGACGAGTAACACTCGAAATAGACATCCCACGGTTCAAGAGTAGTGTCTACTCAAACGAACCGCTGGTTCAAGACTATTTCCATTCATGGAAAGAATGGGAGAATATGTCTAAAAGTGTTAGTCATCTAAACTGAGAAAACTTTAAGATCGAACCGAAAATTAATTAGCGAAAATCATAGGATAAGGGGCGGTGATTTTTAATCACCAACCTATGAATCCTTGGCGATTTTCTCGAGCTAAGTTCTTTGGAAGAACAAGGTAGCGGTGCATTTAACGATTAAAAGAGTAAACAACGGGCAGTTAATTTTAGATAGAATAGTGGGAGTGATATAAGGAAATGAATCTCGGATTCAATCCTTGGATATCATGGAAAAATTATTTTCATTTAAGATTCGTTGGAGCGAAAGGATTTACCTTCTATTCGATAATTTGTTTGTCGTATAGAAAGTGAATATACCATTTGTAGTACGAATCCAAGACTCGGACTTTTGTTTGATAAAGTCAAAAACCACTAAGAACTGCTGAAATATGTATACATAACACATCTTAAGAACTATTGGTTTCAATATTTAGATAAACGCTTCTTCATATTACATAGTAAGTGCATAGTCCCTAAGAGACAAGACCTGAAGACTGGCTCAGGGTGATTCCTTTCTCCCAGTCTGGTTATATTGTCTCAAAGGTTCAATGACAAAGCTTCCTTTCAATCGGGGAAGGAAAATGGTTATAAAGAAGTAACACCGCTTGTTCATGATGACCTTCGGAGTCTTATGAAAAAAATACAAGCTAGTGGGAGCTTATGAGTAGTGACTTCTAGTCTGACAACTACTCAAACACTCCGGTAAGTTTATCCAAAATATTCTAAGGTGTCTCTGATTTTGTCGGAGATGGAGTATTCTATACTCAGAAATGGGCCATCACATAGTCCTAGGGACTGATGCTCGGCCTGCCTTATAGTGAAATGCTTTCATGATAACAATCGATTTGTATAGGATCGATGATTAAAGCCTCGATCTTTACCGATTTTCCATAAATATAAGCATTTTGTTTATGGACTTTCTGAAACAAGCTAGGGTTCGAAGCAGTTGAATAAAGCGTGGATTATTTGGAAATAGAGCGAAGGTAACAACAATAATCAATCTCGATTATCGTCTCGTGATAATCCTATCTCGAGGAAGACCACCCAATTATTCAATCTGAATAATTGAAAAACTCAATCTACGAAAAGTCTCTACGGAATATAAACTAGATTAATAATCTCCAAAAAACCACCCAATTGTCTATCTCTCGATTTCGGCCAACACCATTAAATAGGAAGAAAAAAACGACCTAAAAATATGGGCCTAATTATTACACAAATAAAAGCCCAATCTGAAAAAACAATAAAATGCATAAATTCGAATAATCCATAAAACTTAGCAATCCGTGCAATTTGGTTCCTCTTCAAGCCCAATCAACACTTAGCAAACTACAAATGGATGGATCATCGACTTTTAAGTCTTTGCTCTCTTCATTCATGACTTGAACCAATCTTTGCATAAGCTTCCCGAGCCTTCTTTACTTGAAATCTTGTAATAGGTCCATCTCGGATGACAATAGGATCTTGAACATGGTGAATCGTGGTTGATCATCGTGGAGTGCATCATTCCCTCCGGTTCGGAAGGATCGACCTCGAGATCATAATGAGGATCGTCAAATGGCGATAAGTCCTTAACATTGGCGGTGGAAGACATGGTCAATCCGGAGGCAAGTCTATGACATAGGCATTGTCATTGACCCGGCCGCGATGATGCTTGAAATGGTCCATCACGCGGTAGTTCGGTTTGCTCTTCCGGTGATGTGGAAAGCGTTCCTTGCGGAATCTGACCACACCCAATCCCCGGCAGAAGATCATCTCTTTGCGCCCTTTATTGCTGTTTGAAATATACCTCTCCGTAGCTTTTTCAACCTCCAAGCGAGCTTTAGTATGCAAATCACGAACAAGCGCGTGACCTTTTCCTCCGCATCTAAGCTCACATGTGTACCTGCAGGAAGAGGAACAAAATCGAAAGGAAGCGGAGGTAGAAAACCATAAACAAGTTCAAATGGTGCAGCCTTAGTAGGTGAGTGAGAGCACGATTATAAGCAAATTCAACAAATGGAAGACACTTCTCCCACGTCCTAAGGTTCTTACCCACCACGGTCCTAAGCAGCAATTTGTCTAAAGTGCGGTTTGTAACCTCTGTTTGACCATCAGTTTGGGGGTGAAAAGAAGTGGAAAATAACAAGGATGTACCTAGTTTCTTCCATAACACTCTCCAAAAGTGGCTAATGAACTTGGTATCACGATCACTAACAATGGATCTAGGCACACCATGCAGACGTACTATCTCCTTAAAGAACAAGTCAGCAATAGCAGAAGCATCATTAGTCGTATGACACGCAATGAAATGTGCCATCTTAGACATTCTATCAACAACCACAAAAATCGAATCATGACCGTTCTAGTTAAGTGGTAAACCTAGGACAAAGTCCATGGAAAGATCGAGTCCAAGGTGAAGTGGGAATAGGAAGTGGTGTGTATAACCCATGTGGTTGTGACCTAGCCTTAGCATGCTTGCAAACTAAACACGAAGAACAATAAGTAACCACATCAGATTTCATCTTAGGCCAATAAAAATGTTGCTTAAGCATGTCTAAGGTCTTATCTACCCCGAAATGTCCCATCAAACCTCCCCCATGAGTTTCCTTAACAAACAACTCACGCATAGAACAGCGGGGCACACATAACTTATCATTCTTGTAAAGGAAGCCATCAAAAATAGAATAGTCAGGTTGATCACGAGAAGGACACGCAGCAAATATTTTCCCAAAATCAACGTCATGTTCATACATATGCTTAATAGATTCAAAACCTAGCAACTTGGTTTGCATAGAAGTGATAAAGGAATAACGTCGAGATAAGGCATCAGCAACTATATTATCCTTACCCTTCTTATACTTAATCACATAGGGAAATGACTCTATAAATTCAACCCATCGGATATGACGCTTATTCAGTTTCCCTTGCCCTTTTAAGTACTTGATAGACTCGTGATCAGTGTGGATAGTGAATTCACGTGGTCGCATGAGATAATGTTGCCACGTTTGTAAACACCTAACCAATGCATATAATTCTTTGTCGTAGGTGGAATAATTAAGTGCAGCCCCTTTTAGTTTCTCTTTGAAATGCATAGCAGGCCTACTTTCTTGAATTAGAACACCACCAATCCCCACACCCGATGCATCACATTCAAGTTGGAACATTTTATTAAAATCAGGTAATGCAAGAATAGGTGCAGAAATAAGCATAGACTTAAGAGTTTCAAAAGCTTCCTGTGACGTTGTGCCCACACAAGCGGTGCATTCTTTTGACAAGCTCATTGAGGAGCCGCAATGGGTGAATCCCTTCACAAAGCGTCTGTAGAAGCTTGCAAGGCCATGGAAACTACGTACTTTGCGCCGTGGAAGGTTCGAGGCCACTCTTGTATCGCCTTGATCTTTTCTTGGTCCACTTCCACACCTTTAGCACTAATAACAAAGCCAAGAAAGACAACACTCTCCAAACAAAAGTTACACTTTTTGAGATTAGCATATAATTCGTGTTCCCTAAGTGTATGCAAAACAACCTTTAAATGTTCAACATGATCATCAAAAGTTTTGCTGTAGATAAGTATATCATCGAAGTACACAACGACAAAGTGATTTATAAATTCCCGAAGGACCTCATTCATAAGTCGCATAAACGTGGAAGGTGCATTAGTTAACCCAAATGGCATGACAAGCCATTCATATAAGCCAAAAGTAGTTTTAAATCTTTGTTTTCCACTCATCACCTTCACTAATCATTACTTGGTAGTAGCCACTCTTCAAATCAATTTTTGTAAAGCGACTACCATGTAAATTATCAAGCATGTCATCTAGTCTAGGGATAGGATATCGATACTTTACCGTTATTTGGTTGATTGCCACGACAATCCGTGCACATGCGCCATTCTCACTGTCTTCTTGGGGACCACAATGGTGGAGGCTGCGCAAGGACTCATGGACTCACGAATCTTTCCCTTCTCCATGCTCCATAACTTGCTTTTGGATCTCCACGATTTCCGTGGGGTTGGCTCTATAAATTTGGCGGTTTGGTAGCACGGAACCGGGTACAAAGTCGATCGATGTTCCACTCCTCTTATTGGTGGCAGCCGCTTGGGTTCCTCCTCGAAATCGTCCTTGAATTCTGCAAAAGCAGAATAAATCGCACTAGGGAAAGCTGGTTAAATCGGATATAGAAAGTAAACAAGGGGTAGGAGTCGAGTTTTTAAGCACAAGAATATAAATTGGATTTCCAGCGCCTCGGCATTCGGCATTAAATTCGATTGGCTTTAACGATTGTGTGAGGTGGCATTTTATCCTTTTTAATAACTTTAGGATCCGATTCAGCCTTATCTACTCGAGCTACAACTCCTTCCTTACCCACGGCTTTATTATCATTTTGTGTTGCTTGGTAGCGTAACGGAAAGCCGTCATCTTAAGTTGCTCATCATGCGCGCTACGAGGGTCATTGGGTGCAAAACAATGGTCTTGCCTTTATAAAGCGGTGAATAGCAGTTTAAGTAGCCATCATAAGAAACACGTCTATCAAATTGCCATGGGCGACCTAAAAGTAGGTGTGTGGCGTGCATAGGAAGAACATCACAAAGTACCTCATCATGAAATTTACCAATCGAAAATTGATTAATGCTTGGGACTTAACGTCGTCTCACCCTCATCATTTAGCCATTGTAATTGATAAGGTTTGGGGTGTGGTAAGGTAGGGGCGCAAAGTTTCAATAAGTAAGCTACTAACCACATTAGTGCAACTACCGAATCAATGATCATGTTACAAGTTCTACCCCGATACCACACCGTGGATTGAAAAATGTTTTCACGTTGTATATTATCATCAATTTTTGATTGTGCAGCCAAAACACGTTGTAAAACACCACGGACACCGAACCATAAGAAGAAGTAGCACTAACATGCGAGCAAATTATCATCATCGCTATCACTATGTGGGTTATCATCATCCTTGTCGGAATCGATTCAAAATCATGAGGTTCTAACTCAGCACCATGACTCTTAAAACACGCTTATTAGGACAATCACGAGCATAATGACCTCTACCCACGACACCTAAAACAAGCCATATCACGTGCCACGTTCAGCGAGGGAGCACCCTTTTCACGCATGTCTTTCGTTTTAGCATCGAGAATAAGGATAATTCAATTTCGTGGTTTAAAATCATCTTTAGGCGTGTATGAGGTTGATTGGAAACATTAGAAGTCGAAGGCGTAGTACCTCGGCCAAAGGAAGGATAAGTAAGCGAGTGTTACCATAAGAAGCTTTATATATGCAGCCCGTTCGCCAAGCGCTTTTGCACCGTGATTGCGCCTTGTAGAAGCTCGGCTTTGGTGCGGTAATTACGTAATTCAGCGTGGCAAGCAATTTGGTCGAAGGCCACATTGGAAAGCGCTGCATTGTCGCTTCATCATCCTCTTCTACGTTGGCTTTAAGCGGTGTGGCGTAAATCGTCATCGAATTCTTCGACGGTGCGATTACCTTGGCGTAACGTTTGTAACTTGCGGGTGATCCCTATAGTAATGGTAGGTACCCCTTTGTTGCTTCATGATTTCTTTGAGCACCGCCCATGAAGTGATCTCACCATCACGTCGTCTTCGACGTTGGGCTGGAGTTGGTCCCACCAATGCATGGCCATATCGGTAAACTCCATCGTCATTATTTTGTACTGTTTAACATCACTAAAATTTGTACAAGAAAATATTTGAGAGACTTTCATCTCCCATGCTAAATACTGTCGGATCGGCCTTACCATCAAGCGGTGGAATTTTGTATTTCACATGGCGTGAATCGTCATGTGGAGGTGCTGAAAGACCACATCGGTGTTAGGAGCGATAGCTCACTGCATTATCAACGAGGGTTAGGTGGGGGGAACTACCTCTTCTCTTCGTTGGATGTGTAATGCTTGAATAGCATTCATGAGTTGCTCAAATTTGCGGTCGGTTTGATACGGAATTGATCAAACTCGTCGGCGATATCTTGCCGTGGTTTCTAGGTTTTGATTAAGCTTTGTCTTGATCGCTTTTCGAGAAGTTTATCATCGACCATAGCGTGAGGCTTATGGTGACTTAACTCACGTTCACTCGTGTTTAACACTCACAAGATAGCCAAATCTTATTTTTTTGTCAAATTATAGCCTAAAATTCTTTGTTTCCGCCAAATTTCGTGGAAAATTACGCAAAATTTTGTTTGGGTAAAATCAAATTTTGTTCAGGACTCACGACACCGTACTAATCAGCATAAAAAAAAATTCTTGCCTATTTTCCCGCCTTTTTTTTTTTTTGATATCACGAGCGTGAAGCTCGTGTGGTGTGTGTAGAGACAATCAAATTTTACGGAAGTGCCGTCAAGATTGATCGGAGTACTACTCTTTCGATCGAAAATCAAGAATCCGGTTTCCTTAAATTCTTGATAATTCTTGAGGTTCTTGATTCGTTTTTTTTTTTTGGAGTGTCGATCAAGAACGAGGAAGATACCAGTATTGATTAAGTCTCGTAATTTTGTGCTTCGTTCTGCTCTCTTTTTTTTTTTTTTTTTAAATTGGTGCAATTCAATCAATGGAATACAACAGCAGGAACTAATAACGCAGCACAAAAATAATCGAACAGGTCCGAAGTGCGGTGGTAATAAAGACGAGCTAAGAATTACGTAGGGCTCGAATTACCTCGACCGTTAAGCGCTGCGTAAAGGATGCAAGAACACGGCTAGGGTTTTGGTGTTGTTGGTGAGCAGCGGCTAGGTTTTTTTTTTTTTTTGTGATCAACCTAAAAGCGCGGCGGTTGTTGCGCAGCGATGACCGATCGACAAATTATGTAGCGGCGGATGGATATTAATCCGTAATATGCGGCGACAATAACGACAAATTCGAGGATAAAAGCGCGGCGAGTAGGGTTCTTGTTGCGCAGAAAAAGCGCGAGCCGATGGAGCGAGCGGCGACAAAATTCTTCAAGAAATCGCGGCGACTTTAATCGCCTATTCTCGATACCACTTGATAACAATCGATTTGTAGGATCGATGATTAAAGCCTCGATCTTTACCGATTTTCCATATTGTTTATGGACTTTCTGAAACAAGCTAGGGTTCGAAGCAGTTGAATAAAGCGTGGATTATTTGGAAATAGAGCGAAGGTAACAACAATAATCAATCTCGATTATCGTCTCGTGATAATCCTATCTCAGGAAGACCACCCAATTATTCAATCTCTGAATAATTGAAAAAACTCAATCTCTGAAAAGTCTACGGAATATAAACTAGATTTAATCTCCAAAATAATACATGTCTATCTCAGTTAGTTCGCCAACACCATTAAATAGGAAAGAAAATACGACCTAAATTATATGGGCCTAATTATTACACAAATAAAAGCCCAATCTGAAAAAACAATAAAATGCATAAATTCGAATAATCCATAAAACTTAGCAATCCGTACGGCTGGTTCCTCTTCAAGCCCAATCAACACTTAGCAAACTACAAATGGATGGATCATCGACTTTTAAGTCTTTGCTCTCTTCATTCATGACTTGAACCAATCTTTGCATAAGCTTCCCGAGCCTTCTTTACTTGAAATCTTGTAATAGGTCCATCTCGGATGACAATAGGATCTTGAACATGGTGAATCGTGGTTGATCATCGTGGAGTGCATCTACATCTCTCTTACCACTTAGTATTGCATGATTTCGTTCAAAATCATAAAATAGGGTGATTCCTGAGACTTTTTGCCAAACAAGCGGAGTATGGATTCATTCGAAGCAGAAGGGTATTGTCTTATGAACTTATGACAGGATGAATGACAAGGCTTTTGTCCTTTGTGGATAAAAAGCAAACCTCTCGTCTTTGGAAGTCATATATTTCTACAATATATGGATTTGACGAGAATATTGATAAGTCTTTTGTAGGATTGGATATCAATTTTAGTACAATGAGTGAATATATACATATATTAGTGTTTGTGAAGGATAACACTGCACCAGTTGGAATCAACATGGGTGTGTTATCTAAAGTCAGAATCTGACAATGCCACAATTCTCTGCAATAGAGATTTCAACAACATCCTAAAGAGTTTGACTCGGTCGAATTCATTAGAATCGATCCTTTGGTTTCCCATCCATCTTATTGGTTAAGATGATGCATGTGTATGCAACATTCAACGAGGAAGTTCTACCCTATGCCTCAGGAATGACTCTCTCAATCTTCGGATCAAGAGAAATGGGATAGATTCTCTTTCTAGTAAGAGATGGTCAGGTTATTGAGCGTCAACTTTGATCGAATCTTAGATTCGGTGGTTAACAAAGCAAGTTTAGTATGTCATTTAGTATTTTGAGAGAATGAGGAATAATATGCGGACATATTCATGTGTGAACTTGGATATGTGTGATACACTGATTTTGATTTTAAGTCAGATTGAGGATGATCGTTAAGTCGATCTTGGGCTCAGTGTTTACTCTTGTGTTGAAGCTATTGCATGGAGGAATCTAGCAACGCCAACTCGACTTTAACTAGTTGGGTGATTAGCGGCTTTTGTAGTAGCTAGAGAGGCGATATAGCTTAAGGATTTCCTTTTCATATCTGGGAGTGATTCTAGATTTGGAAGACGATACCACATCATTGTGCAAATGATGAAGGGGTAGCGTATAAGGTTTTTCGAAATCACTAGAGGTCAAAATCATATTGGGAAAGTACCACGTGATTAGATGGACCGGTAGCGTTTCGATTCTACGGATCGTCTCGAGCCGACAACCTGACTAATCATTAAGACCCATGATATTTAGATGTAGGCACTCCCCGAGTCACTGACCTATCCTACGACGGCACACTCGGAATGTACTTTGTCATCTACAATGGTTATGATATGCTTAATGGGTACTAGAATACGGGATGGGTCTCCATTGCTTAAGAGCAAGTGGGAGATGTAGTTTGTTGTAGTTTAAATAATAGGGTGTGCTCTAAAACAATTAATCACATGCTTTCGTGCAAGTGGGAGATTGTTAGGTGTAATGCCCGAAAGACAATTTTGTAATTGTTTTATTTAATAAATTAAAGGATATTATTATTCATATTTATTATTCTCATATTCACCGATGTGACAATAGTATTTACACTTCTGAGAAAACCCTAAAGTATATCGTTTATGTAATCACTTAACTTTCGGTGTAAAGGGATATACATGGGAGGATTGAGTTAGTGAAGATGTACTTAAAATGCAATTAGCCCATAGTGAAGTTAATCGAGAGTATCGGGTCTCTCCTTTAACGTGCTATTAATGCGCCTGAACACAATAGGTGTGATTGTCTTATCCGGACTTTCGGTTAAGAGAACCTAGTGGGGCATTTATATATGATAGATATATCATATAGAAATTTGGACCGATTTGATTAGAGTTCACGATATAATTCCGTAATCGAGAAGTCTTATCGAATCAATCGATGATCATATTTATGGATATATCTTAATCCACGAGGTGATCACGATCAAGCTGCTTGAATCGTATGAGGTTTGACTTGACGGTTAAGGATTACACCGAGTCTGTGATCGAATTACCCATCTTGGCATTGTCTTTGGATTGAGTGAGTAGTACGTGTTATCGCAGATACGGAATCCATTCCTTCCATTTATGGAAGTAGATAAACGATTCCACTTATTTGTTAATCCTAGAAAGCGATCGATAAATGCGAGTTCATATTATTAATCGATTAGCTACCGGTGAGTTGTATGAATTAATTGATCACTAGGGGTTAATGGTAAATAAGGATAAGAGGTTCTAAAAAGGGTTAACGGTAACTTCCCGATTTAGAATGAGCGATCTATGGAGGATTAATCCATATGTAATGATTATATCAATGGGACGCTTATTATCATTCTCGTGAGGAGATAAATATAATCTCATAATCGGAGGAGTGCGATCACGGGATTATGGTGGCATATTCTGTGATTGATTTATCGAATATAATTATTACATTCATAAGATAATTATTTATTTGATTTATCGGATCGCTGATTATTAGTCCATGGTCCCCGACGTGCTCCAATATAGCATAGCTATTCTCGGACGTCGAATCATAATAATATTAATTTAGTTCTTATTAGAATTTAATTAAAGCGATATGTGAATTAATTGTTTAGTAGACTATTAAATTAGTTGGGCTAAATAATTATATATGTGAAAAAGATATTTTTCATAAACTTGGCCCAATGTGTGTGTCATGGCCGAAATCCAACCCTAGGAGGGAAGATGCAATTTTCGGCCATAGAGTGTCTTAGGGAGCAAGAGATTGTTTTCTTGTGTATTAATAAGATATGTGCACAAAATATTTATTGTAAGAAATAAAGATAAAGATTATTCTAGATTTGTTCTAGAATATTTTGGAATTATCTTTTATTAATTGGATTTATTTATTTGCAAAATAAAAATCCTTGGAGGACAATGATTACTCTCCTATATAAAGAGAGTTCTCACAAGCCTAACACACACACACAAAATTCGATTTCTATCTCTTAAGGAGAAGAAGCCAAAAATTCGGCCAAGGGGAGTAAGAAGAAAATCTTGGAGGTTTTCCGGGTAGCATATCGGGAGGATTCGAGACGAGGATTTCCGTCCATCGGGAGTTGCTTGGATCACACGTGCGGAAGATCGTGGTGCTCTTCACACCATCCTTTGTTCTTTCTAATTGCGGTTCTTCTACTTGGATTTTGAGATCCAAGAGGTATGTTCTACAACCCCCTTGTAAAGTAGATCTAGTTATTTTATTACGTGTAAATTATAGATCTAGACCCTTAAATCGCTTCCGTTGCGGATGCTATTACTAACATATATAAGCCTGCACACACACACTGAAAATTTATTGTTCCAACTAACCATACACTACACCTCATCCACTACTAACGGTTTAACAGACTATGATGAGGGGGCAATCAAATCTAGCACAACCAATGTAATAATGCCAAGTGTACAATCAACTCTATTTACTCTTTTCAGTTCGGAACATGTTTGAGTTTGATTTGAATTCAAAGTTTGCTCGTGAAGAAGCTTAACTTTGATGTGTTCGAATTCAAATCATGAAATTTGATTTTTATTTAACTCTTCAAGATAAACGCTCGACTTGGATCGGATAATATGACATGAAAACCAGTATTCGAACCCCGTTAGAGTAAAAAAAAAAAAAAAAAAAAAGATTGCTCGTGATGAAGCTTAACTTTGATAAGTATATTAAGTTTGTGCTCGAATTCGAATCGTAAAATTTGATTATTATTTAACTCTGCAAGATAAACGCTCGACTTGGATCTGATAATATGACATGAAAACCAGTGTTCGAACCCCGTTAGAGGCAACAAAAAAAAAATTTGCTCGTGATGAAGTTTAACTTTGATAAGTATATTAAGTTTGTGTTCGAATTCGAATCGTAAAATTTGATTATTATTTAACTCTAGTTACTCTGCAAGATCAAGGCCCGACTCGGATCAGATCATTACCATGGTGATTAGAAGACTTCACCATGGTAATAGAAGTCAAAAAAGCAAAGCAAAGCAAAGCAATTCAGTCAGAAAAGAACCGGGGGTAATTGACGTAATTTAAGGTGTGAAAAAGAACCAAGAAACAGGACAAATATTCCGGACACTGCGCTCTTCCAAAATTCCTTCTCATATCTTGTGTTTGTTTTCCCAGCTACCCACAGTATTCGGAGCTTCCTAAGCTGAAACCAGACCAAGATGAAGACAATTTCATTACTAGTTTCATTAGCAGTGGTTTCCTTGATCTATGCTTTTGCTGCTGTTGCAGCAACAACTGCTGATTATATCCGCCCTGCTCCTCGCAAAAATTTAGAATTTCCCTGGAGACCAAAGGCTTCCACTCATCCCGATCAGGTAAAATTGAGGGATTATTCAAAACCCTTGTTTTAATTTCGTTTTTTACTGGACTCTGAAGTGTGTGTGTGTGTGTGGGTGGGTGGGTGGGGGGATTTCCTTAGCCTTCTGATGTCATTAGTTGTTTCATGTTAGATTGCTTCACGTATGGAGTAGGGATTGCTAATTAAGGGGAAAAAAGGTTTATCCCCAATAATAAAGGAACAAAAACTCCCTTGTGGGGGAAAGAATATGAATTGCTTTACAGACGTGAAGGCCTACGTCCAGCATAATGGATTTTTTCGGAGGTCGTTGTTAACAGGCTTAATTATCATGTTCATTTGAAAAAAATATCCGGTTGGACATGGATTGACTTAAAACTTGTTCAGTAAATGAATTTTGGTTGAAGTGTATCAGGATGTGTGTTGAATATAGTAGATGTGATGTATTGTTAGGAGAAAAATAGGATGGAAAATATTACTTTATTAAATGAATAAAGTTGTTTTGTTAATGGACTGAACGAGAGTAATAATATTCCTGTCCAAATGTGTAAACTTTTTTTCTTTTTCAATCTTCATCTGTATTGTCAGATTAAAAATTTGGTCATCACACTATAATTTCCTTTAAGTTTTCAAGTTGAACGTTTGCATTTTGGTTTACTTGAAGCAAAAGTACTGTTTTATGCCCATTGTAGGTTCACATATCTTTAGCCGGTGATAAACATATTCGGGTCACTTGGGTCACTGATGCTGCATCTGCCCCATCCGTTGTTGAGTATGGGACGTCACCTGGGAAATATGACTCTGTTTCTTGGGGAGAGAATACTGCATATACCTATCTGTTTTATAGTTCAGGGAAGATTCACCATACTGTGATTGGACCATTGAAGGATGACACGGTATATTACTATCGCTGCGGTCAAGAAGGGTCTGAGTTCCAGCTTAAAACCCCACCAGCTGAGTTTCCTGTGACTTTTGCTGTAGCTGGTGATTTGGGTCAAACTGGATGGACAAAGTCAACTCTAGACCACATGACACGATGTAAATATGACGTGCATTTGTTGCCCGGAGATCTTTCTTATGCTGATTACATACAATCTAGATGGGACACATTTGGTGAGCTTGTGCAGCCACTTGCCAGTACAAGGCCATGGATGGTGACTCAAGGGAACCACGAGAAGGAGAATATTCCGCTATTCAAAGATGGTTTTGCTTCTTTCAATGCAAGATGGAAGATGCCGTATAAGGAAAGTGGATCCAGCTCAAACCTGTATTACTCATTTGATGTTGCTGGGATTCATGCGATTATGCTTGGTTTCGTACGGATTATGATGAGTATTCTGATCAATATAGCTGGTTGAAGGTTTGTTTACCATGCCATACAATTTCTGGTCAAAATATGTTCTTTTATGAATGGAATGTGTTAAAATTTTGATTTTACTTGTTTCATTACTACATCGATGACAGGAATAACAATGGTTGTATGTTAAACCTTGAAATGCAGGATGATCTTGCCAAAGTAGACCGAAAGAGAACACCTTGGTTAATCGTTTTATTCCATGTTCCATGGTATAACAGTAACAAAGCTCATCAAGGTGAAGGTGATGACATGAGGGCTGCCATGGAGCCTTTGCTCTATGCTGCTGGTGTGGATATGGTGTTTGCTGGCCATGTGCATGCTTATGAGCGCTCGGTATGCCTTAACTCGTGTGACTTTTTTCTTCTTCTTATTTTTTCGGAGCTTGATATGTTTATTACGGTTTTTGCTTCAATTGCAACAGACACGTGTTTATAATGGAAGGCCTGATCCTTGTGGTGCTGTCCACATAACTATTGGTGATGGAGGAAACAGGGAGGGTTTGGCTCATTGGTAAGTTCTTTTATCCTCTCGACATGCATTCCCAGTAAAACCATAAGTTCATTTAGAATGCTATTTTGGGCTATCTTTGTTTCTTCTTTTTGACTTGACATCATTCTTAAACTTCAGTTTAGTGGTCTAACCCTCATTCATATATCGGGGACAGGTACATAAACCCTCAGCCACATTGGTCAGTGTTCCGTGAAGCAAGTTTTGGGCATGGAGAGCTTAAGATAGAGAACTCAACCCATGCTTTCTGGAGTTGGCATAGAAGCAGCGACGACGAACCGGTGAGGTCTGATCAGGTATGGTTAACCTCTTTGAAGGGGGGTTCTGGATGCATTGCTCAAGAGACTACTGAACTGAGGAAGATACTGCTTGGTCCTTGAAAACTTATCATGTTTGTTTGTGATTGTGGTGCTTCTTGAGTAGCACGTTATGTATATTTTCACTTAAAAGGCATCAAGTTGAGTGTAGTAGTAGTGTTGTATCCTAAAACCTGGGGCTAGCAGTTTGTTGTAATATATGCATTTGATGTAACTTTTTTTATTTTACACAAAGCAATATTACCAAATATGTTGGTCATCAGACGAGGTCTTTACCACTTTAATAGGTCTTGTTAGTTTTTGATGTATGTACTTACTTCCCACTATAATGTATGAAAATGGAAGTCTTTGTTTGAGATAATGAGGTGTTCTGCATTTCTGCCATCTTATATGTTTTTTTTCATCTTATATGTGATATATACATATATATATATATATATATATATATATATTATAACCGTTTGATTTCTTCAGCTTGTGTATCTGTCTATCTAGAATATAATATGGGAATATGTGGTTTAACATTACTACTCCATCCGTCTATTTTATTTCTCCAGCGTTTATTTTTGGTTTGTCTCAAAATAAATGTTCACTTTGTGTATTAGTTGTCAAATTTATTTAAATGCCCTTCACTCTTTACAATATTACAATAAAAAAATGTGTAGCATTAAATGCTCAACAACTACTTAAAGGGCGTAAATGTAAATTAATAGATCATTTAATGAGATTCAAAGTATTAACTATATTTTTCTTAATTTGTGTGAAAAGTCAAACGGAACAAATAAACTGGGACGGAGGGAGTATATGCTTTACTCTTTGTGGTTTAGCGTATAAAGTCTTTACTAATATATGCTTTACATTCTATGGTTTTCCTCTAAGTGTTTAATAATAAGGGAAAACATATACTCCTTCCGTCCCAATTTGTTTGAGACTTATTCCATTTATGACTATCCTAAAATAAGTCTCATCACTTTAATTAGACTCAATTTTTTTTACTCTAGTTACCTAAATTGTCTCAATGCATTTTATATAGTGAAAATGATGCTACATACAAAAAGGACAAAAGGGTAAATTAATCAAGTTTTAAATGACCATACAACCTATTAATTGAAGTCTCCTTAAATATTGTGAGTTCTAAAATGCCTCAAACAAATTGGGATGAAGGGAGTATTATAATAGGGGAGTAAATATTTTATATTTCAAACCACAGAGGTAAAACATATATGAAAATACTATAGGAGAGTAAAGACTTTATATCTTAAACTACCCTTCAAAAAAAAAAAAAAAAAAAAAAACTACAAGAGGTAAAACATATATCAAACACCATAGGGAGATAAAGTGTTTATATGCTAAACCACACGAGTAAAGTGTCATTTCTCAATACAGTGTTTACCTTTCCATTCAAAAGTTACCTAAAGACGATGACTAATTATTAGGGTTAGTTATAAAATAACCAATACCAATAAATATATGCGGCTTCTATCGGCATCCTTTATTTACTATCGGCACCCTTTACTTTTATTATTTTTCATTTACTTCACTACACCACCAAACTACTAAAGGCACCACATCAATTTAATAACTTTCAATAAATCTACACTTTAGTCCCTCAACTTTTAATTGATCACTTTACTCCCTCATTTTTAACTTCTTCCTTACATCCCTTTAACTTCCACTACATTAGTTCTTCTTTCTTTTTTTCAATTGAAACACAACCCTCAAAACACAAGTGAAGCATTTCGCCGGACCATTCGCCGGAAATGCAAGTGACGCTAAGAACAACATCATTTTGAAGCAAATCACGTAAGTATGTTGTTTTGTTTACATTTCGTTGGAAATTTGGTAGGAATCGGAGGTGGTAATGGTTGGGTAGTCATGATGAAGCACAAAAGTGAAGCATTCAAACACTTCAAGCAGTAGAAGGTTTTGGTTGAGAATCAGATAGGGAGGAAGATCAATAGGCTTAGAACTGATAATGGACTGGATTCTGTTAGTGCGAGTTTGATGAATTTTGCAAGAATGAAGGCATTGCTAGGCATCATATTGTAAGAGATACTTCACAATGAGAATGGTGTTCTTTGAAAGGATGAATCAAACACTTACGGAGAGGCAAGGTGCATGCTCTACAATTGCAGTCCATGAATGAGATTTTGGGCAGAGGATGTCAATACAGCCTGCTACTTTATTAATAGGGGGCCTCACACTGGGATCAAACTTAAAACACTACTTGAAGTTTGGTCAAAAAGGTCAGCAGACTACTCTGGACTTAGGGTTTTTGGAAACACTGTCTACTATCATGTCAGTGAAGGTAAACTTGATCCTAGGGCTAAGAAAGGCGTGTTTGTTGGATATGGAGATGGAGTTAAGGGTTATAGAATCTGGTCATCAGCTGAAAATAGGGTTATACTCAGCAGGAGTGTAGTCTTTGATAAAAAATCTATGCTTAACTCATTTGTGAGGGCCACATCTGAATATGAAATTGGATCTGGGAGTGAGAAGGTTGACAAACATGTGGAGCTTCAAGTAGAGTCTACTGAATCAAAAGACTCAGCAGGGGATAGTCAACAATCGTGAGATCGAGGCTGGATCAAGCGATCTCTTTGAACAAGGGTCGAGAGACACTCAAACATCTGATGTTGCTCAGTAGGGTATAGCTCTCAGCAGAGCTAGGAGGACCAATATCAAACTTCCAAGAAGATATGGGTTTGAGGAGGATATGGTTGGATATGCACTACAGGTAGCTGAAGAAATGGATGGTTTTGAACCTAACACTTATAGGGAAGCTGTGACATGTTCTGAGGCATCCCAATGACTTGGTGCTATGTGAGAAGAAATGGAGTCACTTCAGAAGAATGGGACTTGAGATTTGGTCAAACAACCACAGGATAGAAGGGCGGTCAAGTGCAAATGGATATTCAAGAAAAAGGAAGGAATGACATCTGCTGATGATATCAGATATAAGGCACGTTTGGTTGCAAGAGGGTTCAGTCAGAAAAAAGGGGGTAGACTATGAAGAGATATTTTCTCCAGTGGTCAGACATACTTCCATCAGGGTGCTGTTAGCAATAGTGGCACATCAGAATCTTGAACTTGAGCAATTGGATGTGAAGACAGCCATCTACTTGGAGATGTAGATAAGGAAATTTGTATGACTCAGCCAGAGGGCTTCCAAGTTCTTGGCAAGGAAGGATATGTTTGCAAGTTGAAGAGTCCTTGTATGGACTTAAGTAGGCCTCTCAGCGAGTGGTATAAGTTTGTGATTATATGATTTAGCGAGGGTTATAACGAGAGTCTATATGATTGATGTGTTTATCACAACAAGTTGAAGGGGCAGTTCAATCATTTGTCCGGTCTTTGTATGTGGATGATATCTTTGATAGCTTGATGAGAGATAAATTTATGATCATTATTACGACATTTTACCCCAATATTGATACCATTTTGAGCATTATTGTATCAAATCAAGTCAAAATTACTAAGTTTTATTCAAATGTATAAGTAGTAGTTATTATATAAATTATCGTATTTTTATAAGTTTTTATTAGTTTTGTACCGGTTTAGTAACCGGAGTGTAAATGTCAGTTCGTTTGGTATTTTGGTGGTTCATTGCGGGATTATATATTGACCAAGATTCCACGTAACGACATGTTTTACTTAACGACATCTATATATCTACGTAATGACATCTATATATCTATTTGTATTTATTTACTGTTTTACTAACATCTAACTCTAACAATCTAACTACTAACATAATCTAACCCAGGAAAAAGTAAAAGCTGCGACTTAGATCGAGTTAATAATAGCTTCTTGGTGTTTAACCCCACTTAAAAGAATTACCATGTTTTCCCTAAGAATACGACTGACTCACTGGACTAAAGCTACAATTTGACCCGGTACACTTTGCCGGTTAGGATCTGTATAGCCTAGGTAATGTCCGTCGACTTTACGGCGCCCGTTTCAATGTTAGGTTTAGGTGCATCAAGTATTTTAGCGCGCCGTTGGGGAAAACGTCGCTAATTTCTTTCTTTGTGTCTAGGGTTACTACTTGTATTAGCTCAAAATTCTCGAGGATAAGTCAACACTCTTCTTATCACATTTCTTTTTATTTTCCGTTGGTATCTACCTTCTTTTTGTTACCAATTTTCTTCTTCTACCAATTTCGAGTTATTTTCTATTTTCGATAGTAGAAAGTAAGCAGCGGTTCGTTTATTTTGTTGGTACCTACCTATTGGTAAGATACCAAATAAAAATAAAAATAAAAATACACTCGGTAAATACCGAGTGGACTAAATAATTACGAGAGAAAAAAATGTGTTTTTTTATCGATTTCGTGTTATTTTCTATTCGATATTTTCTATTCCACAAGAATTGTCAAATCGAGTTATGAAAGCGGCGAAATCAATAATGAAACACCATCGATTCGGAGTTTTATCTATTTCAAGTTATTTTTCTATTTTTCGATAGTTGATGACCGAAGTGGTAAGGCCTCACTCACTCTTATAGGCTGATTTAAACACTTACGAAAGGCGATTAAGAGTAGAGAGTAAGCGGTCATATCGATCGGGAAATCGACCAAGTATCATTTTCAAATCGAAATACGAGAATGTGAAACTAGTGATGAAACCCCCGAACAAAGGCTTGATCATGCCCGAGGAATATTAATAAATAAAATAAAAATAGAAATAATCGAATTGGAAGCGAGTTGGAAGGAACCAAGTTTGAAAGGGCCAATTCAAACCGAACCTTATCAGCTCAACCCAAATTCATCTCGGTTCAACTTGAGATAAGGCAACACCATATCCAATGCATATTTTGAAGAAAAAGGTGCGAGAATGATGAAACACAGTCATTCGAGGAAGCTTTACCATATTCATCTAATGACAAGGGTAAGGAGGTATACATTCTATCCCTATTACAAAGATGAAGTTGGATAAAAAGTATGTATGTTTTCTTGACGATTTTAGTAAGGGAGAAGTTTGGGAGTTAATCATGAGGCGTTGTCTTCAACATTTACAATTCATTGAAATATCCATACACTTTACACTAGAATCTTGTTCTTGTGTGGACCCTTTGTGTCCTTTTCTTTGTGGATCGTACTAACACGCGAGGTAATTGAAGAAGATGACTTGACAATAATGTGGAAAGCTCGCAAACCCAAAGCTCAAAAATCAAAGGAAAAGGTCAAGAATCGTTTGGATTGGTGGGAATTGTCTAACCTCTGTTGGAAACCGGTATCTATTTGTATTTATTTACTGTTTTACTAACATCTAACTCTAACAATCTAACTACTAACATAATCTAACCCAGGAAAAAGTAAAAACTGCGACTTAGATCGAGTTAATAATAGCTTCTTGGTGTTTAACCCCACTTAAAAGAATTACCATGTTTTCCCTAAGGAATACGACCTGACTCACCAGACTAAAGCTACAATTTGACCCGGTACACTGCCGGTTAGGATCTGTATAGCCTAGGTAATGTCCGTCGACTTTACGGCGCCGTTTCAAGTTAGGTTTAGGTCTGTCAGTATTTTGGCGCCGTTGCCGGGGAAAACGTCGCTAATTTCTTTCTTTGTGTCTAGGGTTACTACTTGTATTAGCTCAAAATTCTCGAGGATAAGTCAACACTCTTCTTATCACATTTCTTTTTTATTTTCCGTTGGTATCTACCTTCTTTTTGTTACCAATTTTCTTCTTCTACCAATTTCGAGTTATTTTCTATTTTCGATAGTAGAAAGTAAACGCGGTTCGTTTATTTTTGTTGGTACCTACCTATTGGTAAGATACCAAATAAAAATAAAAATAAAAATACACTCGGTAAATACCGAGTGGACTCGGTAATTACCGAGAGAAAAAAAAATGTGGTTTTTTTATCGATTTCGTGTTATTTTCTATTCGATATTTTCTATTCCACAAGAATTGTCAAATCGAGTTATGAAAACGGCGAAATCAGTAATGAAACACCATTTGATTCAGGTTTTATCTATTTCAAGTTATTTTTCTATTTTTCGATAGTTGATGACCAGAAGTGGTAAGGCCTCACTCACTCCTTATAGGCTGATTTAAACACTTACGAAAGGCGATTAAGAGTAGAGAGTAAGCGCGGTCATATCGATCGGAAATCGACCAAGTATCATTTTCAAATCGAAATACGAGAATGATCGAAACTAGTGATGAAACCCTGAACAAAGGCTTGATCATGCCCAAGGAATATTAATAAATAAAATAAAAATAGAAATAATCGAATTGGAAGCGAGGTTGGAAGGAACCAAGTTTGAAAGGGCCAATTCAAACCGAACCTTATCGGCTCAACCCAAATTCATCTCGGTTCAACGAGATAAGGCAACACCATATCCAATGCATATTTTGAAGAAAAAGGTACAGAATGATGAAACACAGTCATTCGAGGAAGCTTTACCATATTCATCTAATGACAAGGGTAAGGGAGGTATACATTCTATCCCTATTACAAAGATGAAGTTGGATAAAAAGTATGTATGTTTTCTTGACGATTTTAGTAAGGGAGAAGTTTGGGAGTTAATCATGAGAGCGTTGTCTTCAACATTTACAATTCATTGAAATATCCATACACTACACTAGAATCTTGTTCTTGTGTGGACCCTTTGTGTCCTTTTGCTGTGGATCGTACTAACACGCAGGTAATTGAAGAAGATGACTTCAGCAATAATGTGAAAGCTCGCAAACCCAAAGCTCGAAAATCAAAGGAAAAGGTCAAGAATCGTTTGGATTGGTGGGAATTGTCTAACCTCTGTTGGAAACCGGTATTGAAGAAGGATGCGGTGCGTGAGGATGACCCACCACGGTGCCTTAAAAGCGAAGCACGGTAAAGTCGGCTATAGACTATAAATGTAGTCAATGACGGGTACTATCCTTCCTTTTTACTCTTAAGCATTTATTTTTAGTGGATTATGTGCTTAATTGTTACGTGCTTTTGTGAGTAATTGTTAGAAGTATCCCGTTTTGTTTAGTATATTATATTAGTTAATCCTTATCATTTTGGTCGAGCAAACAGCGTTAACTAAAAGCGCTACCGGAGGCAGCCCGTAAAAATGTTAAATATAATAATTACTCATACTTTGGATGATACTTTGCTAATACTTAGGATTGATTTTCATTTTGTTTCACCAAGTCTTAGGATGAATGTTTGAATGACATTAAGCGGGAGCGATTAGGCGGTTATCCGAAAAAATCGATGGAAAAAAAGAAAATTCAAATGCATCATTTCTTAGACTTAGGTTGTTAGAACGATTTGAAATAACCCTTGAGGATCTGGGTATAAAAGACTCGAGTTAATACTTTGTCACACATTTCATATCATGATCTAGTCATTTTAAATTTCAAATAATGTGTGACATGTATTAGTTCAACTCTTGTGGAATATTGTGTGTTTTAAATCAATAAAAGTTTATGTGGTGTGTTTATCTACCCTTTTGCATTACCTTTGTCACACTCCACATACCTTTATTTTATTTGCACACACAACGGTCATAACTTTGACCCACCCACCCACCTTTTTTTATCATCCGAGTATTTGTTTTGACTTGTTTTAGTGCACCATTGCTTTCCCAACAACTTATTTACACTCACTTTACATTGAGGACAATGTAAGTTCGTAAGTGGGAGTGGAGTCGTTGGTCTAAGCAATGGAATTAATGTTTATTTTGTATCAATAAATCCCTTAGTTTTTGATTTTTCGAACATTATTTAGTTGATTAAAATAAATTGTATAAGGTATATATTTCATGGATTTGAAGATATAATGATCAATTTGGATGTGTATAACCAACGTGAACCGTAAGTGCATTGTAATTCCAAATATATTTGTGTAACATGAATTCCTTCACGTAAGCCTTTGATATTGAAAGCGAAAATTTTAAAGCTGTATCCATTCGGTATCCTAGTGGTTATTCTATAGATAATTGCGGTAACTTAGTACCTAACTTTTGAATGTGTCTTTGTGAATATCGAAGGTTTGAATGTGATAGGAAGGATATAAGTTAAAGAAGAATACCAAATTAAGATGAACTATCTATATGTCGGTTGTAGCTACCAATGATTTGAGTGCGATGGGCGTTATCACGAAGCGCCCTATATCACTATGAGGTTTAAAAGCTCCCATTTGCTGATGATAGTAGTCGGCTAGGGTGTTATCACGAAGCGCCCTATTCTTTGGGAATGAAGGCATATGCTACACATGTGAAATTAAGTTCATCAAAAGAAGAAAAAAAAAAGAAATAAAAATAAATAAAAATAAAAAATAAAAAATAAAAAATAAAAAATAAAAAATAAAAAAATTTAAGCGTGGTTGAAAACTTAGCTATCTTCTGACTATCCCCAGTATAAACTGAATGATATGCTTTAGGAATTATCCTAATAAGTACTCGGAAGAACTTTGTGTGTGGGCTATTCTCGCTTATACCTAGGAAAGTCATTAGAAATGCATCGAATGGATATTTGTGTGTTTTGCTTGATTTATTCAAGAGAGGATAGTGGAAATTGAAAAGGCTTGTCACACACACTCTGTTATACACTTATATTGAGGTTAAAAGCACTGGTTGTAATTCTAATGGTTGTATTATCTAGTTGTTCCTTATACCTTATATCTTCATGAATTTATCTCTTATTCATTTTGTTTTATCGCTTGTTTTGCTCGAGGACGACCAAAAGCTAAGTAAGGGGTTGTGATGAGAGATAAATTTATGATCATTATTACGACATTTTACCCCAATATTGATACCATTTTGAGCATTATTGTATCAAATCAAGTCAAAATTACTAAGTTTTATTCAAATGTATAAGTAGTAGTTATTATATAAATTATCGTATTTTTATAAGTTTTTTATTAGTTTTGTACCGGTTTAGTAACGGAGTGTCGTGTCGGAGTTCGTTTGGTATTTTGGTGGTTCATTGCGAGGATTATATATTGACCAAGATTCCACGTGCGACATGTTTTGAAGCCTAAAAGATGGATTTTGAGGAAAGAAGAAAATGCCACAAACTTACGAGTTCAACGGATCAAATTATTTTTCCTACGCGCTTCTACCGTAACCTGTTTTCGATGGAAATTTGACCCGAATTAGAGGCATTTTCTGGAGAATAGTTCTTGACTAAAGTTGTAGATATTTAAATGATCTTTCCAACGCATTTTGAATCACGTCAATCGGAGGTCTACAACTCAAGTTATGAATTTTTACGAGCAGTTGATATCTCGGGTCGAACCGGATATTTTTGGCTCAACTTGTTGCATGTTACTCCATGTGCTAACTAATGATGATGATGATGAGTCATAACAAACTCATCAATTCCTCCCACATGCTTGTAACAAACTTGGCATATGCTTAGCATATTCCTTGTCATATACTTAGCATATTCTCCAAAAATATCTCCTCAAATATCACTCTCCTCATTACAACCTCCTCAACTCCCCTATAAATACCTCCCCATATCCATAAAAATCCTTGCCCCATCTTGGCCACTCTTGGCCAAGATCTCTCTTCTCCACCTCCTCCCATTTCTTCCATTTCCCTCTTCTTCATCTCCGTTCTTCATCTCTTTTCTCATTTTATTTTATTTTCGGGCCCGTATATACATATGTCTATGTATGTATATATGTTTTTATAAATAAAAGTAGTACTGTTGTAATGCTCGAGAGAATTACCGAGAAAGTTGTTATTGAAGAAGTTGTTATTTTCAGAGAATACGGCTTTGATTTGCACTTAACGGGTAATTTTATCAAGTTATTACTTTAGTTAATCTTTTGGTAAAATGAATGATCGACTCTGGTAATCATGATTAAAACTAATTATAATGAATCTTTTTCTATTTTGCAGCGTATTGATAATATATTCGGATTAGCGTAATTAATCAAGATGAATCGCAACATATAACCTGACGATGAACCGACCCGAGAGAAGTTAGGATATGAGATAAAAGATAGAAAAACCGGAGGGTAAAATTGGCGAGTGAAAGCGTGACAATGGAACCCGATTTCTACCGGGGCGATTTGTCTGGAAAGATGAATCTTATTGAAATTTGTACTCGAGATCTTAATAATGTTAAAATCACAGTTTAATTGAAACTACACCGTTTGGGTTAAATCGATCCGCTTGACAGCGGAGCCTCTTGAATAACATCGGCCGTCGGCGAGCGGAATAACCTCTTTTATCCGGGGTAGATTTGTACTCGGCACATTCGGACTAACTAAGATTAGCATGGGGCGGTTGTGGACCTTGGGTGATGACATTTGACATATGACAATTTCATGCGCTCGTGTGAGGAGGAGTTGTCTAGCTTAGGAGTACACCGATTCATATATAATTTACACCTTGAATAAAGGAAGATCTGTCTCATTTATTTCTACTAAAAGATATTGATTGATAAAGTATTCTTGGCTAGATCCAAAAATATATCTATATATCTATTTGTATTTATTTCTTGTTTTACTAACATCTAACTCTAACAATCTAACTACTAACATAATCTAACCAGGAAAAAGTAAAAGCTGCGACTTAGATCGAGTTAATAATAGCTTTTGGTGTTTAACCCCACTTAAAAGAATTACCATGTTTTCACTAAGAATACGACTGACTCACGGACTAAAGCTACAATTTGACCCGGTACACTGCCGGTTAGGATCTGTATAGCCTAGGTAATGTCCGTCAGCTTTCTGGCGCCGTTTCCAAGGTTAGGTTTAGGTCTGTCAGTATTTTGGCGCCGTTGCCGGGGAAAACGTCGCTAATTTCTTTCTTTGTGTCTAGGGTTACTACTTGTATTAGCTCAAAATTCTCGAGGATAAGTCAACACTCTTCTTATCACATTTCTTTTTTATTTTCCGTTGGTATCTACCTTCTTTTTGTTACCAATTTTCTTCTTCTACCAATTTCGAGTTATTTTCTATTTTCGATAGTAGAAAGTAAACGCGGTTCGTTTATTTTTGTTGGTACCTACCTATTGGTAAGATACCAAATAAAAATAAAAATAAAAATACACTCGGTAAATACCGAGTGGACTCGTAATTACGAGAGAAAAAAATGTGGTTTTTTATCGATTTAGTGTTATTTTCTATTCGATATTTTCTATTCCACAAGAATTGTCAAATCGAGTTATGAAAGCGGCGAAATCGATAATGAAACACCATCGATTCGAGTTTTATCTATTTCAAGTTATTTTTCTATTTTTCGATAGTTGATGACCGAAGTGGTAAGGCCTCACTCACTCCTTATAGGCTGATTTAAACACTTACGAAAGGCGGTTAAGAGTAGAGAGTAAGCGCGGTCATATCGATCGAGGAAATCGACCAAGTATCATTTTCAAATCGAAATACGAGAATGACTGAAACTAGTGATGAAACCCCTGAACAAAGGCTTGATCATGCCCAAGGAATATTAATAAATAAAATAAAAATAGAAATAATCGAGAATTGGAAGCGAGGTTGGAAGGAACCAAGTTTGAAAGGGCCAATTCAAACCCGAACCTTATCGCTCAACCCAAATTCATCTCGGTTCAACCAGATAAGGCAACACCATATCAATGCATATTTTGAAGAAAAAGGTGCAGAATGATGAAACACAGTCATTCGAGGAAGCTTTACCATATTCATCTAATGACAAGGGTAAGGAGGTATACATTCTATCCACTATTACAAAGATGAAGTTGGATAAAAGTATGTATGTTTTCTTGACGATTTTAGTAAGGGAGAAGTTTGGGAGTTAATCATGAGGCGTTGTCTTCAACATTTACAATTCATTGAAATATCCATACACTACACTAGAATCTTGTTCTTGTGTGGACCACTTGTGTCCTTTTCTTTGTGGATCGTACTAACACGCGAGTAATTGAAGAAGATGACTTGACAATAATGTGAAAGCTTCGCAAACCCAAAGCTCGAAAATCAAAGGAAAAGGTCAAGAATCGTTTGGATTGGTGGGAATTGTCTAACCTCTGTTGGAAACCGGTATTGAAGAAGGATGCGGTGCGTGAGGATGACCCACCACGAGTGCCTTAAAAGCGAAGCACGGTAAAATCGGCTATAGACTATAAATGTAGTCAATAGCGGGTACTATCCTTCCTTTTTACTCCTTAAGCATTTATTTTTAGTGGATTATGTGCTTAATTATTACGTGCTTTTGTGAGTAATTGTTAGAAGTATCCCGTTTTGTTTAGTATATTATATTAGTTAATCCTTATCATTTTGGTCGAGCAAGCAGCGTTAACCAAAAAGCGCTACCGGGAGGCGCCCGTAAAAATGTTAAATATAATAATTACTCATACTTTGGATGATACTTTGCTAATACTTAGGATTGATTTTCATTTTGTTTCACCAAGTCTTAGGATGAATGTTTGAATGACATTAAGCGGGAGCGATTAGGCGGTTATCCGAAAATCTGATGGAAAAAAAAGAAAATTCAAATGCATCATTTCTTAGACTTAGGTTGTTAGAACGATTTGAAATAACCCTTGAGGATCTGGGTATAAAAGACTCGAGTTAATACTTTGTCACACATTTCATATCATGATCTAGTCTACATTTTAAATTTCAAATAATGTGTGACATGTATTAGTTCAACTCTTGTGGAATATTGTGTGTTTTAAATCAATAAAAGTTTATGTGGTGTGTTTATCTACCCTTTTGCATTACACTGTCACACTCCACATACTTTTATTTTATTTGCACACACAACGGTCATAACTTTGACCCACCCACCCACCTTTTTTTTATCATCCGAGTATTTGTTTTGACTTGTTTTAGTGCACCATTGCTTTCCCAACAACTTATTTACACTCACTTTACATTGAGGACAATGTAAGTTCGTAAGTGGGGAGTGGAGTCGTTGGTCTAGCAATGGAATTAATGTTTATTTTGTATCAATAAATCCCTTAGTTTTTGATTTTTCGAACATTATTTAGTTGATTAAAATAAATTGTATAAGGTATATATTTCATGGATTTGAAGATATAATGATCAATTTGGATGTGTATAACCAACGTGAACCGTAAGTGCATTGTAATTCCAAATATATTTGTGTAACATGAATTCCTTCACGTAAGCCTTTGATATTGAAGCGAAAATTTTAAACTGTATCCATTCGGTATCTAGTGGTTATTCTATAGATAATTGCGGTAACTTAGTACCTAACTTTTGAATGTGTCTTGTGAATATCGAAGGTTTGAATGTGATAGGAAGGATATAAGTTAAAGAAGAATACCAAATTAAGATGAACTATCTATATATGTCGGTTGTAGCTACCAATGATTTGAGTGCGATGAGGCGTTATCACGAAAAGCGTCCTATATCACTATGAGGTTTAAAAGCTCCCATTGCTGATGATAGTAGTCGGCTAGGGTGTTATCACGAAGCGTCCTATTCTTTGGGAATGAAGGCATATGCTACACATGTGAAATTAAGTTCATCAAAGAAAAAAAAAAAAAAGAAATAAAAATAAATAAAAATAAAAAATAAAAAAAAAAATAAAAAAAAAAAAATTTAAGCGTGGTTGAAAACTTAGCTATCTTACGACTATCCCAAAGTATAAAGTGAATGATATGCTTTAGGAATTATCCTAATAAGTACTCGGAAGAACTTTGTGTGGAGGCTATTCTTGCTTATACCTAGGAAAGTCATTAGAGCATTTGTCTGAATGGATATTTGTGTGTTTTGCTTGATTTATTCAAGAGAGGATAGTGGAAATTGAAAAGGCTTGTCACACACACACTCTGTTATACACTTATATTGAGGTTAAAGCACTGGTTGTAATTCTAATGGTTGTATTATCTAGTTGTTCCTTATACCTTATATCTTCATGAATTTATCTCTTATTCATTTTGTTTTATCGCTTGTTTTGCTCGAGGGCGACCAAAAGCTAAGTAGGGGTTGTGATGAGAGATAAATTTATGATCATTATTACGACATTTTACCCCAATATTGATACCATTTTGAGCATTATTGTATCAAATCAAGTCAAAATTACTAAGTTTTATTCAAATGTATAAGTAGTAGTTATTATATAAATTATCGTATTTTTATAAGTTTTTATTAGTTTTGTACGGTTTTAGTAACCGGTGTGTCGTGTCGGAGTTCGTTTGGTATTTTGGTGGTTCATTGCAGGATTATATATTGACCAAGATTCCACGTAACGACATGTTTTGAAGCCTAAAAGATGGATTTTGAGGAAAGAAGAAAATGCCACAAACTTACGAGTTCAACGGATCAAATTATTTTTCCACGCGCTTCTACCGTAACCTGTTTTCGATGGAAATTTGACCCGAATTAGAGGCATTTTCTGGAGAATAGTTCTTGACTAAAGTTGTAGATATTTAAATGATCTTTCCAACTCATTTTGAATCACGTCAATCGGAGGTCTACAACTCAAGTTATGAATTTTTTACCGAACAGTTGATATCTCGGGTCGAACCGGATATTTTTGGCTCAACTTGTTGCATGTTACTCCATGTGCTAACTAATGATGATGATGATGAGTCATAACAAACTCATCAATACCTCCCACATGCTTGTAACAAACTTGGCATATGCTTAGCATATTCCTTGGCATATACTTAGCATATTCTCCAAAAATATCTCCCTCAAATATCACCTCCCTCATTACAACCTCCCTCAACTCCCCCTATAAATACCTCCCCATATCCATAAAAAATCCTTGCCCCATCTTGGCCACTCTTGGCCAAGATCTCTCTTCTCCACCTCCTCCCATTTCTTCCATTCCCCTCTTCTTCATCTCCGTTCTTCATCTCTTTTCTCGTTTTATTTTATTTTCGGGCCCGTATATACATATGTCTATGTATGTATATATGTTTTTATAAATAAAAGTAGTATTGTTGTAATGCTCGAGAGAATTACCGAGAAAGTTGTTATTGAAGAAGTTGTTATTTTCAGAGAATACGGCTTTGATTTGCACTTAACGGGTAATTTTATCAAGTTATTACTTTAGTTAATCTTTTGGTAAAATGAATGATCGACTACAGTAATCATGATTAAAACTAATTATAATGAATCTTTTTCTATTTTGCAGCGTATTGATAATATATTCGGATTAGCGTAATTAATCAAGATGAATCGCAACATATAACTGACGATGGCGACCAGAGAAGTTAGGATATGAGATAAAAGATAGAAAAACCGGAGGGTAAAATTGGCGAGTGAAAGCGTGACAATGGAACCCGATTTCTACCGAAGCGATTTGTCTGGAAAGATGAATCTTATTGAAATTTGTACTCGAGATCTTAATAATGTTAAAATCACAGTTTAATTGAAACTACACCGTTTGTGTTAAATCGATCCGCTTGACAACCGGAGCCTCTTGAATAACATCGGCCGTCGGCGAGCGGAATAACCTCTTTTATCCGGGGTAGATTTGTACTCAAATTGTACATTCGGACTAACTAAGATTAGCATGGGGCGTTGTGGACCTTGGGTGATGACATTTGACATATGACAATTTCATACGCTCGTGTGAGGAGGAGTTGTCTAGCTTAGGAGTACACCGATTCATATATAATTTACACCTTGAATAAAGGAAGATCATCTCATTTATTTCTACTAAAAGATATTGATTCGATAAAGTATTCTTGGCTAGATCCAAAAATATATCTATATATCTATTTGTATTTATTTCTTTGTTTTACTAACATCTAACTCTAACAATCTAACTACTAACATAATCTAACCAGGAAAAAGTAAAAGCTGCGACTTAGATCGAGTTAATAATAGCTTCTTGGTGTTTAACCCCACTTAAAAGAATTACCATGTTTTCCTAAGGAATACGACTGACTCACCGGACTAGAGCTACAATTTGACCCGGTACTTTGCCGGTTAGGATCTGTATAGCCTAGGTAATGTCCGTCGACTTTCTGGCGCCGTTCCAAGGTTAGGTTTAGAGTCTGTCATCATAGCTCTTTGCAAACAAGTCTGATATTCAAGATCTGAAGAATCTGCTCAAGGCTGAATTTGAGATGAAGGATTTGGGAATGCAAAGAAAATTTTGGGGATGGAGATCTATAGAGATAGGGAAGAGGGGAAGTTGTTCTATCTCATTTGGGATATATGGAAAGGTATTATCCAAGATTGGTATGCCAACAACCAAACCTATAGATACTCCAATGGCACCAAATGCATCATCTCTCTCTGTGTTTGCTTCATAGTCGGTGAAGAGGAAGAATACATGTCAAGAGTTCCATATGCTAATCTTGTGGGCGGTTTAATGTATGCCATGTAGTGCATCTTAGCCTGATTTGGCTCAGCGATCAATGTTGTCCAAGCAGGTTTATGGCTCAACTTGGAAAGGAACCTTTGGAAAGCGATAAAAGGATATTTAGGTACCTTAGGTACATCGGATATTGGACTCATTTATGGAGGTGGTACTCATTGTTTCGTCACGAGTCTTGTGATTACGATTATCTTTGTTGATGTAGATAGCGAGGAGATCTATGGGCTGGGTATGTGTTTAGTTTGGGTGGTTACTGTGGTAAGTTGGAAGGCAACTTACAGGTACAATGACATTATCTACTCAAAGCGAATACATGGCAGCGACAAAAGCAACAAAGGAAAGCGATCACGGTTAAAAGGGCTAGTCAATGATGCGAGTACGCATCAAGATCAATCCAAGGTGTATTGTGATGAGTCTTAGTGCAATATGTTTGGCTAAGGATCGAGATTCATCATGAGAGAACCAAGCACACATTGATGTTAAGTATCATTTTACGAAAAATGAGAGAGGAGGTTAAAGTGGAGAAGATCAACATTGATGTGAATCATGCCGATATGTTCACTAAACCGAGTTTCAATGGGCCAATTTGGTTATTGTACGGACTTGCTAAATATCCGAAGATGTTAATTTGAATCAGGGAATACTCAGCTGAAGTTGAGGGTCTGCTGAGGTATTCAAATCTGAAGACAAAGAGGAAATCTGGCACTTGGTTGTGCATCTGGCACTTGGTTATGTATTTGGTCAGTTTTCATGAAGTTGAAGTTAATGTGGAGATTTGTAATGGTGACTTAAACTATGCTACCGAGGTCTGGTATGGAAACGTGTTCCGATCAGCAATGTATGGAGCATCTGCTGAAATCTGGTGTTCAGTTGAGGCAGGATTAGCAGGGTTGATCAACCTGCTGATGGCAAGTCTACTGAAGACAAGTCTGCTGATGCACAACAGACTTGAGGAACACGTCTGCTGCATGTTTTCGTGTTTTGGTTAAGTTACTTCTCGGTATTTCAGTCATTATCTGGTTTGACTGTTAAGTCGGTTAGGTTTGATTCCCAAGGCTATAAATACCGTATGTATTAATTGTAACTTGATGTAACTTTCTCGTGATAATAAATATCCTCTTTTGTCCGTGGAGTAGTCGGCACATTGCCAGAAACCACGTTAAATCTGTGTTCTTTTTGTTTTATGTGTTTGTTTACTTGTTAATTGTTTATCTTTACTCACAATCACCATCACTTCTTGATCGATCCGTCTTAACAGTATTTAATGTGGTGATTTCCAAACATAGAAGAACATTTATTTATGGACGTTGAAGATCATTTGTTTCTGGATCATTTTGGATTAACGTTTGGATTATTTCTTGATCAATTATGTTTTGATCATTTTAAACTGTATGGATTACGTTTGAATTATCGTTTGAATGGCGATGTTTGACTTACGTTGTTTTTATGTTTGCATGATTGTTTGTACCATGTTTGGATAATGCAAAAACACCAACACAAATATTTTAAGTATTGGGATGCAGAACGTCATTAAATCTGACATTTATATAGCAAGACCTATTTAGGGACGCTGATGTCAACCACAAACGTCAACATACCTGAAATTTGTTTGCAAAACCAACGTCGAAATGGCCGTGTGTTAAACAGAAACTCATTTAGTTCTGGAGTGCTTAACGTCATCAATCTTGACATTTGTTTTAAATATAAATGTTAGATTTGTTGGCGTTTATGAAACAAAGGATATTCAATTCTGATGTCCAGAACGTCAATGAATTTGACGTTTCTTTCAAATAAAAACGTCAGATATTCAGTTCTGATGTCCATAACGTCACCTAATCTGACGTTTCTAGTGTAAAACAACGTCAGTCGTCCTGACGTTTGGTGGGTTGCCGGTCGGAAAATCCAGTAGCTGGTCGGAAAACTCTAAAAAAACTTTTTTTCCATAATTAATGGTGTTTCAACTCATTGAGCATGTATTTCGGTGTTATCTTATAAAAATCCAAGATGAAGATGAAATCTGATGGAAAAAAAGTTGTGGAAATATTACATATCAAATAGTATGTAATATTTATTTATTTTCGTGTATACATTATTTGTACACTTTAGTTGTAAAAGGACATATTAATTGTGGTACATAAAAACAATTAATATGTCAAACTCTAGTTGCTTTATGTCATAGACATACTTTTACTTTTTCCATGCATGCTTGCCACCCTTCTAGTGGCCGCCCATCTAGTGGCCGCCCAAGCTAGCTAGTATCTCCCATCAATTGTAACTATTTATACTTCTTCCATTTGATGAATAAACTAAGTTGAAGTTTACTCTTGTGTTTATCACATTCTCAAACTCTCTTCATGGTATCAGAGACTTAAACTCCTGAATCCATTTGCAAATTTCGGCACCTTTGAATCAAGAATGTCTTCATTATCTGAAAGCTTCCTCACCTCAGTTGAGTCAGTGCCTCTCAGCCAGGGTCCTTGACTCTTCATCTTACACAAATCATAGACTTGATGGCAACAACTACTTGTTGTGGTCAAGATCTATGAAAATGTACATCTCTGGACAAGGTAAGATGGGATACATCGGCTCTAAACATACCCCTGCTGAAGATGACCCAGATTTGAAGCATGGGATACTACTAATAATCAAGTCATGACCATTCTCACAAGATCAATGACAAAAGAGATTAGTGAGAACTTTATGATGTATGATAATCTGCAAAGGAGATGCAGGATAATGCCAGGATCTTTACTCCAAGAAAGACAATACATCGAAGTGTATGAACTTGAAGCTCAGATTCAAAATTGCGCAGACAAGGAGATATATACGTAACTCAATACTTCAACCAAGCTGCATGCAGGGCATGGCAACACTGGACATGTTGGAAACTCACCCTGGAATGACGTCAAGGATCTTTGCCGCCTTTATAAGGACATTATTGAGAAAAAGAGAGTATTCAAGTTTCTTCTTTGGATTGAATCCTACTCTTGATGATGTTAGGAAGAATCCTTGCCACAAAACCTCTCCCCGATCTCAAATCCATGTTTCTTTGAAGTCAAACATGAGGAAAGCGAGGAGAAAAGTGATCTTTCTTTGAACTCCCCTGCCGACAACCCTTTGAAAGTGCTACCTGTATTTGCCGGGAAGCTGCTTGAGATTCTTGAGGCATCGAGGAAGCCTCTTGATCGAAGCTGGAAAGTTGTTCTGTGAGCACTTTGCAAGCGCACAAATCACACCAAGGACACTTGCTGGAAGCTACATGGAATGCCTAAATCCTCCAAGCCTACCGAGGAAAGTCGAGGCGGGCATGTCAATGAAGGGAGAATGATAACAAGTTGAATGCTCGGTTTCTTTGCATTCAAAGCTTTCCTCACTCAACAAAAAGAAGGTAGTCCCTCTCTACCGACATGGCCACTCGAGGCTAGTGCGAGGTAAATTCTACTCTTCTATTAGTAATGAAACATGGATTGTTGATTAGGCCTCTCGCATATGGTAGTAATAAAAACCTCATAACTCACCTTATGCCATGTCAACAAATTCATAAAATTAAGGCTCTTGATGGATCTATCTCTCATGCAAAAGGTTTTGGAAATGTTAAAATCACTAATAAGATATGCCTAAAGGATGTCCTATTTGTTCCAAAATTAGATTGCAATCTCACATATCTGTCAAGTAAACTTGCAAAAGATTTGAATTGGTGTGGTGTTTAATAAGAATCGAGTGCACTTTCCGGGACCCTTCTTCACGAGGAAGTGATTGGGAGGGCTAAAACACCTTTCGAGATTGTATGTGGTCAACCTTTGAAAAGAGAAGATCAAGGCCGAATCGCCTCAATGACTGCACTCAAACCTTAGACAATATCATGTTATGGCATTATAGACTAGGACATCCAAGTTTTGGTTATTTAAAGTCTGTAATTCCTGAATTATTTAAAGGATGTAATGTCAATGATCTTCAATGTGATATTTGTCAATTTGCCAAACTTACCAAATCTGTGTATACCAAACTACCTTATTTGCCTTCCAAAACTTTCACTTTAATTCATAGTGATGTATAGGGACCTTCAAGAGTAAAAAGTATAATGAGGAAAAGGTGGTTTGTCACTTTCATTGATGATCATACCGAAACACATGGTGTTTTTAATGAAGGATAAATCTGAAGTCGGGCTGTTTTGGGAATTTTACAACATGATCTCTACTCAATTTGACACTAAGATCAAGATCTCAAAGGCGATAATGCACTTGAATACTATGAGTCTAACCTCATTAATTTCTTGATGGATAAAGGGATTGTCCATGTCGGTAGTTGTGTGGAAACACCTCAACAAAATGGGGTTCTTGAGAGAGAGAAGCACAGCACTGCTAGAGATGGCTAGATCACTCATGTTCACCACACATGTTCCAAAGTATATGTGGGGTGAAGCTATATTCTTGCCACATACTTAATCAATGAGACTTCCCAGTAGAGTGTTAGGCTTCAAAACTCCTATCCAAACCCTTTACCGACCACTCACTCCTCCCTCATCTTATTTCCCAATTACCTCCAAAAATCTTTGGTTGTCTTGTGTTTGTTTATATCCATGCCCAACACGGAAGAAAACTTGATCCCAAAGCTCACAAGTGCATTTTCTAGGATATGCAAAGGGCAGAAAGGTTACAAGTGCTATTCTCCTTACGAAAGAGATTTTACAATTCTATGGATGTAAAATTCTTTGAAAGGACCCCTACTCTGACAAGTCCTTGAGGCGACTCACGATGGAAACTTGATTGAAATTGACCTAAATCCGTTCCCCACGGCAAGCTCTTAACCTCGGCAACCTCGATTCTCGCCAAAGTGAACCCCAAGTACCTCTCGACCCCAAAGCCCTCTTCGAACCAGGCCTCTCGGGCAGAACCCTCTCGAACCGGTGCCAAGCTGAAACTCAAGCAACCTCATCGACTCTCGACCCTCATCGACTCTCGGACTGGCGATATTGATGATAGACCTATTGCTATCAGAAAGGGAAAGAGATCTTGCACTACTGATCATTCTATTCATAATTATCTGTCTTATGATCAGTTATCACCTGCCTTTGTCATGTTTACACAGGACTTGGATTCTCACTCTATTCCTAAGAATATACAGGAAGCTCTCAACATGATAAGTGGAAGAAATTTCTTTGTCAAGACCGAAAATATCGCCTCTCTAGATAATCATACTTGGGATCTAACAGCTCTCCCCAAAGGCAAAAAGACTGTCAGCTGCAAGTGGTTATTTACCATCAAATACAATGCTGACGGTACAATTGACAAGTATAAGGCCAGACTAGTTGCAAGGGGTTTCACTCAAACTTATGGCATTGACTACAAAGAAACTTTTGCACCAGTTGCAAAGCCCGAAACAACTGTCGAATCTTGATATCTCTTCTTTGTCCAACTTGGTGGCCTCTTCACCAATTGGATATCAAAAATGCCTTCCTCAATAGTGACCTTACTGAGGAAGTTTACATGAATGTACCTCTGGTTTTACCAATCCTAACACTCAAGGAAAGGTGCAAATTGAGGAAATCTCTATATGGCCTAAAGCAATCCCCAAGAGCCTGGTTTGGGAAACTCACTCTTGTGGTTAAAGCTGCTTTGGATATCATCAATGCAACTCGGACCACACCATGTTTATCAAGACCACTAGCCGTAAAAGATCTATCCTTATTGTATATGTGGATGATATCATCCTCATTTTGGTGATGACTCTCTTGAGATCCGAATTTGAAGACTCTCTGGCAAAGGTTTTTCAAGTCAAAGATTTGGGCTATCTTAAATACTTCCTTGGTATGGAAATTGCAAGAAACAACCAGGTATCTCTATCTCTCAAAGGAAATATGTCTTTGGACTGCTAAAGAAAGCGGTATCTTTGGGATGCAAACCTCTTGTATCCCCAGAGTAGACCACTAGTACCTACCTTTGCATGGTGACATTCTTTGTCGAGAAAGGATCAATATCAAAGGCTTGTAGGAAACTCATTTATCTATCCCATACAAGACTGATATTGCATATGGGGTTAGTCAGTTGCTTGATTCATGCATTGCCCTCTTGAGCAACATTGGGATCTTGTGAGCAGGATTACGAGGTACTTGAAATCCATTTCTGGCCAAGGCCTACATTTCACCAAGTCTCTGTGAGAGATTTATCAAAGTCTACACCGATCTTGATTGAATTTGGTACGTCACATAGACGGAAGGTCTACTACAGAGCTCTTTTTCTTATGTATGGGAAATCTTGTCACTGGAGGAGCAAGAAACAACCTCATCTGTCTCGAAGCGATCTTGTTCGAACTCAGGGCACTAGTTTTGGGTATTTGTGAAGCTCTATGGATAAAAGGGTCTGATCGAACTTGCTGACTATTCAAAGACCCTATCACACTCTGCTTTGTGACAATAATTCAACATTATGCATGGAAGAGGATCCAGTCCATCATGATAAAACCAAACATGTGGACATTGTGAGACACTTCACGAAGGAGAAGATTGATGCCAAGATTATTCAACTCCAGTATGTTCCTCGTGAGACGAGAATGTCGATATTCTCACCAAGGCCATTCCACCACTTATGTTCAAAGAGATTTGAGTAGCAAACTTGGTTTGTATAAACATATACAACTTGATTTGAGGGGGTGTGGAAATATTACATATCAAATAGTATGTAATATTTATTTATTTTAAATGTATACATTATTTGTACACTTTAGTTGTAAAGGACATATTAATTGTGGTACATAAAAACAATTAATATGTCAAACTCTAGTTGCTTTATGTCATAGACATACTTTTACTTTTACATGCATGCTTGCCGCCTCTACAGTGGCGCCCAAGCTAGCTAGTATCTCCCATCAATTGTAACTATTTATACTTCTTCCATTTGATGAATAAACTAAGTTGAAGTTTACTCTTGTGTTTATCACATTCTCAAACACTCTTCAAAAGTTAAAGAGGATTTTGATGATGATGAAGATTGAAGAAGATGAACAAGAATTTTGATGAAGATGAAGAAGGTTGAAGAAGATTTTGATGATGAAGATGAAGGTTGAAGAAGATTTTGATGATGAAAAATAAGGTTGAAGAAGATAAAGATGATGAAGAACAAAGTTAAAGAAGATGAAGATGAAGATGATTTTTTGATGATGAAGATGACGATGAATTTGTGGATCTTGATGATCATTTGGGTGAAAATTAAGTTCGAGGATTATAATGTTTCATTTTAATTATCAAAGGACTAAATTGTATTTTATAATATTTGTGGTATGAGAAGTAAGTTTTTCATTTATTTGGTGATGCTTGGAGTACATAAATAATAAAATATTCAATGTGGTACCAAAAGTAATTTATAGGGTGTCAGAAGTAATCGTGGTGCTGATAGAAGCCGCCTAAATATAACATAGAAATAAAAAAAAATTTACTCTTAGTCTACCAAATAAGGTGGCTTCTCTTCTTCTCTCCTCAAGTCGGCCAAAACTCATTCTTCATCTCCACCTCGCCCATCCGGCGTCATTCCGGGGGAGGCTCATAGCTTTTAAGCCTTTTCCTCTTTCTTTCATTTTCATGTTTCTCTTTTCGGCCTTCTCTCCATGGCCTATGTGAGGCTTCTCTGCATTGGTGTTGACCGACATGCCTGAGTGGAGGTGGAGTTAGCCGGAGATTGCTTGCTTGGATTAGATCTGATTTAGTATGGGCGTTTTCTCCTATTTTCCGTCAGTCTTTGGGTCTGATTTTGTGCGGGGTGCTTGATCCGAGGCATGGGCTAGGTACCAGCAAAGTTTCTTTTTGGGCTTGATAGAGCCATAAAAAGGCAAGATCAAACTCGGCGTGTTACGTACTCAATGCATCGCGTTTGTTAATGCAGCGTGGTGTCACTTCATCACGGTGTCTCTCGCATCGGGGTGGCCCTTTGCATCGCGGTGGTCAATGGATCGGGGTGGTCAAAGCATCGCGGTGGTCAATGCATCGCGATGGTCACTGCATCGGAGGTGGTCACTACATCGCGGCGTCTCTGCATCACGATGTCTTTGCATCGGGGTGGCCTTTGCATCGCCATAGTCAATGGATCTAGGGTGGTCAATGCATCGCGGTGTCACTTCATCGAGGCGTCTCTGCATTGCGGTGTCACTGCATCTGGGGTGGTCACTGCATCGGGGGTGGTCACTGCATTGCGGTGTCTCTGCATCGTGGTGGTCTCTGCATCGCGGTGTCTCTGACTCTCTGCATCAGAGGTGGTCACTACATCGGGGTGGCCACTGCATCGCGGTGGTCAATGGATCTGGGGTGGTCAATGCATCACGGTGTCATTTCATCGAGGCGTCTCTGCATCAGGGGTGTCACTGCATCACGGTGGTCAATGCATCGCGGTGTCACTTCATCGAGGTGTCTTTGCACCGCGGTGTCTCTGCATCGGGGATGGTCACTGCATCGTGTTGTCTATGCATCGCGGTGTCTCGCATTCTGTTGTCTACTTCATCGTGTCAGGTTACTTCATCGCGGTGGTCAATGCATCGGGGTAGTCAATGCATCGCGGTGGTCAATGAATCGGGATGGTCAACGAATCGTGGTGGTCAATGAATCGAGGTGGTCACTGCATCAAGGTGATCAATACATTACGGTGGTCAATGCTTCGCGTGGGTCAATGCATCGCGATGAGCAATACATCGCGGTAGTCAATGCATCGGGTGGTCACTGCATTACGATTGTCACTAGAAAAAAAAAAAAAAAAAAAACTTTTTCCGCATGCCAAAAAAATAGAGTAAACTTTTTTTAAGCATCCTGAAAAAATAAATTTAAAAAAAAACAAAGAGATCAAACAACAAACGCAACTCTGCTCGGCGCTTTGGTATTTTTTTTTTTAATTTCAGCGGCAGTTCTTTTTTAACAATTATGGGTAGTTTGGTCCATATACTAATTTTGTGTCCTTAAAACCAAATAAGATTTTTTAGTGTCTTATTTGCTTAATTAAGTCTAATATGTGTCATTTTAGACATTTACCCTTTTTTTTATTTGTCATGCTTATATTTTCAAAACACTATTTATCGTTCTTTTCTAAATCCATCCTTATTTATTAAAGACCGAGAAACTTAAAACAAGAATGCAGTAATTATATTTAAAGTGTTTTATTTTCATTTTGATATTAAAATAAAAAAAAATTAATTTTTTTATATTATGTGTGTCGTTTTTTTCAAGTACAACGGTTAAAGAGAACGGAGGAGTAGTTGATTTAAGAGCTGCCGATCCGGTTGCCATTAATTAATGAGAATTAATTGAAACCTCTGTCGGCTAAACTAACTTGCGTCAGTAAATTGCTCTTTGCTCTGATTTCTACTCCACGAGTCCACGGAGCCATGGCGGCACTGCTCGGGAAACTTTTCCATCTTATCCCAATAATTGCAGTTCTCACAGTTGTTTTGGGTGAAATCGTCATCGTGGAAGCCTGGACTGGTGAAATCCGTGGCCGTGTCGTTTGTGATGTCTGTGGGGATTCTTCTATTGGGCCTGAAGATCATGTTTTACCCGGTCAGCCCTCCACTTCGTTTTTTTCCTTTTTAGTATTTTGCTTATCAACTTTCCGGGATCAATTCAAAACCTCAGTTGTTAATTTAGAATCAGGTTTTCATTTTTGGTCTTATTTACTTTTCAATTCTGTGCGGTATAAATTTTTTTTTTTTTTTTTTTTTTTTGGGGTGAGGTGGGGTGATCGATCGGCCTGTCCAGCATAATATGTAAGATTAAATACGCGACGATCAATTAGTTCGTTAAGTTGTATTGGTTGCTGGTGACTGAACCCGAGACGATACAGCCAATTGCCGACCTACATACAGCTAAGAGGGGTAACTACCCCGCGAGAAAAATCTACGGATATATGTAGTATGCATCTTGTTTGCCCCCTTTGTCTCTTTAAAATTTTTATTGCCCATCCAGCGTCCACCACTGGATACAGCCGAGTCACGTCCTACTCGGCCGAAACTTTGAATTGCAATTTTGGTAGATTGTTCAATTGGGATATGCCTCTATGATCCTTAACGCCATTCTTGGATTAATAGGATGATTTTTTCTTAGCAAAGATTTGTCAGAAAGGTGGATTTCAAGTTCCATGCTGAGATGAAGTTATGTTAGCATTTGTGTCATGGTTCATTCTGCTGAGTTTGCAGCTTTGGTCTTACTCTTACAACAGTCATATGAATCTTGGAACTTTGTGGTTTCTCTTTTCTTTGTTTGGCTGGTTGATTGTTATAAGCATATATGAACTTGGTTTCAGTAGTTTCCTGCTATTGCCTCTTGAAGTGCTTTATATTTCTCATATGAATGCAGATAAAAGGCCACATGATACCCTTTTTTTTTCTTCGCAATTGCCTTGTTGCAAGCAATTTCCTTTGGAAATCCAAATGTGGGACTTGATATTCTAGGTTTTAGCATAGGAGATTATATGTGTTTTTTTTACATCCTTCCAGCATTTTCATCATCTGGTGGAGTGTGTACAACCAACATCAATCATGATCGGTTTCACATTTTTTCTGTTTCTGTTCAGTTGACGAAGCATGCGTATTGTTGTTACTTAAATCTTTTAGCAGTTTTAGCTCGAAGGTAAAGTTTCTGCTTCCTTGATGCAGGTGCAGAAGTTGCAGTTCTTTGCATTACAAAATCTGGGGAAGTTGTAAACTATCAGGCTTTCACGGATTCTAAGGGGGTATACACGGTGGCTGAGACAATGCCAGAGGCTGATCGGTGGGATTCATGCCTAGCTAGGCCTATCAGAAGCTTCCATGAACACTGCACGCAGCTAAGAGAAGGAAACACCGGGGCTAAGTTTGTCTATAATCATCCGTCAGGCTATTCTCATGCCGTGAAACCTTTTGTGTATCGCCAAGGCAATATTCCCAGTTATTGCAGTTAGTTAAATGAACAACTCTGTTCTACATGATAATGGAGATTGCCCAAGATGTTACAGTACTTACCCATTGTTGCCTATCTGAGCTCTGAATGAGAATTTCTCTGTAAATTAGGTGTGTATCTTGTGCAGTGAAAGGAAAGCAGAGCACAATTGGATTTTTTTTTTTTTTTTTTTTTTTTTTTTTTTTTTTTTTGGAAATTGGATGCAGACTTAGTGTGGTATAAGCCTTGTTGAAACTTTAGTATGCAACACAAGTTCGTAGTGCCAAATATGATAGCTTTAATCATGTCTAATGTCTTCTTTGTCATATGACGATCCTTCACTTTGAGCAGGGGTATAAACGAATCTGAAACTCGAACGGTACTGAACCAAGTTTATTTGGTTCGGTTTGGTTAGTAATATGGAGAAAGCAAAATTTTCGGTTTAGTTACGGTTTACAAATCATCCATAACCGAGTTGCTTTTAAAAACTGAACAAATTAACCATAATGAATCTAACCAAATAAAAAACCGTACTGGAATTGTCTCTTCCATCAGGACTTTTGATTGCTGTATTTCACCATTATCCAAGTTGTTTTTCTGGAAGACAAAAGGAAAAACCCTAGAAAATCCCGTCAGATCCAAATCCGGATGGCTGCGAGCCAAATATCAGTTGATCGGAGCCAAGAGGAGAGTGAACTCCTCCAGAGGAGTGTGAAAAGACAGAAAGAAACTGATCGTCTAGCCTCGTCGTCGGTCTGGCAAGCTACGAGTGGAGTTGACGTCGTAAAAGGGAGGTATGTAGACTCTGCCACTTATATTGGGGAAGATGAAGATGACGAAATGTGAGCATACAAAAATGTAATAGAAAATTTTATCGGGTCAGAAACATATGAAGTTGCCCTGGTCATTCCAATGGAGGAATGCCTTGATCTATGGCGCCCCTATAGAAAAGCTCTTATAATCAAGCTTCTAGGTAAACCCATTACGTACAAGTTCCTGTGTCAAAGGCTTTCAGAACTATGGAAGCACCATGGAAGAACTGAGATCACCGACCTAGAACATGGATTTTACGTGGTAAGATTCACAAGGAAGGAAGACTACGAGATTGCCCTGGAGAATGGCCCATGGGTGATAATGGGGCATTACCTGGCCGTTCGAAAATAGAGACATTTTTTTCAACCGGAGAAGGAGACCATCAATACCACTCTTGCTTGGGTCCGATTTTCCAGCCTGCCACTTGAAATCTTCAAGGACCATCTCTTGATGAAATTGGGTAACCTTGTGGGACGAGCTGTCCGAATTGATCCTAAAATTGCATTCATCGAAAGAGGACGATTTGCAAGAATATGTGTAGATGTGAATCTTGAAAAGAGACTAAAATCCTCAGTGGTGATTAATGGGAGGAGGTTCAAGATAGGGTATGAAGGCCTCCAACAAATTTGCTATTGTGTAAAATTCGGGCATAGTAAAGAGACTTGCCCTTCTCGTCTTGCAGAGGAATGACAAGATTGTGGGTCTGCTTCAGAGGGAAATCAGCAGCCAAAAAATCAAGGGCCTAAACCAGAAAATCCGTATAGACCGTGGATGATCGCAGCTCGACGAAGAAAATGGACCACATGTAAAGGTAAAACTGGGCAGACGACTCATGTAGTTGAAAATGGCAAAGGAAAAGTTAATGAATCCTTAAAAGTCATACAAGAGGATACTGTTGAAACCCAACAACAGGTTGAGAACCACCAAACTACTGTGACCGTAGAGCTTCAAGTTTCTGGGTCAAGATTTGAAGTCCTTATGGACGAAGAGGAGGAAACAATAGACATACATGATGTGGTATAGAAATTAAAGGAATATGCTAGGCAGCTGGAGTCACATGGCGGTACACCAATAATTAAGGAGGTACATAAATCATCTTCAAGCCATTTAAATAATAAGGATAAACAAGGCTCTGTTGGATCTAATGCCAACAAACAATGATCAAGAGCAGCTAAGGGATGCAGCAGATCGAATCAGAAATCTTCTGATCTGGGAAAAGCTAAGGACCAAAGACCGGAGCTGAGAATTCAAGGGCAACAAATGAATAGATCAGCCTATTCTAAGCATAAAAATTCGTCGAGATCAGCCTTTTCGGATCTCTCATTTGACACCAACCAACAGGTTGCCAATGTCAAAAGTAAACCTCCTGATGTTGGGCAAATCCAAAGTGTCTGTGATGAGCAAAGGGTCACTCTAGGCCTTAACCCCCTTTATGAGGTGGAGGTGGTGAATGCCCACCCTTCTACATAATTTTCTTATGAAGATTTTACCGTGGAACTGTAGGGAAGCCAGTTCCGTATTCGAAATCTTAGAATAGTTTGGAATTTGGATGATTTGTGATTGTCTCTTTTTGAATTTGTTTACTCATGTAATTTGTGGATTTTCACTCTTGGTTATTAATAAAATATCGTTTTTCCCAAATTAAAAAAAAAACTGTACTGGAACTGTTTATAACCAACTTAAACAATTAGTTTTCATAACCATAAAATTATAACCGGTTATGAAGCCTATAGTCAACCGTTATCCGAACAATTTATAATTAGATATGAAAATTGGAGCGTTTCTAGTTGAATACAATTGTCAAAAAAAAATTTCCCCGATTAATTGAACCGAACTGGTTACACCCAGTGGTGGATCTATAATTTTGTTGAAGGGTTCATATGTTTTTTTTCGAAGTAATTTTTTTTCCAAAGTGATCTATAATTTATTTTTGAGAATATTATGTATTACTCAATTTTCCATCCTGTATATAAATTTTAATCCAGTTTGTGTATATTTTTTTTTGATTTTGGGGCATACATGTTTTTCCTCGATGACTATTTTCGCTGCTTTCTATTAAGACACAAGCTATTCTTATCCTAATCCCCAAAAGAAATCCTACCAAAACCCGATCTGTGGATTGTTCCTCAATTAATCTTCTTCAATTCAACTTTGAAATTCGACTGAATGTCTTCCACATTGGCTCTTAAAAGGTTCGCCGATTACTACTTTTCGAGTTCTCTCCAGCCGCTGCGTCCGGCAATGTCGATTGTCTCTTCACGGCTGTTGAGCACTACTCTGCGGCGTTTGGAGGATTTTGCTCCTCGGAATGGTACAAATCATACTTTTAATCTTCAATCAACTTCGTTTCTGTCTCCTTTTTATGTTTTCATTGCACTTTTTTTCATTTAAAGTCATTTTTCAAGCTATTTCCTGATTAATAGAATATTCCGACTCTGTTTGTAAACAGTGTGTTTTATAACAATTTTGTTGAATAATTGCCACTGATTTACTGAAGTGAATGGCTGAAATCAAACTTTAATCTTCAGTCAACTTCGTTTTTTCCTCCTTTTTTTTTCCATTTTAAGTAATGTTCAAGCTGTTTCCTGATTAATATTGTATTCAGATGCTGTTTGAAATCAGACTTGTAATAATAACAATTTTGTTCAAGAATTACCTGTGATTTGTTGAACAATTGGGGGTTTGAAAAACAACAACAATGTCAAAAACGCAGAAAATACAAAAACGCAGAGATTTGGTATGCTTGATATGAACGTAGAATCGTGCCTAGGGTGTCACAAATACTTTTGTGAGATAAGACTACGTTTTCCCTTCAAATTTAGGCACAAAAGATGAAGATTGCTCTTGATGATAGTTTGCAAATTGTTTTTACTCTCAAAGATGAATGTGCCAAAAACCACACTGTTTAAAGCACTTAAAATGATCATATATAGTGGTGGAAAACCGACCTATTATGTATGCAACCTTTGGAAAGAAGTTATATACATAAGTCAGTTGAAAAGACACATCAATTCAGAATTTGGCCATGCGAGGCGCTGTGGCACACACCACTGAAACCCAAAAAACGGCCAAAACTCTATGTTCAAATTTGTGAACAATTTTTCTCTCAAAGTAAGGCGCTTTGTGGTAATGACGACACTTTGTCACTTTTTTCAAATTCTGAATTTTGGTCCTGTAAGTGGATTTTCGATCCTTTAAGTAATTTTCCGAACTATACTTAATCATTTAAATCTGTAAACTCGTAAATAGTTATATGAGCATACACTCCGTATCTCAAACTCATATTATAGCATTCGAGTTCACCCATCTTTGTACCAAACCCCGATTACATAAATGAACATGGTAACACTTAAATTACTAACAATCCTCCCCATTTAAGTGTAATCCTTGGTTTAGTGAAAAACAGTCAAAACATAACAACTCATGCATCAATGATAATGTCACGAAGATTGAATTATCACTAGTAATATTACACATTTCAAATATTCGAGTATTGGGGTGTGTCTAAGCATTGAACCTTTTACACGTTTTGAATACATGAAGATAACATACGTGAGTTAATATAACTCCAAAAGCTTATTCTTGACACTAATTATTCGGGCCTTGTGTCCATATCCATTCATGCGCATATAAAAAGCCAACTCTGGAACTTCCTTGAAGCGGCCAAACTTCATACTCATATGGGTGAGCCTTTATATAATCGTGCACTGCCGCAATTGCACTTTGTCAAAGCCTCATTAAGAATAATCCCTTCAACCTTAACTTACGAGTAATAATAGCACATACCTCGGGATAATATCATGTGCTCAAATCTAGATAATAGGCCTTCCACATTGAATTCTGCCTCTAACATTGTATTAGAAGGGAATTGGGTATCCTATCACTAAGATTCAAATGAGTTGTAAACCCATCCCGATTCTGAGACTTTTGTACCAAGTCTCTAGCCAATCCTTTTGTTAAGTGATCACTAAGTTATGTTGAGATCTCACAAACACAACCGAAATCACCCAGGAGAGATCAACTCACGAACCGCGCTTATGTCTAACGCCTGTGTGTCGCGACTTACCATTATACACTTGACTATAAGCTTTAGACAAGGTAGAAGAACTATCACAATGGATAGAAATGGGTGATATTGGTTTTGGCCACAATGGAATTTCATAAATCAAATTCCTAAGCCACTCGGCCTTTTTCCGTCATGTTAAGGCAACAAACTCGGACTCATAGTCGAGCTAGTAATACATGTTTGCTTTTGGAAGCCCGTGAAATGACACCTCCTCCAAGTAAAAACACCCAACCACTTGTAGAAGAATGATCCTCTACATTGGATATCCAACTAGCATCCGAGTATCCTTCTATTACAGAAGGGTGACCAACATAAGTCAAGCCAAAATCCTTGGTAGACTTAAGGTACCTTAACACACGAGTTACAGCACGCCAATGATGGCTGCTTGGATTACTCGTAAACTTGCTTAGCTTTCCAACCGCATAAGCAATATCTAGACGTGTGCTAGTCATAGCATACATCAAACATCCTATCACCCGAGAATACTCAAGTTGTAATATCGGATTTCCTGTATTAGGCATGAGTTTCTCATTAGGATCCATAGGAGTGTTAGCCGGAGTGGAGTTATCACAATTGAACTTCTTCAACACTTTCTCAATTTAATGAGATTGTGTCAAAGAGAAACCTTTGTCACTCCGTTTTATCTTGATTCCTAGAATCACATCCGCCTCCCCCATGTCTTTCATAGAAAAGCTTGATGACAAAATTGATTTGCAAAGGTCAACTTGATCTTGGTTAGTTCCAAAGATCAACATGTCATCAACATATAAGCAAATTATCACACCATTACCGGTATTGTCAAATTTGCTATATATACACTTGTCTGATTGATTAATCATAAAACCATGAGACAAGATAACTTCATCAAATTTATGATGCCATTGTTTAGGTGCTTGTTTAAGACCATACAATGATTTAACAAGCTTACAAACTTTATGCTCATTTCCAGGCAAAATAAAACCTTCCGGTTGTTTCATATAAATTTCTTCTTCCAAATCTCCATTTAAGAATGCCGTCTTAACATCCATTTGATGGATTACTAGATTGTTAATTGTCGCCAATGCAATCAACAATCTTATTATGAGATTCTACAGCAACCGGTGCATAGGTATCAAAATAATCAATACCTTCCTTTATCTAAAGCCTTGAATTACCAATCGGCTTTATACACATCGAAATGATGCCGTCAACTTTGATCTTTCTTTTAAAGATCCACTTGCAACCCAAAGGTTTGCAACCACGTGGGAGATCCGCAAGAACCCACGTGTTATTTCCCATTATGGAATCCATCTCATCGTTGACGGCTTCTTTCCAAAATGACACGTCTCGAGACTCCATAGCCTCCTTAAACGTCTTAGGATCCTCATCAATATTATAACAATATGAATATTGGAATCCTACTTCATCTCTTGTTCCTTCTACCAAATAAGTTTGATAGTTGGATCCAAAAGACTTTGCTTTTCTAGCCCTCAGGTTTCTACGAAGCTCAAAGGCTCATCTTGAGAATCAATATCATTATTGTTCTCCACTCCAACATTAATAGGAGTTAAATCCTTCGGTCTTTGTATAGACGATAACCGACTTTCATCAAAGATAGCATCTCTTGATTCAATCACAGAATGAATAGCAACTGAATCATTAGGCTCTATTACATAGAACCTATAAGCCTTGGAATGCATAGCATATCCAATAAATATACAATCAATGCCTCTCTCACCCAATGTTTTAATCCTAGGCATGGTGAGCCTTACAATGATTCTACATCCTCAAACTCGTAGATAACTCAAGTTTGGCTTCTTTTTGAACCAAAGTTCATATGGGGTAATAAGATTCCTTTTATTAGGAACTCTATTCAAAGAAATAACAAGCCGTTAACATGGCTTCTCCCCAAAATCCCTCACTCAAACTCCGAGTAAGATAGCATGGAATTAACCATCTCTTTAAGAGTACGGTTTTCCTTCCATTATACCGTTTCTTTGTGGTGTGTAAGGCGCCGTAACCTCATGTATAATCCCACATGACCCGAAAAAGGTTGGATCAAAGTATTCACCACCTCGATCGGTACGCAAATTTTTAATTTTAGAGGTTAATTGCAACCCAACTTCACTTTTATAGATTTTGAATTTATCGATTGCCTCATCTTTAGAACGAAGTAAAAACACATAACAGAACCGAGTGCAAGCATCTATAAAAGTCACTACGTATCTTTTGTTGCCAAAAGAAGGTGTAGCACAAAAGTCACATAGATCACTATGGACAAGATCCAAAACTGAAGATGACCTTTCAACACTATGAAAAGGTTGTCTAACAATTTTCTTCAACATACACGTATCACATTTATTTATGTTCATATCAAAAGATGGAATCAAATCATGTTTAGACATTAATAACATGCGTTTGTAATGAACATGTCCTAACCGAGCATGCCATAAAACAGAAACATTAACATCATGATTCATACAAACATTATTCACAACATCATGCTGAATGTTAAGCATAAACATACCATTACAAAGATAACCAAATCCTATGAATACACCACACTTACTTAAAATGTACTTATCCGACTCATAAACTTGTTTATAACCTTCTTTACATAAAATACTACCAGAAACTAAGTTTTTCCGAATACATGGAGCATGCAACACATGTTTTAAAATTACAAATTTGCCAGAACTAAAAGGTAAAACAACAGTTCCTCTTCCACGAATGGCGGCCTTTGACTCGTTTCCTATAAACAACATGGATCCATCGTTAACAGGTTCATAATCTTTAAACCAACGTTGATCCTTGCAGACATGCCTTGTCGCACCCGAGTCAATCCACCAAGCAACATCATCATCCTGCACATAAAATGCCTCAGAAATTAGTGGTACATAATTCATATCAGAATTAAATCCACAAACAATATTCTGACCTTGATGTTTAGGAGCACCTTGGTCCTTAGACTTTGCCCCGAATCGTTGTTTGGCCCCTTTCGATTTTTGCCAAATCGACAATCAACTTTAAAATGCCCAACTTTTCGCAAACCCAACAAGCACCTTTCGGTTTCTTGTTGGTATCTTTGCCGTTGTTTTTAGATGATTGCCCTTTTCTTTCTTACGGTTCTTTTGAGAACTTTCCCGGTTTTACCATATTTATGGAAGTCGAATCCATTACCTCTTTACCCTTGGTTTTACCGTTCTCTTGCGCCGCCAGAGATTCCTCTATACGCAAGTGACTACCAAGTTCTACGAGAGATAATTCTTCTTTCTTATGTTTGTAAAATGTTTAAAATATTTCAAGATGGTGGCAATTTATCAATTATACTTGAAACAGAAATAGACTCATCCATTTCCATTTTATGTTGTGCAAATTGACCCAAAATGCGAAGAAGTTCATTGTACTGTTCCATTACCGAACGTGAATCCACCATATTATATTTCATGAAGTTTCCAACCAAGAACTTTTTACTGGATGCATCTTCATCCATGTATTTTGATTCTAAAGAATCCCAAAGTTCTATGGCAGATTCAACGTTTTGGTAAATATCGAACAGAGAATCAAACATACCGTTCAAAATGTGGCCTCGGCATATGTAATCGTCATTCTCCCACTTGTTTTTCTTCCTCAGTTCCTCCGGCGGTCCGTCATCCATCACGCCAGGCATCGGTGTACTCAACACATACACCACCTTCAAAGTCGTCAACAGAAAATGCATCTTTCTTTGCCATCTTGAAAGTTCACTCCTTCAAGTTTTCCAACTTTCGAAATTTGCGAGTCATCTCCTTAACACTTGACATTGTTAAAACTATATAACTTTTGTAGATTGTTGAACAATTGAGGGTTTGAAAAACAACAACAATGTCAAAAACGCAGAAAATACAAAAACGTAGAGATTTGGTTTGCTTGATATGAACGTAGAATCGTGTAAACACTTTCCTACAAAAGTTATTTGCCCCTTACTGATTGCCTAGGGTGTCACAAATACTTTTGTGAGATAAGACTACGTTTTCCCTTCAAATTTAGGCACAAAAGATGAAGATTGCTCTTGGAGATAGTTTGCAAATTGTTTTTACTCTCAAAGATGAATGTGCCAAAAACCACACTGTTTAAAGCACTTAAAATGATCATATATAGTGGTGGAAAACCGACCTCTTATGTATGCAACCTTTGGAAAGAAGTTACATACATAAGTCAGTTGAAAAGGATGAAAAGACACATCAATTTAATTTCGCCACAAAGGGCGCTGTGTACACACTGTGAAACCCAAAAAATGGCCAAAACTCTCTGTTCAAATTTGTGAACAAATTTTTCTCACAAAGGGAGATTTATGGTGACAGTGGCACTTTGTCTTTTTTTCCAAATTCTGAATTTTGGTCCTGTAAGTGGATTTTAAGTCCTTTAAGTGATTTTCCCGAACTATACTTAATCATTTAAATCCGTAAACTCGTAAATACTTATATGATCATACACTCCGTATCTCCAAACTCATATTAACCGTCGGACGGTAGTAAAAAGTCATAGCAAATCCTGTACGCTAAGGTCCCTAAGCAATCACTTAGTGGATATGGCCGAGTGGTAAGGCGGGGGACTGCAAATCCTTTTTCCCCAGTTCAAATCCGGGTGCCCCGAACTCCTACCTACAAGCCTATGGATACTGGCGCATGAAACAGATTGCCGGAAGTCCACAGAAAAATTATTGCTAATTGACCGCAGAACCCCGTATTTCTTTTAGAGAATCTCCTAATTGTTCCAGAGCAACTAGAAAGATATTCTTTAACCAGAAAGAATTCGGTTCAGATGTAGGATACCTATCCAGAAGTTTTCACAACTCAATCATAGATGATGGAATCATCAAAGATTTGACCTTTTCGAGTACGCCACTCGACTGATAAGGAGAGGTACGAAGTCACTAGCATTCCGAGTTCACCCATCTTTGTACCAAACCCCGATTACATAAATGAACATGGTAACACTTAAATTACCAACATGATTTACTGAAATGAAAGGTAGAAATCATAGTATAATCTTCAATAAGCTTTATTTTTTGCCTCCTTTTTTGTTTTCATTGCACCTTTTTTTTTCTTCCATTTAAAGTCATTTTCATAATGATTTGGTTGCATAAATGATTTTCGACATTTGGTATTTCATTTTTCATATTCGAAACTCGATCTGGTTTTATTTTTCATGTCGTTTTCTTGCATAAATGTTGAAGATCTCTCTACAAATTTTTCCTGGCTTTTACTTGGTCCATTTGTGGAATGACACGTGGCCGAGGCTAATCCTACCTCCGTCATAATACGTACCCAAGTTGTCGAAAACAATATATAGTCGTTGATAATTAATCCCACGATATTTGTTTTCTGGCATATATATTAAGTATGAAGGAGCAGTGGATGTGGATGGTAGAGGCCCAAGCATATGAGATACCTTCAAGTCCTTAAATCAACTCCATGTGATTGTTGTGTCTGTGATGTTGCCCGGTTTGTAATCCGGGTGGTAACACGAGTAGTTGTCAAACAGTCATTTCAAGAATAAAGTTGATGAATTCATTGATAGAGAAATGAAAGCCTCAAGAAGTACACTCCATTTTCAGAGCTTAAATTGATGAAGGTCACAAGAGTCTTGATTAGTAGGCTTGGTGCTGGAGCAAATTCAGGCCGTGCATATACTGCTGAAAATGTATTCTTTGTTAAATTTATGACTATAGCGTATACCCTTATCCATTTCAAATTCTGAAAATTCTAGAAATTTGCAAATTGAGTTTGATAATTCGCGTATTGAGTTTGGGACCGTTCCTCTGGCAACTGGGTTGAGAGGAATCCCAAGGTAGGTATTGAAACTTCCATGCTAGATATTGAAGCTACCATCGTCAACCCTTTTGATAACCATGAAGTTGAAACTAATAGTTCTATTTTTTTAGACGATTAATAGTTCCGTTGAGAACAGAAATAATGGTAGGTCTGTTGTGGTTGATCATATTGGTGATCCCACAGTTTTATGGTTGGTTTAAGGATGCATCTATGATGTCTTAAAGAAGATTAATTTTGTTTTTTACTTGGTTCATATCATTAACTTTCTAATAGACTAGTGTTACTTTGTTGGTGTGTTACTTTGTTGGTGTGGGTGTGTTACTTTGTTGGTGTGTTAATTTGTTGAGAACAAAAATAATGGTAGGTCTGTTGTGGTTGATCATATTGGTGATCCCACAAGTTAAGGTTCGTTTAAGGATGCATCTATGATGTTTTAAAGAAGATTGATTGTGTTTTTACTTGGTTCATATCATTAAGCTTTCTAATAGACTAGTGTTACTTTGTTGGTGTGTTACTTTGTTGGTGTGTTACTTTGTTACTGTGTTACTGTGTTATTGCAGGCATATGATGTCTTTATTTGGTTTTAATCTTTCTTTGCATTCCATTATGTGTTGTGGTGTGGCTTTGGCCTAGGTGGTTGAAGGTTGTTGATTCAAATGGTTATGATTGTGTTTTTTTGTCTTTAGAAGATTGGAGGAACCTAGATTCTTTTTTGATGAGGCTGACCCGATGCTATTTGATGCATTTTCTGCTTTATACATCTTTCACAGAGTTTGATGTGGTGCGGGTTTGAAGAATGAAGGTCCATTGATGGTAAAACATACTGCTTTTTCTTCAAGAACTTGAAGAATGTTTTACTTTCTGATTGGCTTTTTTATTAAATCCAATAGTATTAGGCTTGTATTCTCTTGATTCCCCCGGAGTTGCATCTCCATAATGCTTTGATAGATTTCATTAGGATATGAAGCATTTTTGATAGATTGTTGTATTACGCAATGTTAATGGTAATATTTTGGATGTTAATAAAACGTGTCACCGCGTTCTTTGTCATATCATTTATTCTTGTGTCAGCTGTATGCGTATCGTAATCATTTATTCTTGTGTCATCTTTATTCTTGTGTCGATGTGTGTCTTTATTCTTGTGTCATTTTGTGTTGGTGTAAACGTTTTGATAAAATTTGGCTTTCAAATACTACGTCGAAAGGGTATCAAACGCGGTCTCAAAATGAAGATAAAAAATATATGAATTTTGGTGAAACAATTTTGATGATTGGTGTTCTAAATCAAAAGTTACGGTCGTTTATAAGAAAAACACTCCGGTTAATATAAATATTTTTTCGTCTTTCAAAATATACGTCGGAAGGGTATCGTGTTTTGGCTCAAATTGAAGAGCAAAAAAATTCGATGATCGGAGTTTTAAATCAAAAGTTACGGGTGTTTGAAAAAAAAAAAAAAAAAAAAAACAGGAATGCAGGTTCAAACATTCAAATGTACCTGATGTTCTCGTACTGAGGACACGCGCTTAGTGTAGGGTCAATTTTGTACGTGTTAAATTTTTTGTCTTTATTGCAACTAAAATTTAAATTAATAAATATAGTAAAAGTCTAAGTAACAATTTAATATTTATTATTATATTTACATGTACGATTGACTATTAAAACAAAATTATTTTATTGCGGTTCGAAAATATATTTCTTTTGCGAATTCATTTGATGTTAGGAGAAAAAAAATGTATATATAGAATGATCCGTAATCTGAACCGTAATCGAACGTAACCGAATCAAGCTATTTCGACCGTAACCCGCTTTTATTCGCCTGGCGCGAACTCCGTCCAACCCGTAGAGTTCTGGCCCGTGGCCGGCATTTTTGGACCCGGCCCGGCCCGTCCCTTTGTAGGCCCGGAACCGACGGGTCAAGGTATGTGTGGCCGGGTCAAGAAAGTGGGCTGTTGTCAAAAACCATCATTTAAAAATTCAACTGTCCTTAGTAAAATAATCTGGCGAGTGAGGAACGTGGTGTTGCTGCTGCCGATGCTAGCAGCTTACCATTATTTAAAGAAATTTTTTTTTTTTTAATCTTTGAATATTTGGAGAGGAAAATACCAAAATCAACTGAATTTCTTCTACAAAGTTTTTGAACAAACTGCAGGCAATAATAATAGGATGATAAATGGTGAAGAGCTGCAGAACATCACCAAGGTCTGGGCAATAGCAATAGCATCTCTGTTGTACAGCTACTATGTTGTCAAACAAATCCCAGTTGGAATCTACAGACTTGTTTTTCTTCTTCCAATCTTCTACCTTTTCATCACCCTCCCCCTCCTCCTCTCCTCCGTCCTCCTCGGTTGTCCAACCACCGTTTACCTTGTTTGGCTCGGCAACATTAACCTCTTATTCTTTGCCTTTAACCGTGGCCCTTTAGCCCAACCTCTCCCCCTCCTCCTCTTCCTCGCCACTGCTCTTTTGCCCGTCAAATCCAAGGCCGTCCCAGATGAAGATGAAAGACCTCCTCATCACTTCACAAGCTCAAATTCCAAGGTATGGTTTGATTACTCTGTTTCTGGATTCCTTCGATTTATCTTAAATCTGTTGTATTGAATTGGGTTGAGCAATACATGACGAAATTTTGCTATAATAGGTAATACAGACATCACCCAAGATTTTAGGGGCAGTCGTTTTGGCTATCAAAATTGTGATTTTCGCAATTATCTTGTGGATCTATTGCTATCGTGAGTATTTACATCCCAGCATAATCACGATTTTAAACTGCTGCCTTGTATATCTTGGGGTTGAGATGGTATTTTTATTGAGCACGGCCCCTGTTCGAGCAATTGCCGGAGTAGAAATCAAGCCTCTTTTTAATGAGCCGTACTTATCTACTTCATTGCAAGATTTTTGGGGTCGCAGATGGAATCTTGTGGTCACCGGTATTCTCCGGCTAACCGTTTACAACCCCGTACGGAGCTTCTTGACGTATACTTTAGGCCGGAAGTGGAGTTTAGCGCCGGCGATGATGGCTTCCTTTTTGGTGTCGGGTCTAATGCACGAAATCATTTACTACTATTTGACACGTGTGAGTCCTACGTGGGAGGTGACATGGTTTTTCGTTCTTCATGGGGCTTGTACAGTCTGTGAGATCGCCGTTAAAAAGACGTTGAATGGACGGTGGCGGCTGCACCCGGCCGTATCTTGCCCGGTTACCATTGGATTTATCGCTATGACGGCGTCTTGGTTGTTCTTTCCTCAGCCCACGAGAAACGGTGTTGATCTTAAGATTAAAGACGAGTACGAAAGCTTGGCAAGGTTGTTATTTCATACAATTTGATAGATATTATAGATTATATCATATCAATAAATGGTTCATAATCGAATTAATAATTTTACATAATGTTGACGATGATGGATTTGATGAGTGCACAGTTTCATTATCAATTAGCGGTTCTTATTAGTAATAATAGTGTCAGGGTGGTTCTATTGGCATCCCTAGTTTTATTACGGGCACCTTTTATCTGATTTTTTTTTTTTTTTTACTTATGCACATCACATAATTATTTTTAACACCACAAACATATTAAAAATCAAATTTACTACATTTAAGTCCCTACAATGTTTTTTTTAAAAACTAAAGTCCCTACATTTACAACAGTATGATTTCATTCATCTTCTTCAATTGTCAAACCCTAAAACCTAGCACCCCACTCCTAGCCGCCATCGCCCACCCCTCCTCCCCCAACCGCCCCAATCCATCCCTTCTTGTAAATCAACCTCCCAAAATGCTCCTAAATCAACCCACCATTTTTCCCCACCACCTCCTCGCCATTTTAACCCCACCACGACTAAATCTACAACAACCACCCTTAACCCTCCATTTTTTATCGATGAGAGAAATCTTCCGCCCATCATTTCTGTATCTGGAAGCTTTGAATGATTTGGTTTACATTTCTTCATCACCGGCGGCTGAAGCTTTGAAAGGTTTGTGAAGATACTGGAAATCGTCGGGTATTAAATATGGTGGTTTCCTTCTCTGAGTGACAATCTGTTCATGGCGGAATCCTAAAAAAGAGGTGGATCGGGGGTGTTTTTGTGGTGGTTTAGACTGAACTTGAGAAACTGTATCTTAAGCAGCCTACGTATCCAATGTGTGTATTGGAATCAAATCTTTGTAGTTCCTTAGTGATTGTTTATACAGAGGGGCTTGTGCCCTAGCGTTGCGTGTAGCGTGTCCATGTTGAACTCCAATTTCGTGTTCCCTAAGGAAGAGATAATGATTATTTGATCCCCCTTGATTTTAGAAGATAATTATGGACATATTTAAATGTCAGGATCAGAGTAGTTATGATATTTTTGTGATTCTTTCCGTATTTATCTGGACATAACGGGCTCATAGGGGACTTGGTCCGAGAGGGACTTAGGCCGACCTATAGGGTCAGACATGAGTAGGGTGACCTTAGGCATTGACCGACCTGCAGGGGTCGGGTGTGGTTTAGCCGAGCTTGCATAGCTCGGATCCTGGGGGTTACGCCCCTCAGGGTAGACTTTTCTCTATCTTCATGCATGGTTAGATCATTGTAGGGATGACACGTGGTGAGTCTTCGATCCGACCTCCAACATAAGCCCTCTGCACCGGTGACCTTACGAGATCAGCTCGGATCTGTCCAAGTTGCAACTCAGCTCGGTCATCCAGACTTGTAGCTTTTTGAGTTTAGAGTGCCAGGTGGCGAAAAAATGTTATGATGCTGTCATAATGGCCCCGAGATTCGAGGCATCATTGCCCACTAATTCTGATTAAGGGTGCTTTGTTTAGGGTGAATTTATAGTGTTTTTAACGATATGTTTTATATCAATTTCCCCCATATGTGGATGTTTTTCATAGAAATCGAGCTTTATAATTGAAATATTGAGCAAGTGGTGTTTTCAATAGTTAAATTGCAAAACGTAACGAATTATGTACTTAAATTGTGATTTTATATTATTTTGGAGTTATGTTACGCTTTGGTATGTTTTATTTATCTTTTAGATACATGTTCTCGAGCTAAAAGAGGATTAGAAGAGGCTGCATTCGGATTTTCTGATGAAGAGAAGAGATAGGGATGAGAAGGAAAGGATAAAGATGAAGAAATCAGCTTCCAGACATGATGGACGTTCGTTCATGTCCCGTCCACTATGGACGGGCGTCCATTAAATCAAACTGGCGTCCAGGAGAATAAATCCGAACAGAGAGTTTGGACGTTGTATGGACGAGCGTTTTCCCTAGCGTCCAAAGCAGTTGGACGGGCGTCCAGGTGTTTCGGACGGGCGTCCGTCCGCCGACTTAGCCCTTGCCGACTTAAAACTCTATAAAAGCAGCTGCGCCCCAACCCTAAAAGATATCAAAAAATTCTTCATACACCAAATACTACTCAGCAGCCGCACTTCTGAGGGTTCCAAGGCCGGTCACCCGAGCCTTGTGCTCGGGTGATCCGGGTTAGATTAGGATGTTTTATTTTCGTTTGTTGATTCATGGAGATCATCCATTGTACCAAACTATGTGAGTTTATCTTTTAATTTATTCAATCCTTTGTTTATTTTCGTGATCTTTGATTTGTTTTGTATCTTTCTATGATTTATGATGCTATTGTGTGACTAGATCGAGAGATTGGTTGCTAATTGTTGTCTAACGTAGATGAGAATCGTTGTTAGGCTAGATCACCATAGAAAGATAGGATCCTTAATCGTTAATTCTTGACAAATTAATTGGTTAATTATCTAGGTTGCTAGATTCTAAAATACGAGAGTTAACTTGAATTTACACCTTCGTTTTGTACGGAAATTGGTCTCAACATTCGAGAGAGGAGAGATCGATAATTGAATTCACTAAGAGATTAGGAGTTCATAGCTTGAGAAACGGATTCACTAAGGAATTAGGAGTTCGTATCTCGTGTAAAGGTGAAACCACAATATCGAATTAAAATCATGAGATGAACTTGGATTGAAATCACTTGGTTTGTATAAATTGGTTGATTCCATGTATCTTTCTTCTATGTTTTTCTTAGTTGTTATAGCTTAGATTTATTTTATCTGTTCTATGTGTTTATATGTTTGTTCTTTCGTTTATTTGTTTTCATAAGTAACAATTGAAAGGAATTAATAAAACTAGATTCAACAACCCAATTCCCTGTGGATCGACCCCTTACTTATCCCGCTTTACTAGCAATTACCCGGTATTCGGCCGGTTAGGAGTTAGTTTTGCATATAGGTTAGGGTTTATAAATTGTTTTTGTTTAATGATGCAAAACCATCCAAACATGCTTCTCGAGGTGAGGGGGGTTATAACCCCGTCATATCAATCATTTCCTTGCTTCGCTTGCTATTAAAACAGAAGATCTATTGCCGGTTGCCGATTGCTATTCCTCTCCTTTCAATCTTCAAATTGCCTTTGCAAGAAAGTTGCTTCTTTATATCCCTTAGTAATTTATCTTTGTAGTCCGTTTTTTTTATTATCATCAGAGGCCAGTCTCAACTAGCTTCGCCGGAACCTTAGTCCTTGAGATGGCCATTGCCGATAGTAGGGACGTTAAATCCATTCTCAGTCAAAGGGATTTGGACGAAATTTGTGAATTGTATGGGATCAACAAGGAGAGGTCTGCTCCTATGCTGCCTTCTGATCCGTACCTTTTTGTGCCTAACCCGCCAGAGGGGTTTTGCGTCGTTCATAAGGAGTACTTTGAGGTTGGCCTGAGACTCCCTTTCTGCTCGGATCTCCTCGCCGTACTTCGATATTACGAGCTAGGGCTCTTCTAGATAGCCCTCAATGGTGTCAGGGCCATCATCGGGTTTGCTATTCGTGGAATCAATGCTGAATATAGTGAATCTGTGGTAATTCTAGGGGTTTCTGAGCCTGAAAACCCTGAGTCTAGAAGCTTGAACTCGCCGGAAAACCAAAAAGATGTGGTTTTCCATCACCAGAGCCGTCGTAAAAATGATTTTTGGGTGGCATTTTTGGCCCGAAAAATGCTAAATAGCGTAATTTCCCGGTAACGGAGCCAACTGGTAATGTCGGAATTATCACAAACAAGTTTGGAAGTGTTTGACGGTGGATATCTGACCAAAGTGTTTGATTTTTCCAGTGGTGCGCGGCGGTGCTCAAGAATGTATGAACTCGGGCTAAAAGCGAGAGATTGGCGAGCTCGCTGTCGACAAATTTGCTGAGTATTTCTACTTGTGTATTTGATAATAATCTCCCAAATGAGTTACAATATGCCTCTACTCATGGGAGCGGGCTGCTAATGATAGAAATTAAAGAGTGACAAGACATAATAAAGTATGACAAAACATAATTAATATAAACAACTGTCGGGTCGGCCTCAGAGAGAGCGAGCTTGACACTTAGCCGTTTGTTAATTCTTCATCTGTTGGTCCCAGAGAAGGGTGAAATATAGTCAGGGGGGTGAATGACTATATTGGATGTTTATAAAAACATAAACTGCGGGAGTTGCAAAAACTTTTCTGATGAAATGGTTTTGTACAGCGGAATATAACAACCCTTAAAAATGTATTTTCAAGCTACTTAAGCAATCACAAGCATATAAATAAGGTACTGAAAGTAAATGCTGAAAGTAAGTGTTGTAAGTAAATGACACAAGGTTTATAGTGGTTCAGGGTGGTGCAATCCTTTGGTCCACTATTCTCATGTGATGATTGGAGGAATTATATTGTTTTTCACCAATACAATAGTATGATTGTCCTTGGCTACACATGCTTCACAATCTCAAGACTATCACTCCCTGGCTACGAAAGCTTCAGTGACTCAGTCTTCAACACACTGCTCCTTGGGAACAAATCATTCAACATCAATCACAAAAGGTTGCAATTCCTTCTCAGACGATCTGATTCAATTGCTCCAAAGAGAGTTGTGAATTGAATTCACAATGGCTTGATCAAACTCAACACTTGATATAGATTAATGCTCTGTTTTCTGAGTTTGATCTTCGGGATATGCCTTTTAAGTTCATGAAGAAGGCTTGTGAATTTGACAGAGTTTTGGCACTTAGAGTTCTTGATCATTTTCTTGATTGATATATATATATTTCTGTGTCTGTCAATGCCTTCTATTTATAGCCTTGATTTCCTTGATTTGAATTTTGTCCGTTGGCTATTTAATGCGGAGAATAATCTTTGATTTCATTTTTCTTGATTTCAGCGATCCATATTTGAATCAAACGTCCATCATAAAATCCGTCCTTGATTGATTCTACATTAATTGCTTGATCTTTGATTTAATCACGTTGCAGAAATCATAAAACGACTTACTTGGTTGTTCTGACTGTTACTTTGCCATTGAGGTATACTTCACTGTCATTCTTTTTAGTCAGCTGCCAGAATTTTTACTTTGCCTTTTTGTTGTTTTTACTCTATCTTTCTTTCTTCATTGATTCTTGATATCCAATGCATATTTATACTTCACTAATAATTGATTTGTGTGAGATCAGTGTACACCATATTTAAGAGATTGATTTCATCACTTGTAAAGTATATCTTAGACTTATCCAAGGTTATCACAGACTTCCCTGTTTATAAGTAGGGGTGGAATCGGGTCGGGACCCGTCCCATAACCCTTCAACCCTATTCCTAATCCGATAAGATTCGGGATACCATTTTGCTCCCCGATCCCTAACCCGATAGGTATCGGGACCCGACAATCGGGATTCCCGAATGTTCGGGATTGGGTCGGGTAGGGAATAAATATCCCGCAAAATATTTGTTTTTCAATTTTTATTTGTTTTCGTAATTTCTTGTCTTCTCAATCTAATTAATCATCACCATCAAACAATAATATCTAGAGTTCATCAATTTCACAAAGCAAAACAATAGATCCAATGCTGACCGAATATTTTATTATCATATATAGTCATGGACACACCAACATATTATTCATAATAATTCAAAAAGTACCAAAATTCCCCTAAAAAAAATCCCAAAATCAAAGTAACATTTTTATTATGAATGCACAACTTTCAACTTAAAAGATTGCATTCTTAACATAAAAACAAAGAGAAGAGTCATAAGAATGATGATCCAAGGAAGAGCCAACGCCTACGGATGTTCCAACAATGAGCCATGTGCAACAATATAGATCTTGGATGACTTTGCTTTTATGAGCAAAAGAGAAGTAAACAATTTGAATCCTTGTCACATCCACGACTTAATACGTGGGCAAAATTTGTCAAATGTTTAAGGCATAAATATTCAAAACAATGGCGTTGGAAACTAAAAAGACTTGAACTTGTTTTGATAATTTGATCTTGTAAATTGGATAAACTTGCACTAGCACCATGGTGGACGTCCACTTATTATATTATGATGGGTGTTAAAAGGAATGAGGATAAAATAGTTCATACCATCACCCAAAGAAGCGTACATTTGAATCACTTGACTTGAAAGCAGAATCGTCACATTGCCCCATGTATGTGGTTACCTACAAAGAACAAACAACAACGACAAAATAATATAATAGTGTTTAACACAAAACAACAAAGAAGGAAAATGACATTTCTGTTGTTGAAAATTTTCCTATAAAAAGGCTAATGTCTTTTGATGCATAAGAGAATGTACCAAAAAAAACTAAACCAAGTGAAACAATGACTTACTTATGATCACTTCTTCACAATCCTTGTAAAATTCAAATTCTTCTTGTTGGTTCCTTGTATAAGTTAATTTCTTCACCTCTAAGCCGATCCACTAGTACACACAAGTGCTTCCACCATTTTAGGATGCAATGATTCACTAAAGGAATCCACAATCCTCCTCCCAAGGCTAAAAGCATTTTCACTACCTTGATTGATGAAGGTATTGCAAGAATATCCTTTGCAATCTTTGAAAGAATTGGAAATGCTGTTATATTCCCCTTCCACCACTCTAACATATTGAAGCTAGGGCTCCATTTCACATAAGGATCTAAGAAGTACTTGTCCACTTCATTGGTTACTTCCACTTGATTTTGAGATTTTCTTAATTGAGCCATTTGTAAGTGGTAATCCAGTTTAATGGGATCATTCTTATACATTTCCATCAACTCTTTGTCAACATTACCATCCTCAACCATGTTTAAAGGCTCCAATGAAGAATTCCCTTTATATTCATGATACAGTTCCAAGAGACACTTCTTTAGACCCTAAACAAATGCTTGTATTATAGTATCATCCAAATTCATCTTCCCTAAATGGATAGCAATCATTTGAAGCTTATAACGAGGATCTAGAATGTGACATAGGAAAATTAGCTTATTCACCTTCTCAAGATCACCCCAATACTTCTTGAACTTGGTCTCCATTTTTTTAGCGACTTCTTGCAATATAGGATCCGTAATGTCATGCATTGTCTTACCAATGACCGTCCCTACAGCAACTATTTCCTCCCAAATCAAGGTTGATGTAGTTGTCTTGCTAGCACTAAGTTGCAATGTTGTATCATAAAATCTCTTGAGAAAAGTCACGAAAACTTGTGACTTCTCCCAATAATTTTCACTAGGAGGCCCCACCCTCTTTCTCTTATCCGAACTTTCAAACTCTTCAAAGTATTCAATAAATTGTTCATTTTCTGTTAATCTACCAAACACTTTCTTAAACTTGTATGCAACAGAAAGCATTGTATAGGTGGCATTCCACCTCGTAGGCACATCCATTGGAACGGTTGACATTTTATCCATTTTTAGTAGGATAGCACACTCCTAAATTGATCCAACCTTCTTTCTTTGAAGAGTGAATATACTTCACACAATTTCTAATAGACTCGACAGACTTAATAAGAAACTTTAAGCCGCTTTTCACAATTAAGTTTATTATTTGACAACAACATCTCAAATGCAAGTACTTACCATCAAATAATAGGGTGCCCATGTCTTTTAGCCTCTTCCCCATATACTCCACTGCTTTATCGTTTGTGCTCGCATTATCAACTGTTATAGTAAACACTTTGTCAATCCCCCAATGATTCAAACATGCTTCCAGAACTTTGCCGATGTCATCACCTTTGTGAGAAGTGATCTTCGTGAAATTAATTATTCGCTTATGCAACTTCCAATCATTGTCCAAGAAATGGGCAGTGATCACCATATAATTGATATTCTGTATTGACGTCCAAGTGTCAGTTGTGATACTTACCCTTTGCTCACCAATTACACTCCTTATCTTAGTCGCCTCCATCGCGTATAAATCCCATACAAGTGATGCTATTTTCTTTCGCTTAGGAATCTTGAAACGAGGTTCAGCCTCCTTCATCATCTCCACAAACCCACCTCCTTCCCCAACCCTAAACGGCATCTCGTCCTTAATAACAAATTTTGCAACCTTATCTTCAAGTCTTTTCTGGTTAAAGATGTGGGGTGCCAAAGCATTATTCATGGCATTTTGTGTTAAGGTCGGTTGAGAGGAATTATGATTCGCCATGTTATGAGGATTTGATTTACATCTCTTCACATGCCCATCAATGCCATTATTTCCATGTGTTTTGCTATTCGCTGCATACTCAGTTTTGCAATAATTGCAAATAGCAACAACATCAATAACCTTATTTTCCGCATTTATTCTTATAGTTTTCTTAGCATGCGACCATACGTTTGCTACTTTTTTCCTTGTTCCAATTTTCACTTCTTCCTCACGAATTGAATTTTCCAACGGAGATGGTGCTAAAGGTGCAGGTATTCGATGCTGGCAAAAGCATTCTTACTAGGAGTATCCATATTCACCTATTTAACAACAAATGACAAATAAAATCAAACACCAAAACTTTAAACTCAATTTTGACAAAAAAATTCAGCTCAATAAAACTTAAAGATCAACTTAACAAATTGATAATCAAATCAATGATTGATAACCAAAACTATACTACGGTACCATAGTAAGATAAGTATACAATTTGACAAAGTAAAACAAACACAAATAATACAAAATAGTTAATATGTGCAAACAAGAATAGAACTATAAGTTTAGGACACAAATTAAAGGTTGAAAACTCGAGAGTGCGGATAGCGAGATATTCACAATTGCAAGTTCGGTCTCAGATGCTTGAACAATGTGTTTTCACTTTCTGAAAAAAAAAAATCTTATAACCAGTCTCAAATCCAAAATGTCAAATACAAACTCAGAGAAGCGAAACTGATGCAATATTGAACTCAGATCACATATTTACAATAAGCTTTCTAGATACAATCTGAATCATATTTTTATTTCAGTTAAACAATCCATACAAAAATCGGATCGCAAACAGATAGTAAAATGCCAGAAATCTGAGAAGAGGGCATGATTTTCCAATGCTTGAATATCCAATCAACACAGCCTCAAAAAGAAATATCCAATCAATACAAGATTCAAAAAGTAGTCACTACAACAGGGAACAATAACATGCAAATCAATGTTACTACCTTTGCGTTCAAAATGAGGAAATAATTAGCATAAACAATAAAATTCCAAAATCACCAGGGATAATATCCAATTTGGCATCAGATTAAGAAAAGTAATTACCTATTACCACCAAGACTTGAGCAAAGACGTAGGCAGTGGCTTGAAACAAGTTGATCAAAGATTTTTTTTCTTTTCTTGAATAAAGGTTGAAACTAATGACAAGAAAAGGGTTCTGAATTTCTTTGCAACATACCTAAAGAGTTTAAATAAAATGAAAGGGTTGAAAGTTGAAACGTATAAAACACAATCACTCAATTCACTCTCACAAATTAAATTTTGGACAAGAATCAAGGAAATTTACGAGATTTTAGCATTTTGTGAATCAATAGTCAGTAATCTATAAATAAATAATAAAGGAATAAATAAATATATAAAAAACAATTAAATTGGTCGGGTCGGGATCGGGACCTGTCGGGATTCAAACCTTATGCCCGGATATATTCCCGTACTCATTCGGGAAGGGAGAAAACCCGAAAAAATCGGGTCGGGATAAATCGGGTTAGGAGAGGGGCGGGAACCGGGACGGGTCGGGTGTTAAGGGGTTTTTTGCCAGCCTTAGTTATAAGTCAGTCCATAAGTCTTCACTTTACTCTACTGGTACTTGGCTGTCTTCACTCAGCTTCTCTTTTGTCCTTCAATTTCTTGAGTACATCTACCGATCTAGTACAATGCTTATCTGACTGAACTTATACAACATGTCAGACGCTAAGTAAAGTCTTATACAGATATTACTAACTAATTTCAGGCTTTCTATAACAACCACTATGGCCATCATCAAAACAAATAAAATGTTCCTAACATCTTCTCGTACTCATCATGTTTGAACCCTGTTTGCCTCCTTATGCAGGCTTGATCCGAGCTAGCAGACTGCGAGCTGGAGGGCAGACTTACCAGCCCCTATCGCTTCATATCGTGTTGTGTGTGGTGGGTTGAAGGCTTGATGATCGACGCCCGTTGCATGGCCAATGATATGGATCGTAAAGGCTTTAGGCGGGATGGATTATACCCGGCCCGGTCCGGCTTATGTCGGTGTGGACTAGTTGGGCCGATGACCCTATCTGTTATTGGGCCTACGTATAGGCCAATGTAGATCCACGTGCTCTTTTACGGGTTTCACGCATTACCTTGCTACAAAAGTTTGTCTCTTGTGAAGATTAAGAAGATAAAAACCTTTCACATTTGGTACACCTCCCTAATATACAAACTTATTACATATGGCATCAAATTTATTATTATCATGATGAAGATTATATGCATATGACAAACAACCAAATACCTTGATATTATCATAAGAAGGTTTAACCTAGTACAACAATCCACGAGGTGTCTTATTCCATGACAATGGTGAAGGAATGATATTAATAACATTTACTACATGAATGATGAAATAAGAGCAGTAAATCGGAGGCAAACTAGATTGGAATCTCAAAATCCTAGGAACATTTAGGATATGTTGATGTTTTCTCTCAACAACTCCGTTTTGTTGAAAAGTTTTGACCACTGAGGTTTGATGCAATGTACTTCTGGTAGAATGATACTCAGGTAGATTCAATTCCAATCTATTATCAGTTCTCAATACTTTGACATTTTTATTGAATTGTGTTTGAATTAGATTACAAAACTGTTGAACAATTTTCTTGACTTCTCCCTTGGATTTCAACATATTAATCCACAGTACCTACTAAAATCATCAACAATAGTCAAGAAGAACCTATGACCATGAATCCCTACAACTCTATAAGGACCCTGGATGTCAATATGTACTAGGTCAAACAATTCCTTTGATACGGAGTGCCTTAAAGTAAAACTAAACCCTGTTTGTTTAGCTAGAGGGCATATCTCACAGATCTGATCTTTTGGAGTTTCTACTTTCTCATTTCTCATTTTCCTTACTGAGAATCTTGTGCCTCTGATCTGATACATGTTCAGTCCTATAGTGCTATAACATCACAGAGTTGTCATCAATCTTACTAGAATTACTACCAGAAACTGAGAAACCGTAACATGAACAATTTGCCTTTTAAATGTAAAGTCCTCTTATAAGTTCAGCTTAATCAATCCTATTTAAACTGATCATATCTTGTATGACACATCGATACATAAAAACTCAGATTTTAAGCTTTAAACCTAATCAGTTTACTGAAGGACATCATATTTAAATATAGGAACACAAAGAACATTGTCAAGAACTAAGTCCTTATTAACTTTGACTTGACCAGTATGAGATATTTTATCATCTCGACTATTAGGCAAACTAACAATTAAATTTTCCACGGGTTTACAACTAGTAAACAAAGTCTTATCAAATATAATATGATCAGTATCACCAGAGTTTATTATCCATTCAAAATGACTAGAAATTTTAGACGAGCATGTGTCTGTATTACGAAAATTAGAAGAAAGTATTCTAGAATTGACAGTGTTAAAACCGCCATCATCAAATTCATGATTCATAGAGCCAGCCTTCAAGATATTTAGGATTTGTTTATTTTGTTCTTGAGTCACAGGATCTTTTGTATCTGCAGCATATTCTTACAGTTCTGGTCACCATCTATTGAAACATTATTAGCTGCAATCGATCTCCATCTTCCTCTCCCTCTAAAATTAGCAGAATAACCATGCTTTTTGTAACATCTATCCACAGTGTGTCCTCCCACCCCACAATGAGTACATTGTGGCTTCTTGTTGCCATTATTATAATTCTTTCTGAAGTTAGCATTTGCATTTTGACTTTGATTCTGAGCCAACAAAACATTCTTATCTATATTGCTCACATGGTTAGAACCAAGGACATTAAAAGAATTTGCACTACGCCCATTACTATTATAATGATGTTTTCTTTCTTGTTTAAGAGCCATTCTTCACATTGAAAAAGGGGAAATCATCAATATGTGAGACTTCGTAGTGGAAAAATTATCATTAATACGTTTCAGAAATCTGATTACGTGATGTTTTTCATTGTTATCTTTATTCTATTGCCTGACCACAATTGCAACTTGCAAGTAGGAGGAGGATGAGTCAAAACAAGCAATTGATCCCATAAGATCTTGAGTATGGCAAAATACTCTCACACGGAAAGATATCCTTGCTTCATATTATGAATTTTATCCATCAAGTATGATAATCTATCAGTGTGTCCACCCCTATAACGATCCTCAAGGTCATCCCAGATCTCCTTAGAATTTGGATAATACATTAAACTTTGGGCAATTTGTTTGGACACAAAATTTTCCAACCAAACCTTAACCATACTATTATTCTACTTCCACAAAGGAAGATTCATATCACCCAAGGCACGAGCTAGCACAGAACCATCAATAAAGTCAATCTTGTTTTTGGATGATAAAGCATTGAGCATAGCAACTATCCAACTAGGATAATTGGTTTCGTCCAACACAGGCTGGACCAAAACAAATGCAGGACTCTCACTTGGATGAGGAATCAAATCTGCAGGAATGGTAGGAACTTGTGCTTGGTTGTTATCCATGGCTTATTCTTGAAAATTTGCAGAATGATCGAAATAATCGAGGAAGGAAGAACTCGATAAAGTTCTTTTACTGAAAACAAGTAATCAGAAACTCAGGGGAAAAAAAAGCGATCAAGAACATAGAAGCTTTGATACCATGATGATTTCATGGTTCTTGATCAATAAAGAACAAAAGCAAACTAGAAATTTAAACGACCAGAAAGTGGTAAAGATGATGAATAAGAAAACATTTAGGAATCTTATTGAAACTTAATTGGTGTTTACAACCTGTAATTAACAGCTTAAATAGAAGATCTGAACACTCAATTGTAAGTGAAATTAGTTACAATTAACTTAACTAACTTATAGCTGATTTTGCGCCAATGTGTTCGACGAAATGCCTAGCTGACCTTCTTGTTTGGTGTTGGAACCATGCTTGTTGTCAGCGGGAGTTTAGGTTGCATTGCTCTTTGATCTTTAACAATTTTAAATTTAAAAATTTAGTTGCAAAAGGAGCGACGAAGCATCGGGTAGGGGAGGGAGAAAGAAAGACGAAAGAAATGACATGGGCTGTGTAATATTGTGGAGAAAATGAACATGAATATGGCCGGCAGAAAACGGATGAAATCACCTGTCTAAAATTGGTTTCCAAGTTTGGTGTTTAAATAAAAATTACGTGGCTTTGTAAGTGTTTTAGATTTTATTTTATTTATTTTACTTTTTAACTTTTCCCAAACGCATACAAAACAATGTAACTTTCACTTAGACACCAAATTTGGACATGCAATATCATCTAGAAAGGAAACCATATGAAAGATAATTATTAGTAGGAGGGTATTCTTGTCATAGTGAGTGTGTTCAAGAAAAAGACATTGTGTAAGAAGGAAAGTATCATGCTCGATATGAAGAAACGAACAGGGACTTCAAAACTTCATTTTTACAATCAAATATAAATTCACTAGTAACATGATTTTGTCGTAAAAATAAATGGGTTATTATTTGTATATCTACTGATTTTGTACATCACATCGATTTGGCAGAATCGACCATGTGTAACAATAAACAGAGTTTCTCAAGATCAATTCTGGAGTAATAAACTGTACAGGAAGTTGATTTCATTTTTACTCCTGAACCGATTTTCATTAGATCGATTATATTACGGAGCAGAGCAAATAAAAACATCCAAATATAATGTATTGACTCTCGTAAAATAAGAAGGGGGGAGTGAGGAATGTGGTGATTAAAAAAATTAAGTTTCGCAACTTAAATAATTTGGTGGGTGAAGAAAACATTGTTAAAATTTCAACTACTGAATTTCTTCCAGCAAAGTCTTTTCAACAACCAGGCAATAAAATGATAAATGGTGAAGAACTGCAGAACATCACCAAGGTCTGGGCCATAGCTGTAGCATCTGTGTTCTACTGCTACTATGTTGTCAAACAAATCCCAGTTGGAATCTACAGACTTGTTTCTCTTCTCCCAATCTTCTACCTTTTCATCACCCTCCCCCTCCCCTCTCCTCCGCCATCCTCGGTGGTCCGACCACCGCTTACCTTGTTTGGTTTGGCAACTTTAAGCTCTTCCTCTTTGCCTTCAACCGTGGCCCTTTAGCAGTAGCACCACCCCTCTCCCTCCTTCTCTTCATCACCACTGCTCTTACGCCCATCAAATCTTCCAAGGCCTTCGTCCCAGATAATGATGATGATGATGATAGATCTCTGCATCGCTTCACAAGCTCAAATTCCAAGGTACATATGGTTTGGTTGCTTATGATGATATCATTCGTTTATTTTTGTTTTGTTAATTAATTTGAAACTGATGATCATTAAGTGGTATTTCATACTTCATACTCCGTCTCTTTCAAACTTATGCACCACATGTTTATATTAGCTTTACATTCACTTACTAATTACAAAACAGTCCAAGTCTTATACTTTTATTCAATTTTTCTTCCCTCCCATATCCGCACCGTTTAACACCACCAAGCACCACCAATTTCACCATTTGTTTACCAATTGTGACATTTCTTGGGCCTTCAGTGAATTTTTTTCGATTTCTTCTCACCGCCGCTTCTTGCCGGATTCTATGCTTCGCTGCTCCCCGTGGCTTTGTTTTTTTTTTTTTTTTTTAACAATAATTTTTGTTTATTAAAGTAGCAAGATGCTTTAAAGCAAAAATTACAAAGGAAAGCAAACGAAATCCCCAACCAACTTCTAAGACGCATCCCAACATTACAAAAAGCTATTAAAACGCTTACTATATTTTCTTATATCAGCATTTCACGCCAGTGTGAAGGCGCAGAAGGAGAGAGGCAACACTCTTGAGCATTCTTTTTATTGTCTTTGGAAGCTTGAAGTGACTTGAACTCGAGATCTCTCCGCTCCCATACCATATTAGAATCGTGACTACTGGTTGTCTTAAAATCAATTAATGTTAGTAAACGTGCTACTAAGAATGGGGATTTACAGGATCAGGTGGCGGTGTTAGTTAGAAGGTTGGAGTTTTTCTTAGGCCCGGCTTGGATTGAAAGAATTAGATAGAAAGAAAAACGAAAGATAGTGACAGAAAAGAAAGGAGAAGCGAATGAGAGATTGTGAATTCTATTTTTGGTGTTTGGATAGTTTTAGACATAAAGGAAAAGAGATACGGATATTGTCAATTAAATTTTATTAAAAATGAACAGTTTCCTTCCGTTTCTCACATATTTTGGAAGGAAATGAGACCGTCAAATTTGTGAAGAATGTTATCCCTCCTTCTCCTTTGCTCTCCTTATCTTTCTTTCATGCTAAAACATACCAAACACATAATTTTAAAGCTTTCCAAATCATATCATTTCTTTTCCATTCAATACTTCCAATCCAAAGAGGGCCTTAATGATTTTGTGGGAGTGGAATATTTTAAAAGTTGCAGGATTTTATTGTAGTTATTTGTTTGGAGTGGAAGATATTGACGTATGTGGTGCTAGGTAGGAATAGACATATAAAAATAACATTGTGGTGAAATGAGTATATGCATAAATCTATATGGTGTCTTAGGTAGAAAAATAGTTGAAGGTGTGGTGTCCTTAAATTTGGGTATCCAGGTAAAAAAGCTATGGTGCCTCGCTTCCTTAAAATATTATTTTCACCTTTCACAGTAATAAATATGAGAGACTTTTTTATACAAGAATCGGTTGTAAGAAGGTTGTCACAAAGTGCCAAGATACATTGTAGCCTCTCATTTTATTCTCTTTCAGCATAATACACTTTTATCGTGTGTGAGATGTTAGAAATGAATGGTTGTAATGTATGCCACTTGGTACAACTTACTACAACGGTTGTATTATAAAATTTGTCAATAAATATTGTTTGAAAAATATTAAAATTCAGAAAACAAATATTTCGTCGGTGTCTCAATCAAAGAATAGCGGAATATAATAAGTACTATATATATATAAGAGCATTTCTATCTCCGTCGGTGTTTCAATTTTTTTTTGTTTTTTTTTTTTGTAAAGTTTTACAATAAGTTGTTTACTATTGGAGTTTGATGCGTTATCAAAGTTTTAAACTAAAAACTCTCCTAATTTGAACCGGTCCATAGCTTCCAAGGTGGATTTCTTTTTTTAAGTTTTTGTCCGGTAGAGAAAATTGTTGACGTAATGTGAATTCATACTATAAACCTTTTTAAAATTCTTATAATATAGATATAAGATTTGTAAATAAATTGTTTAGAAAAATAAGGTGTTACATTGTGATGAACTTTTAAATATTCACAAAGCTTTATTTTGGTCCTGGATCAAATCTGATTTTGTGATCCTCATCAATAAGGTTGTGGTTTTTTGTGGATCTATGTTTCTAGAAAGAAAAAAAAATCATTATATTTTTTTTGTTGGTTTAAGGTGGTGACGTGGTGGTCGAACATTTGATCCAGGACGCCACCAAAAAAAATTTGTAAAATTTTTATCATTGGAGATGCTCTATATATTAATTTATCATATATTAATTTATTAGTCATTAGACTCATTACCAATGACATATATAATCATGAATCTATACTTACGCATGCTAGGGTATTATGTTAGGATGATCGGGTAACGTGGTTAACATATTTTAGTAGATATATTACACTGGATTTTATATATGACATTTTGAGGTAATTCTGCTGTAGGGACTCCTTATTAAACTCAACCGTTGGATTTGTGACATGTGTACAAACAAACAAAACAGTTTTGTCTTTTTCTATACGTGACAGTCATCCGACGATCTATTTTAATAAAGACTCCCTATATAAGAATTTCCCGACATTTTGGTATGTACTCTTTTTGTACTCGGTGGACTTAACCCCTCTAGAAATACTCAATATTTTCGTTATTAATTATTACAAACCTTGCAAATGAATTTATTTTTGTTAGATATTTTTCATAAAATACTTTTTTGTTATCGTATGCATTTGGGTAGCCGGAGGAAATGGGGATCCTTTGGTTTCGTGAAATGTCACATCCTTTCATGAAAGGTCGTATCCTTTTCGTGAAAGGACACATTTTTTAGTGACTTTTTGTTGGGACGCACTCATTCGAAGAGATACGTCTTTTTCAAGTGAATAGACACCTCCATTCAAGAAGATAGCCATTCACGATTGGATATGTCCATTCGTGAAGGGGCACCTTCACTCTATAAATACTACCAATGCATGCATGAAATAAGATGGATTTAATTTTTATTAATTCATTCATTTCGCAGAAGCATCATCAGTACAAACATATTGTGTCTCTAAAGAAGTACTCCACTGAATCCTGAGAGGGATCTAAAACATCTCTTTAAAGAAACGTTTTGTACGTGCCTTGGAGATCATTCAATTCTGTTTGTTTATCAAATTTTTCTAACAATTTTAAAGAGATGTCTTCATTCAAGGATCTGAGTTTGAATGATTCTGTGGCACCATCGATTCAAGTCATGAATCAGGACTTGGTTCGTCTTGATCGTTTTGATGGACACAACTTTACTCGCTGGCAAGAGAAGGTTCTATTTTTCCTGACGACAATCAAGTTGTCTTATATTCTGGGTAATGATCTTCAACCTGTTGAAGACGCTCAAGAAGGAACTGTAGGAACAAAGGAGGAAACGAAAGGATGATGATTTTTTGTGCAGAGGACACATTACGACGCGACTGGCATCGATTCTCGTGTACAATGGACATAGGAAAATCGAAACAATGAAGGAATTATGGGTGGTATTTGGACAACAAGTATCGCGTTGAAGAGGCAAGCAATTAGAAATTTTTGATTGCTAACTGTTTCGATTCTGAAATGATTTGCAAGTAAGTCTATTCTTACTCAAGTTCACGAATTACAATCTATTGTTACTAATCTTAAAAATGTTGAGATAACTTTGCCTGAAGCATTCCAAGTTGGAGCAATTATTACTAAATTGCCAACTTCGTGGAATGGCTATAAAAAGAAACTGAAACATGATGAAACTAAGCACACTTTGGAATCCCTCATGCGTCATCTACGTATTGAGGAAGACTCTCGAAAACGAGAAAATACTGAACAGGAGGCTAAAAAAGCAAATATGGTTCAGGGCCGCATACCATGAAATAAAAAGCGCAAGAATTTTTCGAAGGGAGATCAAGCAGAATCTTCTAAGAAAAAATTCAAGGGTGATTGTTATTATTGTAATAAACCTGGTCACACCACTCGTGAATGCCGAACTCGCATAAAAGACGAAAAAGACAAGAATGGCAAGTCGACAAAAGACCATGTCAATGCTGTTGATGACAATGATGATTAGAAATTTGTAGCGGTTGTGGAGGAAGCCAATTCTGTTGGAATTGATGAAGGGTGGTGGCTAGATACCGGTGCTACAATCCATGTAAGTAATAACCGATCCGAGTTTAAGACTTACAAGGAAAGTACCGATGAACGTGCGGTGAAAATGGCAAATGATGTGCAAGCCAAGGTTATTGGTATTGGCGAAGTGGAACTTAAATTCACTTCGGGAAAGCGTTAACATTGGTGAAGTTCTTCATGTTCACGAGATGACAAAGAACCTAATTTCTGGAGATCGTCTTAATAAGGCTGGTTTTAAGATGGTGTTTGAATCTGATAATTTGATTGTAACTAAAAACAATATCTTTGTTGGCAAAGGGTACTCTTGTAATGGCATGATTAAGATGAATGTAATGAAAAATAACTTTGCTTATGTTGTCAATTCTTCAACTTTGTGGCATGCTAGATTAGGACACGCTAATTATAAATCTGTCAAGAACATGCATAATTTAGGCATAATTCCTAAATGTACGTATGACAATGTGGGAAAATGTGAAATAAGTGTTCAAGGTAAAAAAACATGTAAGCCACATAAGTCTGTTGTTCGTATATCTGAATTACTTGGTTTAGTACATTCTGATGTTTCGATTTATGATAAAGTGTCTCGTGGTGGTCATAAATATTTCGTAACTTTTATAGATGATTTTTCAAAATATGCTTATGTGTATTTATTGAAAAGTAAAGATGAAGTCTTAAGCAAATTTCTTATCTATAAAGCAGAAGTAGAAAATCAGTTAAACAGGAAAATTAAAGTGTTACGTTCGGATAGAGGTGGAGAATACCAAGTAACAGAATTATCTAAATTTTGTGAGACCAACGGTATTGTTCACAATTTACTCCTCCGTATTCACCCGAATCGAATGGAGTATGAAAGAAAAATAGAACGTTAGTAGATATGGTAAATTGCATGCTTATCGAGTTCCGGTTTACGATTATTGGTGGGGCGAGGCAATCTTAAGTGCATGTTTTATTCAAAAGCTGAATTCCTAAGAAAAATGTCAAAAGACTCCGTATGAATTGTGGTTTGGTGAAAACCTAACATAAGTCGTATTAAGGTTTGGGGTTGTCTTGCATATGTAAGAAAGCCTAATCCTGAAATTACTAAGTTGGGTACGTAGTAAAACTTATAAATGTGTATTTATAGGTTATGCTAAGAATAGCCTTGCATATAGATTTCTAAAGTTAGAATCTTATGATATTATTGAGTCTATTGATCTTTGAATTTTTAGAGCATATGTATAAATCTTACGTTGAGAAACTTGGAGATAATGTTACTCTAGTACTTCCAAGAGAGTTCATGAGAATCTCTTGATGACTCTTCTATGGAATCACAAGCGGATCCGAAATAAGAGAAGTAAAAGGCAAAGGAAAGAAAAAAAAACCGTTGGTCCTGAATTTGTGACAATTTTACTTAAAGGTGATGTAAATAATATTACACATCAAACCAAGTTAATGATTGATGATAATGATCTCATCACATATTGAAGCCATTTCATCTCGTGATCTTTGTTTTTGGAAATAAGCCATCAACGATGAAATGAGTTCTATCATGTCAAATCAGACATGGAAATTGGTTGATTTGCCAAGTGATCCTAAACCAATTCGTTCTAAATGGATTTTCAAAAGAAAGTTGAACGTGGATGGTTCAATTAATAAGTATAAAGCTCGCCTAGTAGCGAAAGGTTTCAAACAACGTCAAGGAGTAGATTATTTTGATACATACGCTCCTGTGGCTAGAATTTCAACTATCCGTGTGTTGTTATCTCTTGCATCCATTCACAATTTAGTTGTTCATCAAATGGATGTTAAAACGGCTTTTCTAAATGGTGATTTGGATGAAGAGGTATACATGGAGCAGCCCGAGGGTTTTGTTTTACCCGGACAAGAGAAGAAAGTTTGTAAACTAGTGAAATCTCTTTACGGGTTAAAACAAGCCCCTATGCAATGGCATGAAAATTTTAATATAGTGATGTTGGCTAATGGCTTCAAAGTTAATGAAGCGGATAAGTGTATCTTTTCTACGTATAGAAATGGTTCATGTATTTTGATTTACCTATATGTGGATGATATGCTTATCTTTGGGCCAAACTTGGAATCAATAAAAGAGACGAAACAATTGTTGGAATCTAACTTCGATATGAAGGATTTGGGGGAAGCAAATATAATCTTAGGGATAAAGATAATGAGGAAAGATGGATTTATATCATTAAATCAATCTCATTATCTTGAAAATATCCTTAAAAGATATGGTCATATGGATCATAAGCCAACATCTACACCCGTTGATCCTAGTATCAAGTTAATGAAAAATACCGGTAGATGCTACGACCAGTTACAATATGCAAGTGTGATTGAAAGTCTTATGTATGCCATGCATTGCACAAGACCAGACATTGCATATGCAGTTGAATTGTTATGTCGATTTACTACTAATCCAGGAAAAGAACATTGGAACGCAGTTTCAAGAGTTCTGAGATATTTAAAAGGAACAATCGATTATGGATTACAATATCGTGGTTTTCCCGCTGTTCTTGAAGGATACAGCGATGCAAGTTGGAATAACATAGAATCGAATTGTAAATCCACAACGAGATGGGTTTTTACCTTAGGAGGTGCAATCTGTTTCTTGGTGTTACGAGAAACAAACTTGTGTCTCGATTCGACTATGTTAGCGAGAATTTATTGCATTAGCGGATGCAAGTAAAGAAAATTTGAATGGATAAGGAATTTATTAATTGACATTCCATTATGGGACAAGCCATCCTCAAATTGTAATGATTCATTGTGACAATCATGCTACTTTATATTGAGAGTAGCAAGTAAGACTTACAATGGTAAGCAACGACACCTTAGTGCGAGACATCGATCGATTGGGGATTACTTAAGCAAGGAGTAATCACCATTGACTATGTAGAGTCAAAGAGCAATCTAGCGAGATCCTTTCACACAAAAGGATATGCAGAGATGATTGCAATATCATCGAAAGGAATGGGATTAAGGTCTATGAAACATTAGTTAGCTTTAACGGGAACCCTACTCATGTTTTGAAAAATAAACAGAGTTCAAAGGGTACAAACAAGTTAAAGTCTAACTAGATCGAGGCGCTAGAGTATTTAATAGATCCCATTCATAAAATCTCTAGTGTGAGTAATTACTGCATGGTAAAGGTTGAAATTTGTTCGTAATAAGTTCTGTCATTGGGAAAAGTGACTCACAGTATCACTTTAAAAGAACTTACCTATGTGAGTGTGAAAGTCAGACCGCTTTCTATGAGATTTAGACCGTCTCTAAAGCATTCATGAATCTCGGGATGTACACATAGCCATTAATGCGTTGGAATGAAGAGACACTGTTTTAACGGAATAGTATGTGTGATAACTCCGGTAACATCATGATAGGGTCCTTGGTTCAAGATTTATTCACCATAGCGCCCTGATGTGACTTTGAGTTGTTTACACTAAGTGGAAGTTCAAAGCCAAAAGCTATTTTCATTTATGTATGATTTCGTACGATGAAACTTAGTCCGTGTCTGCATGAACTACGGTGGCTTGATCCCTAAAAGGGTACGTAGGCAATCAAATTAGGTGATGCAGCCGCTTCATCCATTGGTTTTTACACATCAAATATTTTTCTGAAAAATAGGGGGAGATTGTTAGATATTTTTCATAAAATACTTTTTTGTTATCGTATGCATTTGGGTAGCAGGACGAAATGGGGATCCTTTGGTTTCGTGAAATGTCACATCCTTTTATGAAAGGTCGTATCCTTTTCGTGAAAGGACACATTTTTTAGTGACTTTTTGTTGGGACACACCCATTCGAAGAGATACGTCTTTTTCAAATGAATAGACACCTCCATTCAAGAAGGTAGCCATTCACGATTGGATATGTTCATTTGTGAAAGGGCACCTTCACTCTATAAATACTACCAATGCATGCATGAAATAAGATGGATTTAATTTTTATTAATTCATTCAATTCATTCCGCAGAAGCATCATCAGTAAAAACATATTGTGTCTCTAAAGAAATACTTCATTGAATCTTGAGAGTGATCTAAAACATCTCTTTAAAGAAACGTTTTATACGTGCCTTGGAGATCATTCAATTCTGTTTGTTTATCCAATTTTTCTAACAATTTTATCCTTAATACAACTCATTAATATGTTGTCATTTGTTTGGTATATATGTAAAACTCATTCAATGATAAATGATGTTTTAATCTTCATATACAATAAAATAGTTAATTTATTAACCGCCTTATTTTATTCAAGTGTGTGAGTTTTGATTGAAGAAATATTCTTTGTAAAAGATTTATCTTAAATTTGTTTTTGAGCTGAGCAAAACATAACAAAATTTTACTGTAATAGGCAATTCAAACATCACCCAAGGTTTTAGGAGCAGTCAAGTTCGCTATCAAAATTGTGATTTTTGCAATTATCTTGTGGACCTATCGCTATCATGAGTATTTACATCCCAGCATAACCATAACTTTATATTGCTGCATTTTCTATCTTGGCGCTGAGATGGCACTTTCAATTAGCACCGCACCTGTTCGAGCAATTGTCGGAGTAGAAACCGAGCCTCTTTTTAACGAGCCGTACTTATCTACTTCATTGCAAGATTTCTGGGGCCGCAGATGGAATCTCATGGTCACGACTATTCTCCGGCCAACCGTTTACGACCCTGTACGAAGCTTCTTTATGTATACTTTAGGCAAGAGATGGAGCTTAGTGTTGGCGTTCATGGCTTCGTTTTTCGTGTCGGGACTAATGCATGAAATCAGTTACTATTACTTGACACGTGTGAGTCCTACGTGGGAAGTGACATGGTTTTTCGTTCTTCATGGGGCTTGTACAGCCTGTGAGGTCGCCGTTAAGAAGGCGTTGAATGGACGTTGGAGACTGCATCCGGCTGTGTCTTGCCCAGTTACCATCGGATTTATTATCACGACAGCGTCTTGGTTGTTCTTTCCTCAACTCAGGAGAAACAACGCTGACCTTAAGATTAAAGACGAATGTGAAAGTTTGGCACGGTTGCTTATTTCATACTTGACATAAATTATACTAGATCATATCAAAAAGTATTCTGATTCTCCGGTGAACGGTTATAATGTTTGTTGTAACCGGTGCTTTAATATAGCCATTACTCATGGGCTATTTTCTAGTCTTTTAATATTGACTACCCCTTTGATTTCTCCATTGTAAGGATATATATATGTATGAGGATGGATGATGTTTAATAAGAAAAAACTACATTTCTTCCACTCTTGTGATTTCTATATTATTTTATATTGTTCAATTACATGTGCTTGCTGATCTTAACAGTCGGGTGTGATTCTCAACGATACGTCAAATTAGAACATTAGTGACTTTACATAATGTTGATAATCATATGGTTTGATGAGTGGATATGGTTTAATTTTGCAAATTGCAATATTACAAGGAATAATGGAGGCATAATTGTGTCATAACTTACTCATAACTTGTTATGACAATATTGGGTGCTATTGTTTAATGTTGCAATTAATGGTTTTATATGATTATTATTATAAATTTTGTGATACTAAAGTTGTGGATTGAGTAAGAAGTTGGTATACATAGTGACAAGGCCTAATGTGCTAAAGGTGCTAAGAACAAAGTTGATACAAGCCTAAGCTCCCTAAGCTCATTTCTACGTACTAGCAAAATGCACGTGTATTGTACGTGTTTAATTTCATTTTCTTATAAGGTTGTACGGGTTTAGTTGAATTGATATTTTTAATATTAAAATAATAATAATAAAGATATGGTGATAATTGCAATATTATTAAGTTTTTTTTTAGCAGCCAATATTAATTCCATTATCAGCAAGATGCTAAAAACGATTACAACAAAGATTCCAAAATACACAGGATGGTTGCACCTATATAAAACATTCAATGACGTAATTAGTTTGGATTATACATATATCTACTAATTAACATAATCTCAAATTAATTATTTTTGTAAAACTACCTTTAACAACTTATTTCCCGCCCTCTTTTTACAAATCATCCTCATCTAGGATGACCTCGGCTCTCTCTTCTCCTACGGCATTACCTAATCATAATTTCAAGAAACTAAATTTTATGAATAAATTAATTCTCTCACCAAAACACATAAAGGACAGATTTAATTATACCTTCTCCGTTGGGGTTTCCCTCACCTTCCTCCCTTATATTAGCTTGCTCCTCCTCTATGCCACCATTTACATCTACATCACATTCCATAACCTCGTTTAGCTTTTCAGCAGCTTCCTCCTCCATACGTCCTCATTTATCTCTTCACCCACGGAATTTCCTAATCATAATTTCAAGAAATTAAATGTTATGAACTAAATCTCTCATCAAACTACATAATGAACAAAATCAAAAGGACAAGTTTCACATTACACCTTAGCCGTTTCGGGTTTCCTTGACCGTTTCCTCAACCAGGGCATCAGGTTCATCCTCAACCTCTTTATCACCCTCGCTTACATTTTCAGGTGGGACCTCCCCTACATTTTTATCACCATCCCCAACCTCCTTCACAATAGCAGCAACTTCCTCCTCAATTCCAATGGCCTCGTTTCTCTCTTCACCTTCGCTTACATTTTCTGGTGGGAACTCCTCTACGTCTATATCACCTTCCCCGATTTCCTTCTCTTCAACTACGCATTTCCTAATCATAATTTCAAGAAATAGAATGTTATAAACTAATTATCTCCTATATAAACAACATAAAGGACAAATTTAACTTTATACCTTTTGCCGTTTCGGGATGCTCCATGATTCATCTTCCATTTCATTCAACTCTTCATTACCTTCCATTTCACTTGCATGTATACCATCATTTTTGCATTTTTCACATGCACAAGAAAGACGAACCTCCATCAATTTAAATTTACGATGGAGCGTATCCACTAAAGTGCACATTCTTTTGTTCTCTTAAGCAATTTTTACCAACTCTTCACACATTCTTTTGTTCTCTTCACTCACAGCAATTTTTACCAATTCTTTTAGCTTTTCATAATCAACGTTACCCGTTGATTGCTCAGGTGCATTGTCGTGAGTAGTTTCATCATCTTCAACTTCATCAGTTTCATCATCTTCAGCTTCATCTTTCCGGGGCATCAAAAAAATAAGCTTTTTCCTTTTCAGCTTCGGATGGAACCAACTTTCGAACCGCCTCCACTTGCATTATCTACTACTCATAAATAATAATGTAGGTCGCATGTACATACCAAACTTAATATACAAATTTAAACATCGCTACCTCTCTCGATTAAAGAACAAGTTGAACTCCAAAAGAGCTAACCCTTTTTACCCCTCCCCACTTCATCAACCTTAGGAGAACATTTTCGTCAACAATCTCGGCAAACTTCCTTAAAGAAGGAATAGCTTCAAGTGTTGATCGCGTGTAAGCCACTAACGTCGATATTACTAGCAAGAATACTAGGTACATCGTAGTATAGTAAAAAGGCGAGTCAAGGTCGATCCACGAGAGACAATGCAATTTATACATATAAACGATTCTAACCTAATTAAAAAGCAACATATAAGCGGTCATTGACCAAGAATAACATAAAAGAAAACAAAAATGGTATACCTCTCCCTCTCCTCACCGATCTACTAACTTGGATTAGTTAATCGTTATGTTTACTTCCCCACATAATTTCCTTAAATTAATCGTGAGCTTTTAAATATTATTATCATATTTATCAGCTACGGGTGCAATTCCTACTCCTATCTACTCCAACAATGGTAGTAGACAATCTATACGCAAGCTACCCTCCTTAATTGGTCCGTAATAGCCCATACGCATAAAGAACTAGAACTGCCGATATTGAGCGTTACCTCATACGGTTAACCCGCCTAGACAGCTGTCGACATTGACCAGCACGTTCCTAGGGTCCATCAAGACTATGTCCTAATTAACACTTCACTTGTGGTCCTTCATGTTAATTTACGAATTACGAATACTAGATTGGCCAGACCTATTAGTCGTTTTAATTGTTCCTGCCGATCAACGTAGCTGTAGTGAATCCCAGTTTAGGTTTTCTAAAATATGCCTCGGTAAACCGGTAAAGACCGCCGGTTTACCGAGGGAGGCTTTTCCTAATTTCTGGATCTACATTGCTCTGTACGAATAAAATAAGTAAATTATAGGGTTGTTAAACATGCAGATTAACTAAAACACATAAATACGAACATATCTACCATATTGAAGACAATAAAGGAACGTTCAAAGCTTCATACCTTCAACAATGGAGATCTAGCTCGATCTACTCAAGCTAGAGATGATGGAGGAAGGGAGGAAACCGAAAACAACTCTCCAAAGCTCAAGAAAACTTTATTTTATAATAATTGTGTAATATAATTGAGTGCTTATCAAAACTTATACAATAATCTGTAATTGCGGCCTTATATTGAAACAATGACCGACTTAAGACTCTCTAAAACCCTAACCGACTTAGACAATGCGGCAGAATAAATTTCGTGTTGAATAAGTCACCGGTTTACCGGGCCTAACCCTCGGGTTACCGGGCCTTCTATTTTTCTTTTTCTTCAGCAGGCTTCTTCTTGGACTTCAATCACTCATCCCAATGCATTCCTTTTGGTCCAGATCCGTTCTCCATTGCTCTAGATTCGGTACATCCTATAAAATACACAAAACAAGACAAAACAGTAACAAAAAAATCGGGAAAATAGCATAGATGCAGAATTACGATCCTGGAAACACTCACATAGCATTAAACACATATTCTAAGCAATAACAAGCCTATCTATCCTCTCTTGAGCAGAATTCGGGGTGAATATAGTTACAAATATTGGTACCATTAAGAGTGTCATCAACTACCCCCCACTTAGCTTTTGATCGTCCCGAGCAAAAAGCGAAAAAAATAACACTGACGATCAATATACAAGTTAATTAAAAATCTATGCCTTACTAAGCCAAGATCAAAATCATGCCACTCGTATCCATCAAGAACATATTAAATACTATTCATGTCATGAGCCAATGTGCGTGTGCAATAACTTTCTGGCTCGCTAGAAATGCAGATAATCTCACATTACGCCAACCCGTAGTTGAACTAACCGATCTCGAACATGTTATTTATTAATTAATTGAATCTGGAAAGGCGGATCAAGAACCGAGCATATATTACTCTTAGGCTCACGTTTATCGATCTATGCAAAAGTCGTGCGCCTTACGCTCCATCGACTAAGATATTGCCAAAGAGAATATAGATGTATATATTTCAATGCACTTCTCTTTCTTGGCGGGTGAACTCTCATTGATTTATCTATCCTCATGGTCACACTCTTTCGTAAACTACCGAATCCAAAAATCCATTGCCTTTCTAAGCGTAAGTTAAACATGATTCGTGATAAAGCCGTGGTCAACTCTGGTCAAAGCAATATGCTATCAACTACACACCAATGGAAGTGAGTTATACGTCTTTGAAAATGGTGGCTCATAATGTAATATGTGCTTTATACGCCACTACTTCATAAGTGGGCACTTTCTCTTACTCGTGCAAAGTAAAACAAAGATGAAGTCAATTAACTCGAAAAGATCAAAGATATCATAATTCTTCGAAATTCTGTCAAAATGAATCAAAAGTCTAAGTTGTGAATCGTGCATCAAAGGGAATCAAGATAATCACGCAATTCATGGAATATAATGATAAAAAGCTAAGTGATGTTCCTCTACCCCTCACTTAATCGAAACATTGTCCCCAATGTGTAAGGTAAGAAATAAAAAATGGAAAGGAACTTAGCTTCGGTTAAGGGCGGAACCAAAGAAGAATCGGATCGTCGTATAAATCATCGGGCTCATATAAGTAGTCCACGAAGAATCTATGCTGAGTAACTCAAGAAAAACCAAGAAGAATAGTGGCGACAAGAAACTGTATAACAAAAGTGCGGCAAGAAAAGAGAAAATAATATAACTCCAAAACAATTTAAGTCGACAAAATCATTATATTAGTAAAATTCTACTACATCAACTAATTAGGAAAAGAAAAGAAAAATAAAAACAAGAAAAAGGAAAACAAGCAATAGAAAGAAATAAAAGCTAGTCCACAACAGAATCACCCTCCCGGGTGCGTCTCAGGCTCAAAACCGGGAGGTGGTGCAGAACTTGAGGCGGCGGCGGCTGAAGATAATGCTCTACGATGTGGGGCAGTCCTAGGTGGCGGGGCAGAGGAAGGAATGCCAAAGAAGTCAATAATCCTATCCATCTTGCTGTGTAGACTCGCAATCTCTCACGAGTGCTCCTCAAGCAAGGCTTTCTGAGTCCTCGGTGCACCATGCACCGGAGTACGCTCCCTCTCTACTCTTACCCGTCTCTATACTCTCGAAACTGACTGTGAACTGAGCTGTGGCTCAGGATCTTCCCAATCATCACTGAGAAGCATATTCACCTCGGCCACTAGAGCAAACATATCAATCATCAGCCCGTATGGCAACAGCTCTCGCTCAGAAGTGGCTGCAAGCTCATGAATACGGCTATGCATCAGTAGACCGATGTTGATCTGGGCACCCGTCTCTAGATAAAACTTTAAATCGCCTCGAAGTGGTGACAGACGGTGTGTGCTTGGCCGAAGAAGAAGGCGAGCACAAACAATCGATTGACCATCTTCCGGTCCCATGATAAATCATTCTCTAGGAAGATGGTGGGGGCTCCAGCAGGATTGCGCTTCCATTGCACCCCCAAGAAATCTGCAACCATATCCATCCTCTCGAAATCGGCAATGTTGCTCGAGGATGTGTACTCATCCGGAACCACCGGTGGATTTCTAACCCCAAAATGAGCATTGATCCGCTCGATAGAAAAATCAACCTTAACTCCTCGAACCATAGTGAATGTGGCTCCGGGGTTATGCGAAACGTATGCATAGAATTCCCTTACCACCGTGGCGTTGAACCTTGCCGGTGCCTCAGCCATGTCCAGTAAATCTTGTGCTTGTAGGGCCTTCGGCAATATCAACCCGCAGTCATCCAAATCTACCCCTCGTTCTCGATCCACTGGCCTTGCGTTCCAGTGGCCTCGGAATGACTCGTAATAGCTAAAGAGTGGAACTACGCAACCCCGTCTATCAATAGATTGGCATCTCCATACACTGTCTGATATCCACTGGGACGAACAGATGACTGTTGACGCTTAGAACCCATCCTGAATGAGTACAGAACCTGAAATAGAAGTTGTTTCTGGAAAATAGCCCTCGGTAAACCGGAGGTAAGGTACGGTTTACCGGCCTGAATTTTTCTGGATTTCTTCTGAGGCTGTGCCTCTGATGGTGAAAGATGAAGAATTTTGGGCACTTCACCGTTGCATCATCACTTTAGAACAGCAACAGGGATGAAGGATGTGGTGTTTAGGGTTTGGAAAATAGAAGGAATTGGTTTGGCTATGGTGGTGATTTGTTGGTGATAGTGGTTGTGATGGTGGTGATGGTGGTCGGATTTTAGAAAGGAAGAAGAAATGGAAGAAGTTTGGTGAATGAAAGAGATGAAAATGATAATGATGATAATGGTGATGAAGGGGTGGTTTAAATAGGAAGAATGGAGTGAATGTGGATGGTTTTAGTGGGATTATGGGTAGAGAAGTTATTAGGGTGAGGGATTTGAGGAGGTGATTGATGGGATTGAGGTGGAGTTATGGTGGAGTGTGAGAAAGGATGAAAAATTTGAAAGAGGGGAAAATGGTTCGGTTTCTGCTGACTGACCATATCTGGTGCAACGTGTGTCCTCCACGTGTCTCTAAAAATTTAGCTTTATGAATCGTAGTTCGTAAATTTGAAAATCAAGCCTCGGTAACCCGGAGGTTACCTCGAGATACCAGGGTATCTTTTCCCGCATTTTGATCCGCTTTGTCGCACTTCTTACTCAACCTTCCTACTCAATTCGACCTCAAATTGACTACCCTTTTATTCTCAATTGTCATTCCCGACTCAAAACCTAACCTACTTCACTAGAATCCGCAACGAGGTAAAAACCTTTCCACAACCATTCGGTTTCAAGCCTAAGTTTGTGGTAGGATGAAAAAAAGTTCGTCCCTTCATCTGGCTACTTTTATTCAATCCTAAACTACCTAAGGGTTCAAAGAGATAATTCTGAGTTTATAGTCGCCAAACTCGACTTTCTTCGAGATCTCGATCAATCAAGGGTTGGAGCCTTAACTCGCCAAAAATTCGCTCCAGAGGTTTGCACTTTAAAGAACCTTTTTGAGCCATCTTCCTAGCACGTATTTCTCTCTTAGCTTGTGTGCTAGGTCTGCCTCTGCATCGAGAAGTAGCCTTTAAACCCAAGGATTCCATGCTTTCCACTTTTAACTCGGCTCTTTCATTACGCAACACGGAAGGACTAGCTTCCATGAGCATCTTGTCGTGGTCCTTACCTTCTTTCTCTCTCAGCATTAATCTCAGAAACTCTTGCTCAACGGTTTCTATAACAGCCTCTATATTCTTATGCCCCTCAATCTCCAAAATCTTCACCTTCCCTGAAGCATACGTCATCTTACAACTCTCCGGTCGGTTTTCAGGGATTCTAAGATCCTAAAAGATACAAAGATCATTATTCATCCTTAGAGTGATCTCCCTTTATCAAAATCCATAACCGCCCTCGTTCAAGGAGAAAGGTCGCCCAAAGAGAACTAGGGCACTAGGGTCTTCAGGTACATCTATGACCGTAAAGTCGATAGGATACGTGAACCCCCCTGTCTTAATTGTGCATTTCTTAAGTAAACCAGTAGGCATGTCTCTGGTTCTATCTACGTAGGTCATGGTCCTGGTTTGATTCATTACGACCGGAAGTTTTATTTTTTGACAGAGGGAAAAAGGAAGAATATTGCAACTCAAGCCAGAGTTGCAAAGACCTAATCCTATGGATATTCCATTAACAGAAATTGGGAGTTTGAACATGCCAGGGTCTCCTAACTTCACCACGGTGTCTGAGTCTGGGTAATCCTCAGGCTCAAAAAACACCGTGTCAGGATACTCTTCAAGATCATCAGAATCATAATCTGAAGATGATATTTCAATTAGCTCACAAGGAAACTCACCCGGACGATACTGTTAGGTGTAGTGCCCAAAAGACAATTATCTAATTGTTTTAGGACAGAATTAATAATTCATCTTATTATATGCATGTATGCTTATAATTAAGACACTACTGAAAACCCTAAGTTCCTCGTTTATGTAATCACATAACTCAGTGTATGGCTATACACAAGAGGATTGAGTTAGTGAGATGTACTTAAAACTAACTTAGTCCGTAGCGTTGATTAATCTGAGTATGGGTCTCATGATTAATATGCTAATAATGTGCCTAACACTTTACGGTGTGACAGTCTTATCCGGATCGCCGGTAATAGTGGTACCTAGTGGGGCGTTTTATATATGATGATAATCATATATAAATTTGGACCGATTTGATTTGAGTTCTCGATATAATTCCGTGAATCGAAGTCTTATCGAATCACAAGATGATCATATACGGATTAATCTCAATCCTGAGGTGTTCACATGCAACTGCTTATACTAGGGTAGAGTTTGATGTGTTAGTAAGGATCAATTCGTAGTATGTGGTCCAACACTTCTCGTTGGCTCTATTCTGGAATGAGTGAGTAGTCTGTGCTATCACAGATATGGAATCCATTCCTTCCCTCAGGAAGTAGACATGCAGTTCCCTTATTTGTTAGCCCTAAGAAAATGATCGATCCCGTGAGTTCATGTTAGACTAATTATCTACTAGTCCGGTATGTGAACTAATTGATCACTAGGGGTTAATGGTAAATAAGGATAAGATGTTTCGAGAAGGGTTTACGGAAATATCTCGACTCGAAATGAACAGTCTATGGAGTATTTATCCGTATGTAATGATTATATCAGTGGACGCTTATCAACTCATGGTTGAGTGTAAGTTATCTATATTCGCGTAATCGATTTCGGGTTTAAGGTGGTGTAATCCCGAATTAATAGATTGAATATTATTGTTCGGTCCGACGGATAATATTATTTAATTTATCGTAGCTTACCGAATATGGGTCCATGGTCCCCGACGTGGCTCCTAATATAGCATATAGGTTTTCTCGTCGTTTCACACTCAATTATAATTAAATAGTTGGATTGACTATTTAATTGATATGTGGATTAATTGTTTAGTTGGACTAGATAATTAAATACATGGAAAAGAAATTTTTCATGGACTCGCCCATTGTGGTGTAAGATGCATAACCTAATTAATTAGGTTGTAAGTGGCGCATTTTGTAGTTGTTATTTGTTAGGAAATTAGTTTTCTTAATAAATAATAAGACACGTGATTAAATTATTTATGTGTTAAATAATTTAAGGAAAAGAAAATATTTTGTATATCCTAATTAATTTGGGAATATTCTATATTTATCTTTTTAAGGAAAAGGATTAATATGATTGATTTTGTATTAATTAATTAATCTTGGAGGACAAGGATTACTCTCCTATATAAAGATAGTTCTCCCAAGCCTAAATTACATCACAAAAGTCAAAATTTTGGGTAGTATTATGGCTTAGAGATTTCGGCCATTATACTAAGGGTTCGAGTTTTAGAAAAACTTCGGGTTTTTCTAAGGTAGCATATCGAGGAGGTCAAGCGGCTTGAATCACCATCCATTTGGTGTTGCTTGGAGATACACGTCGGAAGATGGTGGCTTCTCAATTCTTGGATCATGGATCTCGGATTGTTCTAGACGTTTATTCACAATAAACCGGTAAGCAATCTAAACCCTCTCGTAGGTTTAGATCTATTATTTTATGTATTTTGGTTGACTAGATCTAGATCTTATTCTTTCCGCTGCGTAATCGGGTGGATCTATGATCCATCCGGTGATATTACATCCTACAGATACGTGCTATACTCCTTCAGGTCATCTTCCGGCTCTTGCTTGATTGCTTTCTCCTCTTTTTCCAACCGTTTCTTTGTAGTCTCATAATGCTCTCGTGCTTCAGTTCCGGGATACAAGAAAATCGGTGTGATGTTCAAGATTGTTCTAGGCATATTGTTCGACTTGTGTGTTCTTTTTCAACTCTGAATCGATCAAATTTCTGAAGTATTCTGATCAATCTGCAAAAAGAGAAAATAAAACAAGGAAAAGGTTAGCAACTTCCGCTTCAGCTGGGTGTGATCCCAATTGTTGCGGACCTACTAACTAAAATCAACGGGGAATAACACAGATTAACAGGAACTGTTCAGAAGTCGATTTCCAGGCCTCGGTAACTCGAAGGTGACCTTCGGGAAACCAGCCCTGAATTTTCTAATTCTGGCAGTTTAACATGTGCAGGATTGATACAGAACGACTCAAGACTCAAAATAAAATAAAATATAATAAAAACAACTTCTTAATTAGAATTAAAACGTTTATATTTAAAAATTGGCCATTGTCCCCGGCAACGGCGCCAAAAATCTTGATCGCGTGTAAGTCACTAACGTCGATATTACTAGCAAGAATACTAGGTACATCGTAGTATAGTAAAGGCGAGTCAAGGTCGATCCCATAAAGACAATGCAACTTATACATATAAACGATTCTAACATAATTAAGAAGCAACATATAAGCGGTCATTGACCAACAATAACATAAAAGAAAACAAAAATAATATACCTCTCCCTCTCCTCACCGATCTACTAATTTGGATTAGTTAATCGTTATGTTTACTTCCCACATAATTTCCTTAAATTAATCGTGAGCTTTTAATGATTAGTATCATATTTATCAGCTACGGGTGCAATTCCTACTCCTTTCTACTCCGACAATGGCAGTAGACAATCTATACGCAAGCTACCCTCCTTAATTGGTCCGTAATAGCCCATACGCATAAAGAACTAGAATCGCCGACATCGAAGCGTTACCTCATACCGCTAACCCGCTTAGACAAACCGGTCGACATTGACCAAAGACATTCTGTGGTCCATCAAGACTATGTCCTAATTAACACTTCACTTGTGGTCCTTCATGTTAATTTACGAATTACGAATACTAGATTGGCTGCACTCTATTAGTCATTTTAATTGTTCCCGCCGATCAACGAAATGTAGTGAATCCCGCTTTAGGTTTTCTAAAATATCCTCGGTAAACCGGTATAGACCGCCGGTTTACCATCAAGCGGTTTTTCCTAATTTTGGATCTACATTGCTCAAGATGATTAAAATAAGTAAATTATGGGGTTGTTAAACATGCAGATTAACTAAAACACATAAATACTTAAAAGATCAACCATATTGGACAATAAAGGAACGTTCAAAGCGCCATACCTTCAACAATGGAGATCTAGCTCGATCTACTCAAGCTAGAGATGATGAAAGAAGGGAGGAAACCGAAAACAACTCTCCAAAGCTCAAGAAAACTTTATTTCATAAAAATTTGTGGAAATATTATATTACATTGTTGTAATTATAAATCGTTACATTGTAACATGTTACTTATGTATCAAGAGACATATTAATTGTATTGAATAAACAATTAATATATACTAAAGTCATAAAGTAACTCTAGTTTGTCCTATTATGTAATAGCCGACTCTAGCATTTAATACTAGCCGGCTCTAGTAACTTTTACTTTACTAGCTAGGACCTTTACATGCTTGTATCTATTTATACCCTTTCTTCACACATGAATAAACAAGTTGAAGTTTACTCAAGTATTATTACTTTCTCAAACTCTCTTCATGGTATCAGAGCCTTAAAATCCTGAATCTGCTGCAAAATCTCCCTAACCTGCTGGAACATCTCATCTCATATCAAGAATGTCTTCATTATCTCAAGCTTCTCACCTCAGTAGAGTCCAAATGCCTCAAGCAGATCGGGTCACCTGAAAACCATTCATTTACAAATCACAGACTTGATGGCAACAACTACCATTGTGGTCAAGATCTATGAAAATGTATATCTCAGCCGAGCAAGATGGGATACTTGTCCGGCTCCAAACTCCGACCTCACAAATCGACCCCAAGTTTGAAGCGTGGGATACAGAAAATAACCAAGTCATGACCATCCTCACGAGGTCAATGACAAAAGAGATCATGAGAACTTCATGATGTATGATATCGCAAAGGAAATGCAGGACAATGCCAGAGACCTTTACTCAAAAAAGGACAATACATCTGAGGTCTATGATCTTGAAGCTCAAATCCAAAATGCAGGCAAGGGGATCTGTCTGTAACTCAGTACTTCAACAAACTATCTAAGGCATGGCAACACCTAGATATGTTGGAAATTCACCCATGGAAGGAGGTAGAGGATGCTGCCTTATACAAGAATATCATTGAGAAGAAGAGGGTATTCAAGTTCCTTACATGACTGAACTCATCCCTTGATGATGTTAGAGGTAGAGTTCTTGCTACTAAACCTCTCCCCAGTCTCAAATCTGTGTTTGCTGAAGTCCAACCCTGCTGATCACCCTACTGATAGCTCAGCAATGTTGGTGGTCAGGAAGCCTACTGAGGTTACTGAGATTTACAGGAACCCTATTGAGAAGGCAGGAAAATTGTTTTGTGACCACTGCAAACGCACAAACCACATCAAGGACACTTGCTGGAAACTACATGGTAAGCCTAACTCTTTTAAACCCTCTAAACCAACCAAGGAGAGTCGTAAGCGGGCATGTCGTTGAAGAAAGGAACAAAGATATCAAAGTTGATGCTCGCTTGTCGCCTTCAAAGCCTTCATTGCTCAACAAAAGGAAGGTAGTTCTATCACGCATATAGCTACTCATGCTAAAACAGTATATTCCACTCACCTCTCAAGAATGATACTTGGATTGTTGATTTCGGGGGCCACATCCCATATGACTGTAACAAGAGTCTCATATCTCGTGTTAGGCCTCGTCATCAAACCCACAATATTAGGATTGTTGATGGATCTATTTCATGTGCACAAGGTTTTGGAAATGTTAAACTTCTTGATAAGATATACCTTCAGGATGTCCTATTTGTTCCAAAATTAGATCAGAATCTTATATCTCACAAGAGACTCACTAAAGACTGACTTGGACAATCTTGTTTAATGACAATCGTTGTATTTTCCAGATCTCTCTTCACAAGAAGTGATTGGGAGAGCTAAAGCCTCGCTCAGGATCTGTTTATGGTAAACCCCGCCAAGATGTAATATTGAAGATTGAAATCGCCAAAGACACTCGCACTCCAAACCGTAGACAATATCATGTTATTGCATTATAGACTAGGTCATCCAAGTTTTGGTTATTTAAAGTCTTTAATTCCTTAATTGTTTAAAGGATGTAACCTCTTGACCTTCAATGTGATATTTGTCGGGCTTGCTAAACTTACTAAGTCTGTGTATACTAAATTACCTTACTTGCCTTCCACACCTTTCACTCTAATACATAGTGATGTATGGGGACCTTCAAGAGTTAAAAGTATAACAGGAAGAGGTGATTTGTCACCTTCATAGATGATCACACCAGGATCACATGGCTATTTCGATGAAAGATAAATCAAGTTGGAACCATCTTCCAAGAATTCTATAATATGGTATCCACTAATTTGAAACTAAGATTAAAATCTTAAAAACAGATAATGCCCTAGAATACTATGAGTCCAACCTCAGCACCTTCCTAAATGATAAGGGGATTATTCACACCAGTAGCTGTGTAGAGACACCTCAGCAAAATGGGGTTGCTGAGAGGAAGAACAGGCACTTACTGAAGATGGCTAGATCAATCATGTTCACCACACATGTGCCTAAATATATGTGGGGTGAAGCTATATTAACTGCCACATACATGATCAACAGGTTACCCAGCAGAGTGTTAGGATTCAAGACTCCCATTCAAACCCTGCTGACAACTCATCCATGTCCTCACCTCATTGCTGACTTGCCTCCAAAGATCTTTGGATGTACTATGTTTGTCTATATTCATGCCCAACACAGAAGCAAACTTGATCCCAAAGCTCATAAGTGCATCTTCCTAGGCTATGCCAAAGACAGGAAAGGTTACAAGTGTTATTCTCCCACTGACAAAAGGTTTTACAATTCTATGGATGTAAAATTCTTTGAAAGAACTCCATACTACAAAGAAACCCACTGAGACATCACAGATGGCAACCTTATTGAAATTGAGATCACCCAATCCTCAACCTACTCCTCACAGACTCTTGATACTCATCACTGTTGCACCTCAAATAGATTCTCGAACCTCAAGAAATTTTCATCGAACCCCAAAGATCTCATCAACCTCAAAAAGATTCATCGAGCCTCATCGAACCTCAAAGCAGCTTCATCGAACCCATCGAACCTCAACAGCCTCCCGAGCCCATCGACCGCTTTCATTCTATCGATATTGATGACAGACTCCATTGTTGTCCGGAAGGAAAGAAATCATGCACTAATCACTCTATTCATACTTATGTGTCTTATGATCACTTGTCACCTTCTTTGCTATGTTTACACAGACTTGGATACTCACTCTATTCCTAAGAATACACAGAAACTCTCCAACATGATAAGTGGAAGGCAAACACAAAACCGAAATGATCGCTTCTCCTTGACAACCATACTTGGGACCTCACCACTCTCCCACATGAAAAGAAGACAAACACCACCAGAATGGTCGCTCACTATCAAGTACAATGTTGATGGTACTATTGACAAATACAAAGCTAGATCAAGTTGCAAAGGGATTCACTCAAACATATGGACTTGATTACAAAGAGACCTTTGCACCTGTGGGCAAAGCTAAACACCGCCGTGGGCATCGATCTCACTTGTCATTCAACTTGATCGGCCTCTTCACCAATTGGATATCAAGAATGCTTTCCTAAATGGTGACCTTATTGAGGAAGTCTATATGAATGTACCTCCTGGTTTTGCCAACACTCACACTCAAGGGAAAGTTTGCAAATTGAGGAAATCTCTATATGGCCTAAAGCAGTCCCCTAGAGCCTGGTTTGGCAAACTTACTACTATGGTTAAAGCTTCTGGATATTATCAATGCAACTCAGATCACACCATGTTTATCAAAACAACCAACCAGAAAAGATCCATTCTTATTGTCTATGTGGATAATATCATCCTTACTGGTGATGACCCTGCTGAGCTCCAACAATTGAAGATCCCGCCGCCAAAGTATTTCAAGTTAAAGATTTGGGCTCCTCAAGTACTTTCTTGGTATGGAAATAGTAAGAAAAACACCTGTGGTATATCTGCTCTCACAGAGGAAGTATATACTAGACATCTGTCAAGGAAATCGCATGCTAGGTCGCAAACCGGCTATCTCTCCAAAGAGACCCCCAAGAATCCACCGCCCATGGTAATGTTGTCAGAAGAAAGGAACAATATCGAGACTTGTAGGAAACTCATCTATTTCTCTCATACAAGACCTCGATATTGCATATGGAGTTAGCCTTGTCGGTCGGCTTCATGCATTGCCCCACCGAGCACCATTGGGATGTCAGTTTCATGTAATACTCAAATACTTGAAGTCTCTCCGTCTGTGGCCTACACTTCACTAAGTCTCAATGACTGATCGCTGAAGGTCTATACCGATGTCGATCTGGGTGGTTGCCACATAGACAGTAAGATCTACCATGTGCTATTGCTCATATGTATGGGGTAATCTTGTCACTTGGAGAAGCAAGAAACAACTCATCGTTTCTCTAGAAGCAAAGTGTTAAGTCGAACTCAGTGGCAATCGGTTTTGGGCATTTGTGAAGCATTATGGCTGAAAAGAATCCTTTCGACCTTCAACAGACCCTCAAGAACTGTCATATCACTCGTGACAATAATTCAGCTTTTATGCATGGCAGAGGATCCACCCATCATGATAAAACCAAACATGTGGATATTGACAGACATTTCTTAAAGAGAAGATTGATGCCAAGATCATTCAACTTCAAAGATGTTCCTCAAAGCAGACCAAAATGTTGATATTCTTACCAAGGCAATTCCACCGCTTATGTTCAGCAGACTGAGTAGCAAACTTGGTTGTATTGACATATACAACCGGGCTTTGAGGGGGGGTGTGGAAATATTATATTACATTGTTGTAATTATAAATCGTTAAATTGTAACATGTTACTTATGATCAAGAGACATATTAATTGTATTGAATAAACAATTAATATGTCCTAAAGTCATAAAGTAACTCTAGTTTGTCCTATTATGTAATAGCCGACTCTAGCATTTAATACTAGCCGGCTCTAGTAACTTTTACTTTACTAGCTAGGACCTTTACATGCTTGTATCTATTTATACCCTTTCTTCACACATGAATAAACAAGTTGAAGTTTACTCAAGTATTATTACTTTCTCAAACTCTCTTCATAATTGTGTAATATAATTGAGTGCTTATCAAAACTTATACAATAATCTGTAATTGCGGCCTTATATATATACAATGACCGACTTAAGACTATCTAAAACCCTAACCGACTTAGACAATGCGGCAGAATAAATTTTGTGTTGAATAAAAAAGTCACCGGTTTACCGGGCCTAACCCTCGGGTTACCGGGCCTTCTATTCTTCTTTTTCTTCAGTATGCTTCTTCTTGGACTTCATGATATACTACTTTTATATGATTAAATATACATTATATTATTATGTTTTATCAACGAATTCTATATAAAATATATGAAATTATGATATAAATAGTATGAAATGTTAATCTTTATAGTTTAGAGTAGTTAGTAGTGAAACTTAGTAATAATAGTGAAAAGTTATCATTTTGTACCGATTTTAGTAAATCGGAATGTCGTGTCAGATTTACGTGGGTATTTGTGGTATTTTATTGCAGATGTATAAGCCAAGACCCCGAGAATCGACATTTTGAAGTATAATCATATCTCTGAAAGGATTTAGAGAGTGTCACGAGCTTAAGTGGTCAATCGAATTGCTTAAGTGGTCAAGTGGTCAATCGAAGTGGTCAAGTGGCTAATCGATTTGATTTAGTGGTAATCGAGAAATATCTTCGATAAACGAATGGCTCATCAAAATGACATTTTCTGAAGAAGAGTCCTTCATGAAAGTTGTAGATTTTTCCGAGAGCTTTCGATGCCTCTTGAATCATGTTGTTTGGAGATCCGAACTCGAGATATGAATTTTAGAAGTTTTATTCCAAAATATATAATTTTATCCGAAATTGGAAATTAAGGGGAGATGAATGTGATGATTACACCGCCCAGTCCGCTATGACCCGCCCGGTCCGGCCTTCATCCAAAATTCTATATAAGGAGCATCAGTGCAGAGCAGATGATTGTACCTAATATATATATATATATATATATATATATATATATATATATATATATATATATATATATATATATATATATATATATATATATATATATATATATATATATATATCCTCCTTCTTATTTTCTTTTATTTAGTAGTTGTAAATAGGCCTTATGCCAAAAATAATAATATCGTAGTGTTGTTGTAATGCTCGGGAAATTATCGGAAATCGGTGTCGATGAAGTCGTTGTAATATCCGGAAGAATACGACATCTGATTCAGCATTTGTAATCGGGTAAAATTTTTAAAGTATTTACGCTTGTTATGTTTGTTTTTATCTTTTAGTCGTTATAATGTTTTTAGGCTAAATCTAATAACTAGCCAAAGTTATGTAATCGCTTTATTTCGATCTTTTGGTAAAGGAATGTTGTCTAAGTAAAATTTTACTAAAATTGAGTTAATTGAATCTTTTTCTATTTTGCAACGTATTGATAATATTCGGATTGACGTAATTAACCAAGATGAATCGCAACATATAACCTAACGATGAACCGACCGAGAAGTTAGGATATGAGATAAAAGATAGCAAACCGAGGGTAAAATTGGCCGTATAAAGCGTGACAACGGAATCCTATTTCCTACCCGGGCGATTTGTCTTGGGAAAGATGAATCTTATTAAATTTGTGCTCAAGAACATAATAATGTTAAAATCAACGGTTTAATTAAAACTAACACCGAAAGTTAAATCGATCCGCCCGACAACCGGAGCCTTTTGAATAACATCGCCGCCTCGACAAACGGAATAACCTCTTTTATCCGGGGTAGATTTGTACTGCACTGCTCGCATTTAATCGAGATTAGCATGGGCGCTTGTGGAGATTAAATCGATGACAATTTGACATATGACAATTTCATACGCCGTGTGAGGAGGAATTGTTAACCTCAGGAGTGCACCGCTTCATTTACTCAATTGGACCTAATATAAAAGGAAAGATCGAGCACATTCCGCTTACATCAAAAGATCGATAAATCAATTATATAAACTTTGGCTAGTTCTATAAAATTATCTATCTAGTCTATTATTATAAACTATATATTGGTATCTATATATATATATATATATATATATATATATATATATATATATATATATATATATATATATATATATATATATTACAATCCATGTACATCTATATATATTTATATATCTATATATATTATATTAGAATAACTTTTAAATTACGATTTACTTTATGTTAAGTAGAATAGTAGTAATCTGTTGTTATAAAATTGCGTGTTTAGATCGAGTTAATACAGCTCTTTGGTGTTTAACCACACTTAAAAGAATTACCACGCTTCCTCGAGGATTCGACACTGACTCACCACACTAGCACTATGATTTGACCCGCACATCGCCGTAAGGATTGTATAGCACTAGAAAACATCCGTCGCCTTTCTCGCGCGCCGCTGCCGTGAACACGCCGCTAATTTCTTTCTTTGTGTCTATGGTTACTACTTGTATTAGCTCAAAAATTCTCGAGGATAAATCAACACTTTTTCTTATCTCATTTCTATTTTATTTTTTCGCTGGTATCCGCTTTTAGTACCAATTTTCTTCTTCTATAAAACTCGAGCATTTTTTGATTTTCGTTAGTTGATGACCGTAAATGTAAAGCCTCACTTACTCCTTATAAGCCCGACATAAACGCTACGTAAAGGCGCTACTTAATAGAGAGTAAACGTGGTCAAACAAACTTAGACTCCTTGGAAAATCTCCAACGGAATCATCTTCTAATAAAAATACGTAAATGGTCGAAACTAGTGATGAAACAAATGAACAGAGGCTAGATCATGCCCAGGCCTGACAAAACCCCGTTAACCCTAATAATAATCAAAATCATAATAATAGAAATAATCAAGATCGGAACCGTAATAATCGTAATAACCCACCAAACCCGAGACCTATCTCGTGATCAAACCATGTTAAGAAACCAGACTAATAATCCCATACTTTTACCTAATGAAGGAGCTTAATAATTTCAAATTAAATCTCATCTTTTGGTTTAATTGATGCAAGAGCCCAATCTCGGGAGAGGATGATGAAGATCCACATCATCATCTCTATCTTTTGAAGAATCTGTGCACACACACCCAAAAGTCAAGGTGCTCATAATGAACTAACGAGGATGACTATGTTTCTTTTTCTTTAAAAGGACGAGCCCGAGATTGGTTTATGTCTCTTCCACATCATTCACTTACTAGTTGGGAGGATATTCAAGTCGAATTTCAAACAATATTTCACTGTGACTAAATTTGGAATTAAAAGTCGAGGTTGCTAACTTTAGACAGGATCCAAGAAACGCTGGGAATGCCTCGGGAAAGATTTAAAAATGTTAAGAGCCTGTCCCACCATGGTTATTCCTTAGATATGCAAATTCAACTTTTATGTCGTAGAATTAAGAAAAGATTCACGTGCGTATGTAGATCATGCATGTGGTGGTTCTTTAATGATGAGTGAAGCTCAAATAGCTTACGATGCTATGTAAAAGATTTCCAAAATAATGTAATGTGGGAAACCGGTTCTAGCACCGTAAAAGTAGCTTTTGCAGGAGAATGTACATCTAATACGGAAGTTCTAGCACATTTAGAAAATTTGAGTAGGAAATTTGATGGCCTACAATCGAACAAAACCAAAGTTCGTAAAATAGTACACCAACCGAATACTCAAATCAGATAATATGCCGTTAGGGATCGAAGAACCAACAGATATTCAAGAGAGGAGGTGAGTATTCTTCAAAGAACATAGAATTTGAACAATGCATATTCAAACTCGCTTAATGCTATTAGAAGAGATCACCCTACTTTTCGATGGTCTCAAAACCCTAGTAAGCAAGGACAACCGCCATATCCAGCTTCAAGATATAGAATATGAATAATAATCAAGTTTATCAAGAAAATACATCTAATCGGAACTTACAATCATTACCTAGATCATATCCTCAACATACCACTCAAAGTATACCAAGACTCAAAGTTCAACTCAACCCGCAGTAAGGAGTTGAAAAATGGGAAAACTAATGGAAAATATGATGGGTGTAGTAACTACTCAAGCTAAGAATATGGAAACAATGATGACTTCTATAGGTACAGTCTCTAAGGATTTGAGTTCAATGAAAACATCTATGAGTGGACATGATACCAGAATGAGAACGATAGAAGCCTCATTAGGAATATGGAAGATCATTTGAGTAGGGAAGGTGAACGTAATAACAGTAGACCTCCTGGAGGATTACCAAGCAATACTGAAAGAAACCAAAGAAAGGTAAATGTTGTAGTTACGAGAAGTAGAAAACTCTGTGGTAGTAATGAAGTAGAAAACTTCGGAAATAATGGAGTAGAAAATGATTTAGATGGAAAAAATGATGAAACTAAAGATGAACTTGAATTCACTGATGAGGAAGAAGAAATTATAGAGAATTTCTTGAAAAGGAATAGAAGTTTGGAACCCGAGAATGAAGGTGAAATGGGTAAAAATCCCTAGATTTTGAAAGATCCCATGGATAAAGATTTAAGGACTTTATTCAAGGAACATGTTAGAATAGAAGATAATGAAAACAAGGATGAAAAACAAGAAGAATCAAGGAATCAAGTAGAGATTGATTCAGTGGAATGTTTTAAAAGAAAAACTCAAGATCATGATACTTGGCGCATCAAGTAATACTCAAAATTTTAAGGAGAAAGGAAAAGAGAAAATGACTTTGGGATCAAAGGTTATAGATTTAGAATCTTTACCTTACCCACCTAAAGATCAAATTAAAAGATTAAAACCGATCAAGTATTCTCGCTTCTTGATACTTTTCGTCATATTCATGTTAATATCCCCAAGTTATCGAAGCTCTAATTAGTATGCCTCGCTATGGAAAGTTTCAAAGATATTCTCACAAACAAGAAAAATTAGAGGAATATGAGAATATTTGCCTAAATGAAGAATGTTTCATAGCTTTTGCAAAGATAAGTTACCACATAAACCGAAAGATCTCGAAGTTTACCATCCCATGTGAAATTGGAGGATTTCTGTTTAAGAAGGTCTTATGTGATCTTGGAGCTAGTATAAATCTCATGTCTTATGAGGATTATAGAAAGCTAGGCATATGAAAGCTTACGAAGACTGAAATGACTTTGCAAATGGCAGATAGATCGATTAAATACCCTAAAGGAATTATTGAGGACGTATTGGTTAAAGTAGACAAGTTCTATTTTCCAGTAGACTTTGTAGTTATGGAAATGGAAGAAGAATATTCAGCGCCACTTATCTTAGGTCCACCATTTCTAGCTACAGAAGAAGTTTAATAAGATGTCCGTAAAGGAGAGTTGATTCTCGAGAGTCAATGAAGATGAAGTTGCTTTCAATATTTTCAAAGCTATGAACCATCCATACGCATCACCGTAATCATGTTCTTTTATAGAAGATATTCATTCTGGTCTATGATATTCGGGCTACCAACTTTTGAAGACAAATTAGAAGAATGCTTAACTCGTCTTCATTTATAAGGAAGATGAGAAAGACAATCTAAATGAAAGAGATAATCCTTTCTCTAGATAAAGGAAGTTTTACTTTTAAACCATCATGGCATAAGTATTTGGAATTAGAACTAGAAGGACCGGCTTCTTAAACCATCACGGAAGATCCACCTAAGAATCTGGAATTGAAACCGTTACCTTTAAATCAAGTATGCTTTTCTTGAAACTAATAATCTATTACCGGTTATTATTTCATCATCGTTAATCGAGCAAACAAGAAGATCAATTACTTAGAATGTTGAAAAGCATAAGAAAGCTTTTGGATGGATAGTTGCCGATATTCGAGGTATTAGCCCCAGATTTTATGCTCATAAGATAATTTCAAGGAAGATGCTAAACCTTGTATTCAACCGCAACGCCCGCCAACCCAAATTTGCAAAGCTAATTGTTAAGAAAGAGGTTATTAAGCTATTATAAATGGGGATAATTTTTCCCATATCGAGATAGTGAATGGGTAAGTCCAACTCAAGTGGTACCAAAGAAAGGAGGTTTCATAAAGGAAAGAGAATGAAAGAGAATGAATGGATTCCGACAAGAGAGATTACAGTTATCGAATGTGCATTGATTTTAGAAAACTAAATGATCATACTAAGAAAGATCATCATCCACTTCCATTCATAGTTCGGGATGTTGGAACGCTTAAGTGGACATAAGTATTACTATTTCTTAGATGGTTATTCAGATATTTTCAGATATTTATTGCAAAGCAGAGATAGAGAAAAACTACTTTCACTTGTCCTTATGGAACTTTTGCTTATAAAAGAATGCCGCTTGGTTTATGTAATGCACCACTATGTTTCAAAGGTATATGATGGCTATATTGCTTTGATATGGTTGAGAAATTCTTAGCAATTTTTATGGATGACTTTAGTGTTTACGGAGATTCATTTGATGTTTGTTTGTTACACTTAGAACGAGTGTTACAACGTCGTGAAGATACTAATCTAGTACTAAATCGGGAAAAATGTCATCTAATGGTATCGTAAGGAATTGTTTTAGGTCATAGAATCTCTCAAGAAGGTATTGAAGTTGATAAAGCTAAAGTCGAAGTAATTGAAAAATTACCTCCACCGCTTAATTTAAGAACTCTAAGAGGATTTTCGGGACATGCAGGATTTTATAGAAGATTCATTGCCGATTTTCAAAAATAGCAAAGCCTCTAAGTCATTTGCTTGAAAAAGAAGTACCTTTTAACTTTGACAAGAAATGTATGGAAGCTTTTCGCACTCCTAAAAGTGAGATTAACTATCGCACTCAGCTTTTTAGTAGCACCAAACCGAGTTTGCCGCTTGAGATTATGTGATGCAAGTGATTTAATCAGTAGGAGCCGCTTTTAGGTCAAAGATATAACAAAATTCTCAAAGCTATTTACTATGCATCTCACACATTAAACATCGCCAACTAAATTATGCAACTACGTAAAAGAACTGCTATCGTGATTTTTGCCTAGTATAAGTTTCGATCGTATATTGTTGGTTCTAAGGTAATAATTTATACGCACTCATTCAAAGATCAAGTATTTAATGAGTAAGAAAGATGCTAAACCTCGCCTTCTTAGATGGATTCTATTACTTCAAGAATTCGATATTGAAATTAAAGATAAAAAGGAAGTGAGAATGTAGTAGCAGCATCATCTAAGTAGAATGGAAAATGATGAAGAAATAGGAAATGAAATTAAAGATTCATTTCCGATGAACAACTATTTAGAATAGATACTCCTTCAACCATGCAGCTTATTAAATAATAGAATTCCTTCTAAGGAAATGTCACCTTGGTTTGGAGATATCATTAATTACTTAACTCGTGATTATATTCCGCCTCATTGACTTGGCAAAGCAAAAACAAGTTCTTTTATGACTTAAAATTTTATTACCGGGAGGAACTGCACCTTTTCCGTAAATGTTCGGATGGGATAATCGTAAAATGTGTGCCTGATAATGAAATTTTAAGTGTTTTATCATTTTGTCATGATCGTGAGGCAGGAGGTCATCATGGAGGTTGGAAAACCGCTTTTAAAGTTTTACAATGTGGTTTTTATTGGCCTACACTATATAGAGATGCTTATAAGTATGTTAAATCTTGTGAATCATGTCAAAATGGGGAAATATATCTAAAAACATGAAATGCCTATGCAACATATTTTAGAATGTGAGTTATTTGATGTTTGGGGTATAGATTTCATGGGACATTTTCATATCTTTTGGAAAAGATTTATTCTTGTAATGGTAGATTATGTCTCTAAATGGGTAGAAGTCAAGCTCTTCCCACTAATGATACCAAAGTTGTCATACGATTCCTTGAAAAGAATATATTTACCAGATATGGAATTCGAGGGCTATCATTAGTGATAGAGGTCACACTTTTGCAATAGACCATTTACTAAGATAGTTGAAAATATGGTGTAACACATAAGTTAGAACGCCATATCATCCGCAAACCAAAGGGATGTGCAGAGGTGTCAAATAGAGAAATCAAAAGAATCGTGGAGAAAACAAAAGGATTCAAATCGTAAAAATCGGGCGCTTAAATTAGATGATGCATTATGGGCGCATGAACAAATAAGGCTTAAAACACCAATTGGTTGTTCTCCTATAAGCTAGTCTTTGGTAAGTCTTGTCATCTCCTAGCTGAGTTAGAACACCGAGCCTTCGGGCTATTAGATTTTAATTTCGATCCTAAGGTCAGCCGGTGATCATAGATTGCTTCAATTAATGTAACTAGAAGAATTTCGCCTCGATTCTTATGAAAATGCTCGAATCTACAAGGAACGCACTAAATCTTTCCATGATAAGAGAATCTTTAAACGTGAGTTCCATGTAGGTGATCGAGTGCTCTTGTACAATTCACGCTTAAAGTTGTTTCCGTGTAAGCTTAAATCAAGATGGACAGTCCATTTAAAGTAACACGGGTTTACAACCTGAGTCGTTGAACTAATCGATGGAAATACGACTTTTTATAGCCAATGGCCACAGAGTAAAGTTATTTGTGGAAGGAGAAGGAATCACACTAAAAGAAGAAGTAATGCTACTGATTGATCCCCCGACAAATTGAAAAAGCAGAAAAACCGAAAAACTGAAAAGCAGAGAAACTAAAATCAGCCGAATACCAGGTGCTATCTATCTTTACTTTACCTTTCGTGTTTTATTTATGTTTAAACTCTTTTCGTCTTTTACCGGATGATTTAAAAGAACCGGATGCCTTTTTTAGATAGATTAGAGTTTTTGTTTTACTTTTGAAATTAAGCCTTGATAAAGATGTCGCGCTTGCTATGTGGTTTTAGTTTTTGAACAAAACAAGAAATTGTTGAGAGAGATTAGATTGAAAGAAGTTTGTAATGGAACATCAAGGAGTGCAATAAAAGAAGCGGCAAAGTTTCGATGAGATGCAGATCCATGGAAAAAGTGAACATGTTGACGCTGTGGGAAAAACACAACCAAATCCTGTGATGAGTGTTTGAATATTGTTGGAAGGAACGACAGGTGGTTATCCGAAAATCCCGACGGAATTCCAAGAGATAATTCAAATGCTTCGTTTTTAGGAGTTAGGTTGATTGAACGTTATATCAGAACTCTGGAAGATTTAGAAATCGAAGAATCAGGAACCACAAGGCCCTTGTTTGGTTTGGGACTAGGTTGATCCATTTAGATCCCAAACCAATATTTTATTCACTCCACTAACTTATTTATTATTATTTTATTAATTCTATTATTTTATTATAAATTCTTTCATCAATCAATCAACATCAACAAATAAAATAATATTAATCCATCACTTTATACACTCATTACACTATTTAACCATTACTTTTTCAATATAATATTTCAAATCAACAATCATTACTTTAACTACACAAATTTCAATATAACTTTTCAACTTTATCATCATTACTTCACTATATTTTATAATTCTTTCTCTTTATTGGATCCAAATGGATCCAGTCAGTCCGAAACCAAACGGAGCCTTAAGTTTCGAGTCTTTTCTTATGTTTTATTAATATTTTATAACTTCTGAAAATTTTATAAAATTGGATCTTTATAAAATTAAGGAGTTTTATAAAAGTTTTTTTTTAGTTTTAATTTAGATATTTTATAAGAATTAATATAAATTTATTAAATTTTTATAAGCTTTTTTTTAAGTTTTATAAAGATTTTATTAAATTTTTAAAAATTGTTATAAAATTATTTTTAAGATTTTAATCAAGTTTACTTAAGTTTTATTAGAGTTTTTATAAGTTTTTAATCAAAAATCATAAAAAGTAAAAAAATCGGGAAAAAAAAAAATTTTGTGCACGGGCCGATCCGGCCATTAACCCGGACCGATCCGGGGTCTATTTGCATAAAAAAACGGGGACCCCTTTTCTTCTCCATCTTCTTCTTCGCTAATTTCTTGCCGCCGCCCCACACCCCAAAACCCCACCACTCAATTTTTTTTTTTCAATTCTTCCATAAAATTTCATCTCACACTACACCACCACTTGATTTCTTCCTCCTTTCATCTCCTCTCTTCCACAAAAGTTAAAAAAATCGAAAAGGATCGAAAACAAGCTCCATTTTTATTCCGGCGACTTTACAACTTTTCCGGCCTACTTTTCAACGTTTTCTTCATTATAAGGTATTCTTTAGTTTATTTAGTTATCAATTTCGTATTTTTCATAATTTTTTAGGTTAATTTCAACTGTTTAGATTTTTGAGTGTGTTGTGACATTTTTATTTTTTGTTGTTTTTTTTGTTGTTGTGTTGTTGATTGCTTTACCAATATCGTAGAATGGCTGAGTCAAGTAGAAAAGCCTCTAAGAAGCGGAAATCGAACATTCCTATAGCAACTCCGGTAGTAGGTACGATAATTTTATCACCTGAAGAAGAAGCCGTAAGCTTCAATAAAACAGCATCACAAGAAGCTAAGAATGCTTATCAAAGGATTTATAGTAAATGTGATGTTTTGATTGAAAGAGGATTAGATTTTGATGACTTAGGTGATGAAGTTAAGGATATTTTTACGAGACGCGCGTTGGTTAGAATTAGCAAACCAAAAGAGAAGGGAAATAAATACGACTTTAGTAGAAGTGAGTTTTATTCGGTTTTGTCTACATTGTCACAGATGAGCTTCATCGAGTCGCAAACTGCACTCTAAGAGCTAGAAATGTTACCTTTAACCCTCGCCGCTATAAATGCGATTTTGGGAGTTGAAGTTTTTCCAGATAATGAAGATTACAGGTAGTTTGGAGTTTAGATGATCCCGCAAGATTTGAGCAGATCGCTTTGAGCTCAAGATGCTTTTGATTCAACAAATTGTGTGGGTTGAAAATAGGTTTAACTACGGGAAGTGTTTTAGAGGTTTTAAGGGCGATTAAAGGTTTATTAGCCATAATCTCTATCCTTCGAGTAAACATACGGCTTATGGAAAAAGATGTTTGTATCGCATGGGCGATGGTAAATGATGTAAAGGTAGATGTTGGAAAGGTAATGTTTAAAAGAGTTTTCAAAGCATTGTCATCACTGCACTGTGGAGTCATCTCAGATTTCCCTTGTTTTATTTCTCATTTATGTCGTAGGTCGGGAGTACCATTCCCGCCTAATGACAAGTTAGCTCGCAGATGCACCTCTCGATTGGACCAAGTTTGACTAGGCTTCCAGATGGTAAAATTAGCTCTTTGATTAGAAGTCACAAACTCAACCACCCACCCGCCTTCACATCTTCTTCTTTTCCATCTTTTTCTAGTCACCTCAACAAACTCCTTTCTCCAACACTATCACTTATGACATGTTTCAATCTTTAGATTCGGACGTTGCACGTGGTCAAGCCAACATGGCTTTGTTTGCTGAAAGTAATAGGCAATGGTGTGACGATATTCGTAGAGGTTTAAGGAGGAACGAGCAGTTGCTTCGTAATCCTACTTTTGATGATCCTGCCTATCCACCTTGTCAGTCCAATCCGTATACCTTACCAGAGTGGGTAGCACCTATTCTACCACCCTCGAGCATTCATCCAATGTCATATCCTTTTGGAAGCCAATCGAGTGGTACAGGTGTATTTTCGATGTGATATTCGTAGACCCGAGATGTCTAGTTGGGGAGGATTCACTGAGTTTATGATATCACTACTGGCATGAGTTCTATGGGTCTTGATAGTTCAGTCAGGACCACGACTACATTTCAGCCGCCAGCTTCTCAATCGTTTCCGAGTTCGAGCTTTCATGTTGATCCTGAGGAAGACTATGAAGAAGATTGAACTTTATTACTATATTTGATTAAACATTTTTACTGCACGTTTTTATTTTCGACATTTTCATTTAGATTTTGGTTTGTTTTTTTTTCATTGTTTCGTTTTATAGTAGTTTTTTATTTTATTTAGAGTATCGTCTTAGTTATTCTAATCATTTTAAGTTACCGTTTAAAATATTTCATAAAAATAAAAAATAAAAAAATTATAATACCAAAAATATTTACGAACTTTGTATCGTTTTCAACATTTTAATCATTTTATAAGTATCATTTAATTATTTTTCATTGTTACACTTGTGAGGGGAGTAAAGAAACAAAACCAAAATTGACTTTTACCTCTGTGACTCGTGAAAGGATATTGAGGCCGGACCGATCCGCCTACTCGGACCGATCCGGGAAAAGCGGATGACTCATTCTCGAATTTGTCTAATGCATACACGATGTTTTATTTCCTAGCTATTAAAAGCAATAGAGCCATGAGAAAACCTTGCCATCCCTTTCACTTACTATCTTTTACTTTCATCTATTTTTTTACTTTTCATCTGCTTTTAAAATGTCAAACCATTCCTCGCCTCCGTTAATTTGTATGAACCGAACACACCGGAAGTCTGTAGCTCGTAATCCCGAGCATCCAACGATAATATACTTTTACACCCTCGTTTCGCTAATTCTCCAACTCGCTGGAGAAAAGTTTGAATTTCGATAAACTCGATCGACGGGTAAAACCGTGATCGAGAGGATTCGTTGGAAAAAGTTTGTGAGTGCGCGCTAAGAGGATTTAATAAATATCTCGATTGTTCGAGAATTTTATTCTGCCTTGATGTCGACATCCATGATTGAAGATACTCAAATTATCATAGTAAGAGGAGTGGCTGTTCCCTTCTCTTCGTCTGTTATTAATCAACTTTTTGAAATTCCGCCTGTGACGCTGCCACACTTTGAAATAAAGTGGGGATTGAATAATGCCTATGATCATCTAAATAAAACTCATGAGGCATTCCAGTGTTTTTTTCCACTCTTTGATTCGAATCACGATTTGTCCACAAATGCCTTACTTCCACATTAAAGGCATGGAAACATTTCATTAACTCTAGGATGTATCCTACTTGGGATTTCGGGAGCCTTAGTGATAATGAAATGTTTTTGTTGTACGCCTTGGCATTTGGTGAGTATGTGGATTGGGGAATTTTAATTCAGAGGACGGTGTTAGAGTTTGCCATAACGAGGGGCGAGGGAAGCCTATGCCTTCTTCGTGGATGATTTCAAGACTGTATGCTCTGGATGAATGGAGTTGGTGAGTTGGAGACGGATGAAATTTTTCCTTCAAGAGATAGTAGAGTTGATTATTGCCGTGGATACACCGGATGTTCACAACCATTTAAAATGGTTTTTTCGCTTTTAAGAGTTATGATTAAGTTTGTTTAAGTTTGTAGTTTTTAAGTTCGGCTTAGTTAAGTCTTTTAATTGTAATCGCTTTTATTATCCCGCTTAATATATATGTTTAAGTTTTTAAGTTTGTTTGTTATTTAATAATATATTAGTATACGCTAAGAATGAAATCGTAATAATAATGATAATAGATAATTTTAATTTTATTTTCAAACATACTTTTTAATACTTATTGAACATCGACGATGCCACTGTAAGTGGGAGTAGAGTTAGGTTAGAAAATTCATTAAAATTTCGAAAAAATAGTTATAAATTATTAAAATTATCAAAAAAAAATTATTACTTATTAGTTTTAATTTTTTAGATAAATTAAGTAGTAAATATGAATAAAAATGATATAATTTGGAAGAATAAGTTTTTAATTAAGTAAAGTAAATTAGATATATTATAATTATATTTTATGTCTAATTTAGATTTTAACGAGATTTTAAGTTTATATAATTGAGTAATTAATGTTAAATATTGTTTTCATGAAATTATATAGGTATGTTGATAGTTATAAGTAAAATTTTTAGAATAATTTTCTTTGCAATATGAATTATGAGTTTGGAATTGAACTAGGGATGACGATTTTTGGCACCACAAAATATAAACTATAGCCAAACAAATTTACCTAAATAAATTTCCAATTTTTGTTCCTACTCACTTTGATTAGAGTGATCAAGACCTCACCAAATTGCCATTATGATTAACTGTAAGTAACCGACCTTTAGCTAATTTTGGTCTACATTTCCTTGAAAATTCCGCAAGTTTGTACGTACTTATGAAAAGAGATGAAGACATAAAAGCTAAGCTTTGGTGTATGCTGAGATTGGAAAAATTAGATAAGTATTAGTATATTCGATCTTACCTCATGACACTTGCAAGTTAGTCGATTTTGGCAATGAGTTCGGATATGTTAATATTCTATAAAAGAATTAAGAACGAAGCACCATATCTACACGTAATAAATCAAATACTGTATCTTCCTTATCTTTGATCGACAACTTAAAAATAAAAAGAACATATCGGGTTGTAGCTACCAATGATTTGAGTGCAAGAGGTGTTATCTCGAAATGTCCTATATCACTATGAGGTTTAAAAGCTCCCGATTGCCTCGATGATAGAGAGTCCAAACTAGTAGGTATTATCTCGAAATGTCCTATTGCCGGAATGAAGGCATAGAATGAAAAAGAAAAGTCGAATCATAAGATCTCAAGAATGATTACAAGTTTAAGGAAACCGGACTTGTAATTTTCGATCGAAAGAGTATTACTCCGATCAATCTTGATGAAGCAATGCTTGTAAGTTTGATTTTCTACACACACTCACGCTTTTAGTTCTTAAAGTAAAAAAATAATAAAAAAAGAGAGAGAGAAAATCTGAAAAATAGTTGGAATAAAAATAGGATGCTATTAATCGAGATTGTTTTTTGATCAAGAATATGAAGATGTATGACGCATTTACTTGCTTCTTTCTTTTTGATTTCTTCTTTTTTCCGATTAACTAACATCTTGAGCCTAAACTTTATAAGCCATTTTGTCAACTACTCGACCAAGTTTACGATTCCAGTGATTTCATAATAGTTGCGATTAAAAATAATTCTAATATTTTATTTATACTTATTAAGTATTACATGTACAATTTCATCTAAATAATATTTGATGTTTAAGCTTATTTAAGTTATATACACTTTTTGTCTTCTTACAATTTTAAATTAGAATAAGTAATATATTTATAATATTGACAATATAAATTACATTAAAAATTATAACTGATCAATTATATTATCTTTTATTATCGCTTATTTTTGCTTTATGACGATCAAAAGCTAAGTGGGGAGTAGTTGATATACTACTTTTATATGATTAAATATACATTATATTATTATGTTTTATCAACGAATTCTATATAAAATATATGAAATTATGATATAAATAGTATGAAATGTTAATCTTTATAGTTTAGAGTAGTTAGTAGTAAAACTTAGTAATAATAGTGAAAAGTTATCATTTTGTACCGATTTTAGTAAATCGGAATGTCGTGTCAGATTTACGTGGGTATTTGTGGTATTTTATTGCAGATGTATAAGCCAAGACCCCGAGAATCGACATTTTGAAGTATAATCATATCTGTGAAAGGATTTAGAGAGTGTCACGAGCTTAAGTGGTCAATTGAATTGCTTAAGTGGTCAAGTGGTCAATCGAAGTGGTCAAGTGGCTAATCGATTTGATTTAGTGGTAATCGAGAAATATCTTCGATTAAACGAATGGCTCATCAAAATGACATTTTCTGAAGAAGAGTTCTTCATGAAAGTTGTAGATTTTTCCGAGAGCTTTCCGATGCCTCTTGAATCATGTTGTTTGGAGATCCAGAACTCGAGATATGAATTTTAGAAGTTTTATTCCAAATTATATAATTTTATCCTGAAATTGGAAATTAAGGGGAGATGAATGTGATGATTACACCGGCCCAGTCCGGCTATGACCCGGCCTGGTCCGGCCTTCATCCAAAATTCTATATAAGGAGCATCAGTGCAGAGTAGATGATTGTACCAATATATATATACATATAGCATATATATATATATATACATATATATATATATATATATACATATATATATATATATACATATATATATATATATATATATATATATATCTCCTCCTTCTTATTTTCTTTTTATTTAGTAGTTGTAAATAGGCCTTATGCCAAAAATAATAATATCGTAGTGTTGTTGTAATGCTCGGGAAATTATCGGAAGTTCGGTGTCGATGAAGTCGTTGTAATATCCGGAAGAATACGACCTCTAATTCAGCATTTGTAATCGGGTAAAATTTCTAAAGTATTTACGCTTGTTATGTTTGTTTTTATCTTTTAGTCGTTATAATGTTTTTAGGCTAAATCTAATAACTAGCCAAAGTTATGTAATCGCTTTATTTCGATCTTTTGGTAAAGGAATGTTGTCTAAGTAAAATTTTACTAAAATTGAGTTAATTGAATCTTTTTCTATTTTGCAACGTATTGATAATATTCGGATTGACGAATTAACCAAGATGAATCGCAACATATAACCTAACGATGACCGACTGCAGAAGTTAGGATATGAGATAAAAGATAGAAAAACCGGAGGGTAAAATTACCGTATAAAGCGTGACAACGGAATCCTATTTCCTACCCGCAGATTTGTCTTGGGAAAGATGAATCTTATTAAATTTGTGCTCAAGATCATAATAATGTTAAAATCAACGGTTTAATTGAAACTAACACCGAAAGTTAAATCGATCCGCCGACAACCGGAGCCTTTTGAATAACATCGGCCGTCTGGACAAACGGAATAACCTCTTTTATCCGGGGTAGATTTGTACTGCAATTGCTCGCACTAATCGAGATTAGCATGGCGCGTTGTGGAGATTAAATCGATGACAATTTGACATATGACAATTTCATACGCTCGTGTGAGGAGGAATTGTTAAACTCAGGAGTGCGCCGTTTCATTTATTCAATTGGACCTAATATAAAAGGAAAGATCGAGCACATTCCGCTTTATCAAAAAAGATCGTATAAATCAATTATATAAACTTTGGCTAGTTCTATAAAATTATCTCTATTATTATCTAGTCTATTATTATAAACTATATATTGGTATATATATATATATATATATATATATTTACAATCCATGTACATCTATATATATTTATATATCTATGTATATTATATTAGAATAACTTTTAAATTACGATTTTCTTTATGTTAAGTAGAATAGTAGTAATCTGTGTTATAAAATTACGGTTTAGATCGAGTTAATAATAAAATTTCTTTGGTGTTTAACCACACTTAAAAGAATTACCACGTTTCCTCGAGGATTCGACACTCTGACTCACCACACTAGCACTATGATTTGACCCGGTGCACTGCCGGTAAGGATTGTATAGCACTAGAAAACGTCCGTCACTTCAATCACTCAGCCCAATGCATTCCTTTTGGTCCAGATCCGTTCTGCAATGCTCCAGATTCGGTACATCCTATAAATACACAAAACGAGACAAAACAGTACCAAAACATCGGGTAAATAGCATAGATGCAGAATTACGATCCCGAAACACTCACATAGCATTTAACACATATTCTTAGCAATAACGAGCCTATCTATCCTCTCTTGAGAGTAATTCTGGGTGAATATAGGTATAAATATTGGTACCGCTTATAGTGTCATCAAGTGCCCAAACCTACGATGCATTTACATTCAAGTGATGGACCGAACATAATCAAAAAAACTTTAACAAGCTATGTGATATATATATATATATATATATATATATATATATATATATATATATATATATATATATATATATATATATATATATATATTATATTATGAAAATTAAAACTACGGATTTGGCTTATACATACCTTCAAAGCTTGCGGAAAACCATATAAAGTATATGCGATCGGGGGATTTTTGAAATAATCCCTCATGTCCATCCTCCAAACATAGACAGTTACTTCATAAGAAGCGTTTTCCATGGATACTTATTGAAAGCTTCCAAATCCTCAACCAACTGAAAGATCCACCAACCCACCGCACGTTTCTTTCGATCCCCACACAACGTACGTCAATATAACGATCAACCCAAGCTTGTAACGGTCTTTAGCATCCTTAATGCAATTAAACTTTACCCACACATCCTTCCTGTACTCTTTCAAACGGTTTTTAAAATACTTCTTAACTAATCTAGACTCTTTTCCTACCCCCTTATCAACATTGCTACCGTCGCCAACCAAGAGACCACTAACCAAACGCAAATTCTTCTACACTAAATCATATCTTTTTGGCTCCAACTTTGAACCAAAAACATTGGCATCTACATTCCATGGACTCGCCAACCTCATTAACAATCGATGTATTATCATGTTGGCTTGCATATCCTTCAATTGGATTAATTATCCAAAACAAGACTGCTCCAACATTGCTTTGTGCTTGTCGTTAAGCTTTTCATAAACTTTCATTGTTTTACCAATTGAACATCGGGAAACAACATCACATTTTGCAGACCTTTCTTCTTCGCTAAATGCCTAAATCAACGGCATTTTTCAACCTATCTATAACCAACAAAATTAGAAATTTCAATTCAATCGAATTAAGGTATCGATCGAATTAAAGAACAAATGAATATGAATATAGTTGAAACAAATAAGAAATTTAACTAATCGCATCCCAAAATCTTACATGCAGACCACAAAATTTAACTAATCATCCCAAAATCATACATTCACATACCAAATATGTGTGAATTATAACCCACCCACAAAATCGTACCTTTTGGAGATTCGATTGAAGGTTCCAGTCGACTTCTTCAAGTTTCTGTTCTTCGTTGATCAGCTTCCGGTTGGAGAATAGGGAATGTTGAAGAAATTTGTTGATCACAAGTTCGAGTTTGTGTTGATGCGGTGAATTTGGGAAGAATTGGAGGGTGAATTTGGGAAGCTCGCAGTAGTTAATCAAAGTGTCCATAATTTGGGGGAATTGTGTTAAGAGAATTAGGGATTTTGGGATAATATATGAAGGAAATTCGATGGGGGTATTTCTGTCAAAGCAAGGTTATATAAGGTTTTCCCTTTTTTCATTTTCTTTAAAATATGCGTGGGGGTCAAAGCTTATTGTTGCAAACCCCAAAATTCATAAGCTCAAAGCTACCATTCCCCCTTAATTAATTTGCAAAATCCATGTGTATCAACATACACAATATATTTCGACATACATATCTAATATATGAATATTTAATTAATCAACACAAATTAATATCTTGTATTATATTTATTCATAATAAATAAATACCACCCTATTAATTTACCACTATAACACTTTATAGTCGAGATAAAATTTTTCTTATTTGGTTATCACTATAACCACGTTTTAATCCGGCTAGATGTTCTTATGAGTGTGACGCGATAGACCTCCGAATATGTTGGCCATAGACACAAAGTGCAATTACAAAAATGCCCTTCAAATCTAACGATCACGGAATAGTGTCTAGCAACACACCGTGACCCCTAATCATCAGAGGAGTCAAATGCAATGACTACTACCTTTCATGTGAAATAGTTACCGTGTAAATAAAATCCTATCGCCGTTACAATAGCCATACGGTCATACGTTGAGTGTCAAACATCAATGACCGTATCTTATAATCAGGATATCATGCTCTCTCGGAATAACTCATTTACTTCCACTTTGCAAAGATTTACGAGAGCTAGACATTTCTTATAAAAAGGCCATTTAGGATAATCACTCATATGCATAGGATACGCGATTTCCGGACGAGCAACATGAATCCTACGTATGATTCAGTGTCACACTCAATCACTACCGCATGATTGCCCCATGGCTAGAGGAAACCTCAATAGTGTCAAAGCATGACAATCCACATCGTGATGCCATGAAGACTCCGGTCTTAGGATAATTACACAACCGCCACATAGTGCGACACTTAATAAAGTAAGTGGGTCAGCCTAACGTACGCATTCTCTAATACACGTCCACGTATAGTCCAAGTGTCCCTACACTTTGATAGACGAGATCTATCCCTATCTTCAATAAGATAGAAGACATCGAATACGTGCTAGTCTAATCGTACTATTAACGTCTCATTTGATAGCACATACGACTAGAGACCATTAAGTATCAAACATTTTAAAGTTAGTTGAGATCTCATCAACCATAATCACTATTATGATTTCTCTTTCACAGTTTGACACTAGGGACGCTATCATATATACAATATCATAATTGATTCGTTAAACAAACAAATATATAATAACATAAAGCCATTTATCGTATGTATAATCATAAAAAATAGTAGAAATGATCTGACCCGGTCGGATCCGGTCCAACCCGATTGGGTTTAGGACATGATATACCGAACACTACCAGGGCCCATCCGAATAGTATTTGACCCATACACGCCGTCACGCCACCGATCTCCATCACCACCACCGATTGGTAGCAAGCCGATCAGTCATCACTTCAAGACAAACCATGATGGCGCCAGTTAATAATCGAAAGCACGCCGCTATCACCGCCACATCAATCACCGGATCATGCAAACTATGCACAAAGCGAGCACGCTATACATTTGGCATTAGCTAGACTGTGCAACACAAGCAGAAGACATCACAGGTTCCTCGAGCCGACTCTCTTCACCGCAGTTGATGTGACATAATTAAGCACAATTAAGAAGATAAACGGCGTGAAGCGGTCGGCTCGAGGAACCTCTCGTGATAATCCACACAATGATATGTTGAACCATCATTAGAGTATTGCCTATAAATAGAGGCCTCATGTAACCCACAAAGGGGATCAATTAATGAATAGAAGCATATATACTCTGCCAATTTGTCGAACACGTTCTCCACCTTTATTACATTGAGCTCGCCGGTGGAGCACCCCCTCGTGTTCATCACAGCCTTCAAGAATCATCATTTTCAGCTAGATATCCACTGCACAAACACTTAAATCAACCACCGTGATATTCCAAGCAATATCAAGACACTATTTCAACATATCGCTGTGTGGATTATCACGTTTTAACGCTATTGAGCTTTCCCCTAGACGGGATGATCATGAGGAAGTGATTGGAGGTGATACTGAAGCATGCGTAGGATTTATGTCATTTGTCTAGAATTTGCATTTCTTGATGGTATCAATGTATATCCGAAATGGCATTCTTATAAGAAATGTATTATTCTCAAAAGTATTTGCAAAGTAGAAGCAAAGTGTTACTTCAAGAGAATATGATATGCAGATTATAAGATAAAGTTGTTGATGCCTTGAAACTCAAATAATGACTATTATGCCTAGTTTTTTATGATGTGTTGATGGTCAGACCAGTGGTGATAGAAGCCTGTGAGGTTAGATCGGATATATGTAAAGGATTTACTAGAGTCTGATTTTTAGTGTATATCTTAAATCAGACAAGCACTATAATACAAATCCTATAGGTCTTGTCATTCGCAATCAAAGATACATCTAGAAGAATGAAGGATATGAGTCGACTCAAGTGGTAATGATTGAAGATCTAAAGAATGAGAGACTCAGACTCGGAGTTGCAGACATTGAGACTCCAAGATCGTAAAGTTATCTTCAAGTAAGTCAGTGATGACTTGGAATAACTTTATGATACTTGCAAATGATGAAAAGATAAATACAAAGTACTCTCATCACGGCATATATAAAGATCAGAGAAATTGAGAATCAGATCTGAAAGTAGAAATCGAGACAAGCTGAAAGCAAAATCAGATATGAAGATATTCAAGAATCGAGTTGAAGTTACAAAGATCGACATAAAGATTCAAGTCAAACGTATAAGATCAGCTCTGAAGATTATACACTTATGATGCAAGGCAAAAGCTGACAAGCAATTAATGCGAAACAGAAACAATGTGTCACAAGATTGATAATATGAACGTTATGCCAGATGGAAGACAAGAGCTAATTCAAACGTACAAGCAATGTTAAAATTAGGATTTCTGTCATTACAACAGCTATATTTGAAAATATATTGATATGCCAAACCCATAAACGGTCCTACGGACTCTCAAACTGACCCGAACAATGTCGACTTCCGGCCATCAACGCCACCAATCCGCTTAAATCTAAGCCGGAACAGGTCACAAGCCGTCTCGCCTACCAACCCTGAGAGGATCATAGGCTAGGGTCAAGCCCACGCTCTCTCCAACCAAGTCCGCCAAACCAGACTATGCCTGCACCTCAAGGCAATCAGGACTCAATCATGACTAAGGCAAAACAGGCTCACTAAGAGGCTAGACATTAGACCCGCTCCAAAGCAAGTCGCCTAGTTGACATAGTTATATTGTAATTGCACTTATTATGTCTAAGCATGCTTAATTATATCTTGTCATCATTAGTATAATCGTGATTAGTCCGCTGCCTATAAATAGGGGCAGCTTGTAAATCATTAGGCATCGAATAATAGAAAAGGCAGACCCGACTCTGCCAATTTGTCGACTCTAGCTTTGTCTTCTTCACACAATGAATCCGACCACCGTTGTTCATCATAACCACCACTTCTCATCGGAGAAATCACTTATAATTAGCTAGATATCCACTTTAAAACACCGTTACCGCTATCGTGATGTTTTCGACCTATCATGTATATTGAAGATTTACAATGGTCAAATATGCCATGTCAGCTGTCAGACTTAAAGAAGACGGAAATCAGAGATGAAGAATCAAAGGTGACTCACTATATCTATCACCTATAAATACCAAACTAAAGTCATTTTGAATGGCTAATCTTTCAGAGATTCAAGTCTTTAGGGGGGGGGAAGACTTTAAGCTTTAAAGAAATAATATATCCAAGGAGAAATGAAGAATAAACTTGTAATTTTGAGGTGTCCAAAACTACTGCGCTCATCGGATTTTATAGTCTATGCATTTTCTTAATGCCCTAAAGTGATGGTATCGTGAGTTTTTATAGGCTAGACAATGAACCAAGTGCATTTACAAGTATATTCTTAATTTCTCCTTAGAAGGCGTAACTGTAACAACACAAAGACAAGCTAACAAAGATTCCCATCCCTCTTTACAAAAAAAAAAAAAAGAAGAACAATGATAGCTTGCAGCTACCAAAAGGCCTAGTTCAGAACAATCATACATCATATGCATCCTCTTTATCCCCCCAAACTCCGTCATCATGCCCGACAAAGTTCATGCCTCTATATCCCCAGTGGCCTAATCTTGTCCAAAAACAACGGGAAACAGATTTCTTCAAGAGATTACACCGCTCGAAGTTTTCTCAGAAATGCAACAAATACATATATATCAAAACAATCTGCCTCACCAATCGACAAATGCATCTCACATACCATCATTGAAAAGAATTTACAAGCAATCTCAGGAATCTAGTAAATGTTTCCAACACAATCAAGAGGATGAAAAAGGTTGCAAGAAAAGAAAAGTCCGTAAAAAATAAATCAAAATACCTAAGCATATGCGAAATGTTGCTAGTCAGAAAAATCAGAGACATCTCTTTTGTTGCTCCGTTGCTTTCGAGCCATCAGGATGAAGCAACAGATAAAAGGACATTAACAAAAACTCTTTCACATAGTAGGAGTGTGTACGGTGAATGAGAGTAAAAATGGAAGGATATTATATATGTATGCCACTTGATACAACGTGTTTATACAACGGTTCTACTGTTAGATTTCTCAAAGAGCGTCTATTACGAAATTATACTGCTGAAAGTAACTATACAAAACCACCAGTACAGCAACGTAGATAAACAGAGAGCAGCGTTAACAGGAGAAACACGATGGGTTTCCAGAATTCAAATTCCAAACCCTAAAATCCCGTAAACAGATACAACCATGTCTTAAACTCATGCCCCACTGACACTAAGAATTAATGTGGAACACTGAAGGTTGATAGTTATTGACCACCAAAACAAAATAGTTTGAAAACATTACGACTTTATGATCTGAAAGACAGGGACTAGCCATGAACACAAACTAATTGCATATCATCACATAAGATTTCATCCAAAATTCTTCTGGAAGAAAACATAGGATGCAGTAACGCTTCAGGAAAAAAAAAATACACAAGAGATACCATAGTAAACCGGCCTACGATTCGCCAAAGGTCAGCATTATGGAAAACTCTTGTTCAGCATTCCCACAGAATTTTAACAATGAATATATCATTTGTGACCAGTTTTGGGGAAACCGGCCTACGATTCGCCAAAGGTCAGCATTATGGAAAACTCTTGTTCAGCATTCCCACAGAATTTTAACAATGAATATATCATTTGTGACCAGTTTTGGGGAAAGACAAGCAATACGAATGCTAGTTTCAATCTTTCCACAATACGAATGCTAGTTTTTTTTTTAGATTTGAGAAACAATACGAATGCTAGTTGAACATCATACCATACAATAAAATGTAAACAAAAAGGTTGATAATCGGTGCAAAAAGGTGGAGGTCCAGGTGGGTCAACCAAACCGGGTCAGGTTATCGCTGCTCTGTAAAGCCAGCCTGATGCGAACCCCTGCGTGACACGGACCCCTGCGCTCTAGAGGCGGAGTTGCCCAAGGCTTTCGCCAGGACAACACCCGTCTTAACTCCTAGAGTGGAACGGGCAGACATAGGCCAGCTGCCGCCTTCACCGTACCTGGTAGGGTCGAACGGACCGTCCCACCACCTTAATGCCCCGCTTGGTTACAAGCTGTTGCTACACAGCTCGGCAATTCAGAAGTGTGATCGACGTGCTTATTTTCTTGCCTCGTTTTCACTAATTGTCGATATGGGAACATTAATTAAATAAGAGTTGTGTGGATCATTAGTTTTAGTTATTTTTTGCGGGGCTATTACTTCCGTCCGTCATATTTTATTTATCCCGTTAAACTTTTAAAACATATTAAAAGAATGTGGTTAATGTTTTAAAACTTATTAAATGATCCAATATTTTTATATTTATACCTCTAAGTAATTGTTGGAGTATTTAATGCTACACGCTTTATATTATAAATATTGTAAGGAAAAATGGTTATTTGACAATTAATGCACAAAATATACACTTATTTTGGGACAAACCAAAGCGTAAATGTGGACAAATAAAATGGAACAGAGAGAGTAATTATTACTACATCCGACCTAATTTGAAGTTTTTCACACAGATTAAGAAAGTTGATTAAATTGGTTATGTGTCATTAATTTTGATTAAGAAGACTAAAACAACATTTGACTATTATTAATGCAAAGTAATGAAAATTGGATGAGGATATAATAAATGAGAGACAAAAGGAGAAAAATGTAATAAATGCTTCCTTAATTAGTTATCTAAATTTACTTACATTTTGGGACAAATCCAAAATTTTAAACGGACTTACATTTTGGGACGGAGGTAGTACTAGTATTGTTTACATATGAAGCACCGACACTTCAATCTGAGGCATTACTCAGTGTTTAACACGTTTCTGACACGACACGGGAGCGACACGTGTCGACTGATTAAAGTAATATTATGTAAAATTTTAACCTCCGACATGATGTCGACACTCCCCGACGCTCTTGAACTTAATTTTTCAATTTTGTTTTTTTTTCTCTATATTTAAGTTTTTTTCAATGGAAACATTAAAATACACGATTTTCTTTTTTATTATAATTTAACAAATAATACGCCGTATTAATTTCATATGTTTCTTTTTGATAAACAATCATTTTTACACTTTGTAATAATTTGAAAATCAATCATAATTTTTTTACTTTTGACACTATATAAAGATCGAATTTCTATTTTAGATATAATGGAGCTTACATATTTCATCTCTTGCTCCGTTTGTTTTAGGTTGAGTTTTTTTATTTCGTTGGTTTTATATAATAGTGGATAATAAATATGATAAAAATGATTGAAGTAATGATTAAAAGCTAAAATGTTTTTTTTTAAATTTTTGTAGATATTGAAATAAAGTAATATAATGAATAAAATAATGATAAAAAATGTAATAAAGTAGATACAGTGAAATGGTGAGATATGATTTAATATTTTTTTATTTGTAGTTGAAAAATGATTCGTAAGAGAATTGTAAGAAATGATTGGTGATGTGATATAAAAAAACTCCAAACCCAACCCCAACCAAAACAAACACAATTTCTCTGGTATTTCTGATTTTTACGAATAATTTTTTGGATAAATTAAATCTTATTTACATCATATAATGTTAATATATATATATATATAACGTGTCAGAGGCGTGTCGTGCCCTTAAATTTCGGAATTAGCCGTATGATGAGGGCAGAAGTAAGTCTCACCACGTGTCATCTTTATATTGCTTAACCATTAATTAAAGACAGAGAATTAATAGCTAATAAAAGTCATGAGCCATAGAGTTTAACTTAGAAAGCGGACATGAACCCCTGTGGGAGGTTAGTTAGGCTCTTCTTAACTTACACCGCATGTTGGCTCGAAGAGTGGAGGCCGGGTAATGCAAAGATGTGTCGAGATGGGCTGAGGGGCTCGGCGTAGGTCGGCCGAGCCTTCCTTATTCAGATTTGGCACACATGCTTAATAATATCGATAAACATGAAAAGAATCCAATGATATAATGATATTGATCTTGTCGCTTAAATATGTCCATAGTTATTCCTAAATTATAGGGATACACACGTGATTATCTTTAGGGACTAAGGATACGAATCCTTGTAGAACAAGGAAATGGAGATGAGTCATCCCCTATATAAACAACCCCTAAGGAACTACGGAGACTTGATTCCTGAAACATAACAGGATACGTAGGCAACTTGAGAGAAGAACTCTCAGGCCCGGTCTAAATCCCCCAAAAAAAATCATCCCTCGTTCATGTTCTTCTTGATTTTGTCCCTTGATTCAATTACCCTAGATTAAACGGTCCGGATTTATTTATAGACGAGATCCAGCATCGTCACCGTATAGTCGTGTTTGTGCCATGCGCGCGGTCCGTCCAGATCTCGGCCGTATATATATAGTTGTTTACTGTTGGACGTCTATGTTGTACTATCATTTGTGGCCAAATTGCCATAGAGTTTTGAATTTTACAACAATTACATATTGTAACTTTTGCATTTTAATTTATGAATTTCGTTGAGTTGTTTTTTTTTTTTTTTTTCCCACCCCCCCTTCATTTTTGACTTCGTTTGAAGACTTTGTACAATTACAAGTGTTAGCCAAACAAACAAAACTATATTAACTTGTGTATGAGCATATTTGTGTTAATCTAGTTGTAACATTATCATATAGGTGGCAAATAAGTGGTAACATTATTGCGTATTCGTATAAGCGACAATGAGTTATAATATTATAGCATATTAGCATAATCTTACAACTACGTCATCGCATATTCATATATATATATATATATGTATATTTGGGTTAATCTAGTTATAATATTATCATATAAACTACAACTAGATTAACTCGTATATGCGCCGAGTATTTTTTAACACTAATAAAGTTAATTTAATAGGTGGATGCATATTTGTATAATGTTACATAAAACTGATTTGGGTAATTATATGCATAGCTAAATTAGTTGTGGTAATTTACATATGTTCTTAAAATAAAAAAAATTGTCATTTTTTGTGAAAATTTCTTCAGTCTCGTTGATTTCTATCTAGACTAAAAACGCCTCACTTTCGCCAAGCCTGTTTGATCTTTTCCGGCGCCGGCGGCGCTAGGCTGCCAGCGTCCTATACATAGTTTGTTTCTTCTCTTTTCATTTCTTTCTTCTTGTTTCTTCTCTCAGTGCTCCTCCCGCTTTCGCTTTCCGATCAGTAGTAGGCATTGATCTGTGTTCTCAAACTCTCCCGGAGCTAGCATCGTCTCTGATGGTGGTGGATCCATGCTTGGGCTGTTGGTGGTTGGTGGCGTCGGCTGGATTTCTGTGTGTTGCGGCCGGTTCTACAGATCTAGCTCTCCCCGTCTGGATCTCGCACCCCACCGCCTCGTGGGTTTTCGCGCTCAGTGGTGGAGCTCTTTCTTGTGGTTGAGTCATGGTGAGGGTGGTGCTGCGGCGGTGTTCCGGCGTTGTGTGTCTCTCATATTCCCACTAAGGCTCAGGGCTCTTAGGCGGCGTTTATGGCAGTCACTCTTTCTTCGGAGGTGTTAGTCTTTCTTTCGGGCTTCTCTCTCCGCTTGGATGTGGCGGGCAGCGGCGGCGGTTTGCTGGCGGTGGTTGATTTGGTTCATTACTCCTCCCTTGATTTCAATTTCAATTCCGTTGCTAGACGTTTTGTAATTTGCTCAGTTTGTATTTGTTTTTTAGTTTTTGTTGTTGGGCGAAGTTCTCGGCCTCTTTTGGCTTCTTCGCTCACCTTATCAAGCCGGTCTCGTGGAGACTTTCTGTCTTGGCGTTGTTAGTGCGGCAATAGGTCGCGTTGTAGTACGACTTTGACCGTGTTGTAACTTTGTCTATTTGGTTTTAATAAAACTTTCGTCTTTCGGAAAAGAAAAAAAAAAAGAAAGACTAAAAACGCCTCATCGTCGCGATGGTGGAGTCATTTAAAAACAACAGTGGTGGAGATATTAACCTTCTATCAATACTTATTAATTTATTTATCAGGTATACGTTAGGGAGTGCGTATTCATGCCATTTTAATCACCACAAAGCATTCATATCCTTCCTAAACATTTTGTAGAGGAGATTCCAGCAGCCGTTTAGTAAGCAACGGGTGGGTGTTCTAAGCCTTTTTCATAGGTTCTTAATTGGAAGTCTTGTATGTTATAAATTGATAATTTATGCTTCGGGCAGAGGCGGAGCCAAGATTTCAACTCATGGGGCAAATTTTCACTTATACGCAAAAAAAACTTTAACGGAAAATTTTAAAGATGCAAATATAGGATTAAATAAACAATTTCTGATACCAAAATCCCATTTATACGTACGTGTGATCTTAAGCAAAATATATGCATGATCAGATATTCTTTAGTCACCAGTGGTGACTCATCGGAACTCGTTAAATCATTTTATAGTTGACATCTGCGTGCTCGCCATTTTCTAAAAATAATCCATGATACATCCAGGTTGATGGATTACTAAATACCACTTTGTCAATATATAACAATAATGAGTCATTTAAAAATCGAGCACTCATTCTCTTCCGAGCTCGAGCAAGACGCAAGGTTAAAAAAAATGGTGAGATATCTAAGTGAGAACAATAGGAGATTCATTTGGGATGACCTTTATATTTGTGTATACGGAGGGATAGAATGGTATATTCAGTATTATTATTACTATCAATAAAAAAAAAAAGAGTGAATTAGACTAAAATCCAATTTTTTTTCCATAATAAAGAAATATGACACAATACTTGAAAAATTTGCAAAATGACAATGAAATACGTTGGACTAATATACCCTTATATACTAAAACAATGTGTGTGATTATGTTCACTTTTTTCATCGAACAAGCGTGTTTCTATGTTCACGGAACGATTTTTTTCCTTCTGGAAACACATTTAGTCGGGGAAAAAAATTGAATATCAATTTCTCTCTCCTATCCAAATTTTTAAACAGTCGTAACTTTTGATTTAAACATCCAATCATCAAAAAAAATTCATCATAATTCACATTTGTCGTCCTCTTTATTTGATATCTCATTTGATACCCTTCCGACATAATTACTCAAATCCAAAACCAATTTTACCTTAAAAGCATTTGTAAGAGCATTTGCTGTCACAACTCACAGTGACACACTCACAGTAACACCATCATGGTTTTGAGTAACAACTTACAGTTGTGTAACACCCTCATAGTTTTGTAGTAAGACGCTCACGATTTTGCAGTCACACCTCACAATTTTGCAACATTCTCACATTGACACTATCGCATTTTTGTAGTAATACCTCACAACTCTTGCAGTAACACATCACAGTTTTCTCATATTTCACAGAAACACCACCATACGCCAGCATATATTTCATAGTAACACCTTATGTACTCACCGCGACACAACCACAGGTTTCACAGTAACATCACCACACATTTCACACAAACATGTACTCACAGTGAAAGTACCATAGATTTCACAGTAACACCACCAAAGATTTCACGGCAACACCTCATGACATTTGAAATAACACCCTCACAATTTGCAGTAACACTATTATTAAAAGTAAAACACTCATAGTAACTCATTTTACTAACAATACATAATAACATTAACATCTTACATATACAATTACACCTTTTATTAACATTAACACCTCACAACGACACACTCTCACAAGAATACATTTTATTAATAATACAAAGTGAAAGTAACAATTTATGTATATCTTGTAACACCTTTTATTATCAATACGCTTGGGCAGTGACAAGAACAACTTATGTATAAATTACCGACTTTGACATCTTCACAATGACTCATACCTTTTAATTAACAATACATAGTGAGAGTAACACATTACGTATACAAGAACACGTGTGATTCATAAAGTGGCACTGATGTGATCCGCCCAAGAACACCAAGCACAGAGCAAAGATGGCCTTGGATGAGTTATTAATTAGTTATTGGACTTGTTTTATTTTATTTTGCATTGAGTTTAGTTAATAAATGTCTTATGGTCCTAAATGCTAGTATGGCCCATCACACTAGCATATATGATAGTATATATGATGACCTTATGGTCTTATGGACTTGTCTTATGTTAGTTAAAAATGTGCCTATATGATAAGATATTGGGTTAAATCTTTATTTTCAAAGAAATAAAAGTCATTTGAGGCTTATTAGAGTCAAATTAGGCCCATTAGGAAATAATGTGGCGAAAATTAGCTTTCAATTATCCCACATTGCTAGTTTGTTTTATTTTCTGAGATCAGAACTCCTATATAAAGGCAAATAGAGTTATTGTAATGAGATAGTTAATTTTTGAGAGAAATATAATTATTTGAGTTCTTGAACTTGTGAGTATTTTAAGTAGAGTATTCAAACCCGAACTTATCAAGGTCGTGGCATTCTCTTGTGGCTCAAAATCGAGGTTCTTAAATACAAGGATATTTAGGGTCGGGTCCTAATCCAGGTTCTTATATATACACGGATATCTATGGGTCATGGAGCTCTTTTTCATTGTTACTACAATCAAATCCTTGGGCAAATTCAAGTTGAACCTCACGGTTCACTTTAGACACCCTCGTAGCGACTCACAATAACACATTTTACTAACAATACATAGTGATATTAACACCTTACACATACAATAACACCTTTTATTAACAATGCATAGTGACAGTGGCACCTTACGTATACAGCAACAACTTCTTGTGTATTTTACAGTAACACATTTAGTCACACCTTCTGTCTTCTTCAATCCAAAACAACAGAGAAATCGGCTAATCGAAAAGAAAAGAAAACAAAAGATAATTATTCATTATTTAGCATTCTAGAAAAAGCAACAAAAATTTGTTCCAAAAACAACAGCAACTTTCAATCTTGAACATATGCCGGAGATCAGCCATCCAAAGAACCTTCGGCACAAATGCTTTAGGCAACCAAATCAAAGTAGTACCATTTCCATTACTTTCAGTAGCCATTTTCAAAGCTTTCCTCACATTAACATCTCCATCATTAACAGTCACAACAACACTCGAATTATGAATCTTAATCAACCCTTTCATACAAGAATAAACCCTTTGCATACCGATTTTGGCACTTTAAAGCTGTTGCAGCGTCTTCACAAGACAGAACTTGCCGCCGGAGACACTTACCGACAGTTGTTCTGAATTTTTGAGAAATGAAACCAGGGATTTGAGTTCTGAGAGAGATTGAGTGTGCATAGAATAAGGCGTCGATTTTTCTGCAGGTTTCTCCGTTATCAATTGAGAAATTATAATGTATGGGCAAACTAGTCCAGTTAAATTATTTTTATCCTTATTTCAACTAAATAATCAACACATGATTAAAACCTAATAGATGTTAAAAAGGTGGATTAAACCTAATTTCCTGTATAAAAAAGGGAGATATCTGAGTGAGAACAATTAAAGATTTATTTGGGAAGATTTGTTCCTATGTAAAAAAAAAAAACTATTGCTTATAAGGATAAGAGAAATGTGTGTGCCATAACAAAATATTAAATATACACAACAAAGTGTTATAACACATTTTTACACCATTGATTTTGATGGAATTTTAAAGAATTAAAATGTCCCACATCAAAATCAATTGTCAAAAATGTGTTGTATACTTCATTGTGACTATTTTATTGTGACACTATCATTACTCAAAGAAAAAAGAGGGAGTAGTCTTCCACCACTTTACATTTACTTTCATAAAATACTAGGAAAACTATGTACTAATACCTATGTTTTATATATATATATTAGTAATATACATGGGTGAATTTGTAATTTCACAGAAAATTTTGAGGGGCCCGGTACAGATCCGCCTGCCTGGCTACGGGTGGTTGTTCTAAGCCTTTTTCATAGGTCCTTGGAAGTCTAGTCTTGTATATTATAAATTGTTAATTCACTAGTATAAATGTGGATTTTGAAATCTTCATGTCATAGGTTATTGGAGGTCTCGTATACTATAAACTGTTAATTCATTAGTATAAGTGTAAAATTTTGAAGACCACAAAACGTATCAATGAATCAAAGCTGTGTTGTGTTTTTTATTCAAGTCCAAATGGTTTTATACCCAAATTGCTATGAACTTGAAACTCAAACTAATCAAACAATGCTTAACAAAATATTAGTATATGGTGAAAAGGCGACTTCGGTGGATGTTTCGGCCTATCGGGCACCTTCTTCGGTGCCTAAATCACCTTCCAAGTTCTTCGATCCAAAGTCCAATGCCCCTTTTCAGTGCCCAAATTGCAGACAACAGAGTATCTCTTATTACTTTTGTAGTAGCTTCTGCTGAACTTAAGACTCGAGTTGAGAGAAAGAGGGCGAGGCCTCCGGGAGTTCTATATACAGTATGTTGTTTTGCACTTAATTAACATGAAGCAACATCAACGATAACGGCTAGTTTTGCCAAACAAGCGTAGCTATCAAAAACGAGTAATGATACTGCCACAATCAAACTGACACTACTAGCATGATCACGTTGTACTTCAAAACAAACAGATGTAGGTAGCTGATGTCAAAGTAATTAACAATGATACGAAAGGCATTCTGCATAACTCACTAGCTTGAGATCAGTCTTAACCGATGGCATTACGCAGCTATGGTGGATGCTGTAAGTGCAAGGTAACAAAGATACAAGTTATAAACCATGCTTTTGATACAAACAAGTTTCCGACTTGGTGGAAATTAAGCATATTTCAAGCTGAAAAAAGAAACCACTCCAACGGCAAGTCTTAAGGATTAATAGGGTAACAGAGAACTTCAGATATTAACCCTCTATGGTATAAGACTCGTCAAATTTCAAGTATCGCCCATGACCGTAAGTATCATCTGAATCCTCCTCTCCAGTCAGAAAATCAGAGACATCCCTTTTGTTGCCCAGAACGTGAGAAGGATGAAGCAACGGATAAAAGGACATAAACGAAAAGTAAGGTACGTTGAACGTAAAGCAAAGGGGCGGCATACTTATCAGCTACTTCCCATAGCTTTAGCACATAATGAGCACATGCAAGTTCATCATCAACTTCACATGAGATGAGATGGATGGCCTAAAGTCAAGATCAACAACAGCACAGGAATTCAAGGATTAAAGCAAGGAAAACTCTCCTTTTTTCTGAGCAAGATTTCACATACGAGACACAGATCCCTAAACCGGAACAGATAAATTGGAAATGCATCAGAAGATATAATATAAACATGTTTATCAGTTAAGCTACTTAATAGAAAATCACATTAATTTCTGAGAAAAAATTAATTATACACCTTCGTAGTACCAACTACCAGGTGACATGCATCATATCCTAACATTTCTAATCTCACATAGAAGGAGTGTGTATGATGAAAGCGAGTAAAAATGGAAGGATATGATGCATGCCACTTGTTCCAACCCTTTTATACAACGGTTTTACCATATAATTCTCGAAGAGCGTCTTAGACTACTATATATCTATTACAAAATTATACTGCTGAAAAACAGAGCGGCCTTAAAGGGAGAAACACAATGAGTTTCCAGGATTCAACTTTCAAACCCTAAAGTGTAGACCCAAGGAGTGCTACTTTACCTTATATTAAGTACCAAATATGAAGCACAAAACCATCGACTGTTTAAGAATTTCAAGTGCTTCAGGAACAATAAAAAACAGGTGGCCTTTTCAAGTGGAAACTATGTCTCCTTTACTGACACATACTTGTACAGATCAGGCATACTAAGAACCATGTCTTAAATTAAATGTCAAAGCAAAAGCAAAAAAGATGGAGGTTCAGGTGATTGCACCGGGTATTAGTATTAAATGTCAAAGCAAAAGCAAAGATGGAGGTTCAGGTGATTGCACCGGGTATTAGTGGGGCAAGGGAGACACCTGTCTGTAATCCTCCTCCACTGTGCATGGAGAAGCAGGTTCGCACCCACTTATCTGTAATCCTCCTCCACTGTGCATGGAGAAGCAGGTTCGCACCCACTTATCGCTGCTCTGTAAAGCCAGCTCTCTAGAGGCGACAAAAGTCGCCCAAAGTCGCCCAAGCCCTTAGCCTGGACAACAGCTTCTAACTCCCTGCTTGGAACGAGGAGACAAGCAGCTGCACCATTACCCAACGCGCCCCCCGGTAGAGAAGACCGTCCGACCACCTTAATGCCCCGCTCGGTTACAAACTGTCGCTACACAGCTCGGCGATTGAAAAGTGTAATCGACCTGCTTATTTACTTGCATCGATTTTCGCTAATAGTCGATACGGGAACATTAATCAAATAGAGTTGTGTTTGTTTTGCCTAAGAGTTTTTTTTGGGTTTTTTTTTACATCACATCATCAATCATTTTTTACAATTTTCTCACCAATCAAATCTTCAACTACAAATAAAAAATATTAAATCATCTCTCATTATTTCACTTTATCAACTTTATTATCTTTTTCACCATTATTTTATTCATTATTCTACTTTATTTCACCAATCGTTTCATAATCTATACAAATTTTAAAAAAAACATTTTAACTTTCTAATTATTACTTCAATCACTTTATCTATAAAAAAACAAAAAAAAACAACTCCAAAACAAACACAACCTTAAGTACCAAGAGTCCTTTTGTAGGCCTAAGGGCCGATTTACACCTCCAAAGAAGAGGGCTGCTCAGGTCGTTCCATGGTCCACCGCAGGTCGGTCGGGACGAGATAGAGGCAGACCTGCCCCGCTCGGTCATACGGGTCTCAACTGATCGCTGCAGGTCGGCTAGAGCGCATAATGATAAACACATTTATCATGATAATTATGGGAAGAATCCCGAGCCATTAAGACTCTGACCTTTAACACTTAAATGCCGAGATTACCTCCTAAAATTAAGGGATAATTACGGTTTTAGTTGTACTTATGAGACACGAAATAAAGGTCTATGATGGACACGGCTCATGAAGGCCTGGGGCATAAGAGTTCCCTATAAAAACGTTCATAAGAACTACGACAGACTTGATTTCAATTCATAATTTGGATACGTAGGCAATTTGGGGGAAATCTCAGACTCAGTCTAAATCATACCCCCAAAAAATCCTTCCCACATTCATACTCTCTTGTTTTTCACCATTAATTCAATTACCTTTAGATTAAACAGCCCAGATTTTGTACCCGACGAATTTCGTTTCGTCATAGACTCATAGTTAATGTTTTAAATATCATTAAATGATCTAATATTTTTACAATTATACCCTTAAAGAAGTTGTTGTTGGAGTATTTAATGCTACATATTTTTTATATTAAATACTGTAAAGACAATAGGGTATTTGAAATTTTTTGACAATTAATGCACAAATTAGACACTTATTTTGGGATAAATCAAAAAAGAAAAATGGACAAATAAAATGGAACGGTGACCCGGTTTATATCAGCTACGGAAAAAAAATGGACGCAGATTTACTACTGATAAGCGGAACGCATTGTCCCTCTTCAACTCAAACATCGGGATCACTCCAAGAAACTCCCCATAACAAATTTGACCTGATATTCAGGAATAAAACACGCAGACTGATTCTCTCTCAGTTTTCATTCAAATTTCAAAAGTATCCAAAATCCTTTCCAGTCTAAAATCGTAACTGATATCTCCATGAAATCTCAATGAAACCTCTTTAAATATATTTTGCTGTATCAGCGATTAATGGTGATGGTTCTGATGGTTGGGCTTTCGATCTAACCAGAATGGCAAGTAATCGGAGTGTCGTGGTGGTTTCTTGGATGGATCATGGATAACTATTTAATGGTGATCGTGTGAAGACAAATTACAAAAATTGGTATTGGCTAAAATGTTCTCTTTTATGAATGCAAATCTCCTGTTTTTCTGCTTTTTTTTCTTATTGTGTGGGTTATTTAGATCGCCTATATTAGCTATTAGTTGTTTTTATTTGCTGATTCATTGTTCATATACACATATCGACTTTGTCGGGTTGATACAACAGATATTTGGAGTGGTTTGGAGTGTTTTTTAGGTGTGCTTGGTTGCTAGTCTTTTTAATCACATGAATCCACAATGATATCATATAATTCATTTGATGCTGAGGTGAATCAACAATTAACCCGGTTGCACATTGACGATGACAGATTATGTCACCTAATTAATCCGGGTCTGAATGAATCTAATGATGAATACCCCAAACCCTAATGCCTTAAGAACGTGTTGTAGATTTTAAGATTTGCGGCTGAGTCTAAGAGCTTGTCTTAGATTGCCTACGTATCCTGTATTCGTCCAGGAATCAAGTCTTACGTAGTTCCTGGAACATGGTATTTATAATGATAATGCATGCCCTAACCCTATTATTAAGTCGTTCTAAACTATTGTCATATTTAACCTTCATGGGGTGAAACCCCATGTCGTCATAAGCCCCCCAGACTTCAGAGAGGCGACTCCCGTCGTCCGAGGTCAAATCTGCCATTTGAATCGTCTTCGAGCTAGGTCATTATTTGGGCGGGAAAGCAATTTGATCGCCATCTCAGATTTCTAGCCAATCATAGTATTGTAGCGTGACGTCATAGCGCACTAACGCCGTATCTTCAGCACAAGGAACGAGGTGTCCTTTTTCGTTAACCGTAACGCCATTACCTTGATTCTCGCGATTTGTGTGGGATTATAATCCCCTCAAATCACGTCTTTTCAACTCATTTAAAAAATTTTGCAAGCATAAAAGAGGAGGCTCAGGTCGGAGAAGAGATCATTTCGCCATTCTCTCTGCATAACCTCCAAACACCAAGTAAGCATTTTTCTTGTGTTCTCCCTCTTCTTTCTGCATTTACCAATGTCAAGCAGTGCTACAGAATCTGATAAGGGTAGTGAATTGCCTTCTCATAGTCAAGCTTCGTCGTCCACCCATTCCGATCGTCCTCTCCGGTCACTTTCCGGCGAGCCCGTAGGTCCATCTCCCTATGTCCCTAAGAAATTAGTTACTAGGATGGACGGAAAGAGTCCAAAAGGTTGTCTCACTGCCCTTTCTATCGATGATGCTAATAAAATTTGCCAAAAATTTGGTCTTGTGGGCCCTCAATTTGAAATTCAACTTCCTTCGGGCAATCATCAATACGCTGATGAGCCCCCATAAGGGTTCTGTGCAGTCTACGAAGCCCAACTTTCCAGTGGGTTGAGGTTTCCATTATACCCGGCCGTCGTAGCGAATCTGCGCCACTATGAGATAAGTGTTTCTCAGTTAGCCCCCAATACTGTTAGGATTCTTTGTAATAGCATGTCGAGTGGTAAGAGTTTGCTTATCGATTCCTCTCTTTCGCTACTACTATAACATTACAGGCATGCCGGAAAAACTGTGGTACACATTCCAACGAAGGCCAAATCGACACGAGTTTGTGTCCAATGGGCCTTCATCACACGGTGACTGGAAACCACGATTTTTCTTCATACGTCATGGCTTGGATAACCCATACATAGGGCAGTGGAGGTCGAGGGGCAAGAAGACGGATAAACTGGGTGGTGATCCTGCCCCTCGAGAGGCCCGTATGATGGATAACTTCGGTTTCGAGGTGTCCACCCGAGATCTGCATATCGTGATATGGTGGCTGGCCGAAGGATGCGGGGCCGATGCCCTATTCGACACTCCATGCCACAGACCAAGAGAACTGTAAGATATTTTTCTATTTTTTGTCGAGATTTGTAACTTGGTATTATTGCTGATATTGACCTTATCTTTTCTTTTTGTAGTGGGGAAGTTCTCGGTTATCTCCGATCCTACTCAAGTCCCTGTTGGTCCCAGAGAAGGGTAAAACTATAGTCATAGGGGGGGTGGGGGTGAATGACTATAGTGGAGTTTCAAAAACCTTTTTTTGTACTTAAAAGCTTTTGGGCAGCGGATAAGTCCCTTCTTACTAAGTTATTTCAAAGTATTTTAAGCAATCACAAATGTATCATATAATATAAGAAATTAAATGAATGCAGTAAGGTAAATTGCAGAAAGTAAATTGACACAAGGCTTATAGTGGTTCAGGATGGTGTAATCCCTTAATCCACTCTACTCCTGTGATGATCGGAGGAATTCACTATTGTTTTCACAGATACAATAGTACGATTGTCCTTGACTTCACAAGCTTCACAATCTACAAGACTATCACTCCTTGACTGCAACAGCTTCAGTGACTCAGTCTCTTTCACTGCTCATTGGGATCAAATTCTTCAGCAGCTATCACAAACACAACTCCTTCTAAGATGACTCTGATTCAGTGCTTGATTGATGTGAATTGGATTCACAAACTTGTTGATCAATCTCACTGCTTGATGTTTGAATTGTAGCTCTCAGTTTTGAGTTGATCACTAGATGTTTTCCTTTAAGCGTAGATAGAAGGCTTTTTACATTAACAGAGTTTTTGCTCAGATTTATCGTTCTTGCTTATTTGTTTTTCTGTCAATGCCCTCTATTTATAGCCTTGATTATACTTGATTTGAATTTCCGTCTGTTGGCTATATTAATGAGGGGAATAATCCTTGATTTTATTCTTGATTCCCCCTTAATTATATTCTCCTTGATTTTAGGGATCGGATCTTTCTTCAAACGTTTACCATAAAATCCGTCCTTGATTGATCCTCTATTAATTGTGCATTTAATGTTTGATCTTCTGTATCTTATCCATATTTCAATAATCTTATAGAGTAAGATTTACTCAGCCGTTCTTTGAACGTTCAAGTGACCCATCTGACTTTGCCGCTTAGATCTTCCTTCACTACATTGTCTTCACTCAGCCGGAAGTCAGTCCACTTTACCGATTCACTGTTTCCTTTATTCTTTCAGTTAAAGGAGAATCCTTGTACTTCACTAATCATTGATTTGCGTGAGAACAATGTACACCATATTTAAACATTGAGCTTCATTACTTAAAACATAACTTAGACTTATCCAAGGTCATCACAGACTTCCTTGGTTATAAGTCAGACCATAATGTCTTCATTGCTTCTCTGCTGGTGCTTGGCTGGCTTCACTCTGCCGCAAGTCTGTCCTTGCTTTGCCGTCCTTCCAACTAGTATAATACTTGTCTGACTCAACTTATACAACATGTCAGACTCTAAGTAAAGGCTATACAGAGTGTTCTAACTTTTTCAGGCTTGCTATAAGAGCTAGTATGACCATTATCAAAACATAATAAAATGTTCCTAACAGTCCCCAAACCGAATAAGGTTGTCGAGAAGAGGACAACTCCCAATACTGGAGAGGGGAGCTCTTCCCGAGTCGATGTTGTTTCTACGCAGCCGTCTGAAGGATATACTGCTGATGTCGAGTCGGTGATTTCTACTCGTTCCTCCGCCCAGCCTCAGTCTGCTGATTTTCCACTTATTCACTATGGTTCATTGCGAGATGAAGATGACGAAGCCATAGTCGAGATAACACCGTCTCCTGGTGAGAATGTCGAGAACGTCGCGCGACAACCAAAGAAGAGACCAACTCTACCTGACTTGGTGAGGGATCAGCACAGACAGGCTAAGAAGGCTAAAGTCGGTGAAGCCCCTTCTGACATTGAAGTCGATATGAACCAGGCTGCTGATGAGAGCGCAACCATGAAGAACAAGGTTCTATCTTCTGCACTTCGGAAGCTATGTCGCATGGTAAGTCACTCCATTTTTCCTACTTTCATCGCGGCCTGTCCTTTATTTCTGCTAGATGACACATTTCCTTTTCTCGACAGACAAACTACATCGGCAAGGAGGCTGCTAAAAGATTGACTTCGCCAGTTGAGGCAGAAGAGGATCTGAAGAGGCAAATAAGGAAATTGATCGACGAGAGTACTAAGAAGAGTGCCGCCATAGCGGATTGGAGTCCCAATTGGAGACTCATACGAGAGAGGCGGGCACTGAGATAAAGAAATTGAGGGACAACCTGTCTACATCTGCCAATGACTTGAGCAGAACACAAAGCGACTAGCAGGCCATGGATAAAAAATTTGCCGATCTGGTGGTGGAGTTCGAGAAGATGCAGGAAGTGCATAATGCTTCTTTGACCGAGGTTACGCAGGCTCGGGAAGAGAGAGATGCTCTGAGGGTCGAACTGGAGAAGGTTCCTTCCCAGGTCGAGGCGGCCAAGAAAGATGCCATCATGGAATATCGAAAGTCGAAGGAGCTCGACGAAGACTTGAACGTGATGATGCGCATGGCCATGATGGGCGGCTTTACGATGGCGGTGAATCAGGCTATGGCCTGTTGGAATAGTGTCCTACACCCAATCGGGTTGGACCGGATCCGACCGGGTCGGATCATTTCTACTATTTCTTTATGTTTATACATATATTAAATGGCTTTTTCGTTGTCATATATTTGTTCTTTTAAAGAACCAATTGTGAATTGTTATATGATAACGCCCTTAGTATTAAAGCGTGGTAGAGAAACCATGATAAGCGATTATGGTTGATGAGATCTCTAATCACTTTGATAAGTTTGATACTTAAATGTCTCTAGTCGATGTACTATTAAGCAGGACATTGATAGTATAAAGCAGACTAGCACGTATTAGATGTCTTACGTCTTTTAAGGCAGAGATAGATCTCGTCTATCGAAGTGTAGAGACACTTGGACTGTACGTGGACGTGTATTAGAGAATGAGTACGTTAGACTGACCCACTTACACGGTTAAGTGTCACACTATGTGGCGGTTGTGTAATTATCCTTAGGACCGGAGTCTTCATGGCATCACGGTGTGGATTGTCATGCTTTGACACTATTGAGGTTTCCCCTAGCCATGGGGCGATCATGCGGTAGTGATTGGGTATGATATTGAAGCATGCGGAGTATACATGATTGGTCGTCCGGGAATCGCGTATCCTATGATTGGGATCGAATATCCGAAATGGCCTTCTTATAAGGAATGTCTTACTCTCGTGAATCTTTGCAAAGTGGGAGTAAATGTGTTACTTCGAGAGAGCATGATATACAGATTATAAGATACGGTCGTTGATGTTTTGACATTCGACTAACGACCATATGGATATTATTACAGCGATAGGATTGTAAGTTACACGGTAACTGTTTCACATGAAAGGTAGTAGTCATTGCATTTGACTCTTCCGATGATTGGGGGTCACGGTGTGTTGCTAGACGCTATCCCGTGATCGTTAGGTATGAAGGGCATTTTCGTAATTTGCACTTTGTGTCTACGGCCAACATGTTCGGAAGCCTATCGGGTCACACACATAAGAACATCTAGCCGGATTAAAATGTGGTTATAGATGATAACCAAATAAGGAAAGTTTATCTCGAGACTATAAAGGTTATAGTGGTAAATTAATATGATGGTATTTATTTATTATGAATAAATTAAATACAAGATATTAATAATATTATATTAATTAAAGAATATTCCGGAAACCAATTTATGGCTAAAGGTGGCGCAACTTATTAGTGTATAAGATACACTTGGATTGTGCAATTTAATTAATAGTATTACCAAATATTAATATAAGATATTAATATATATATATAAATATATAGTCAAATGCGTGTGTGTACATTACATGCAAATTAGATTTGCATGCATGCGCACCATGTGTGATATATATATATATATATATATATATATATATATATATATATATATATATATATATATATATATATATATATATATATATATATATATATATATAGATTTATTTGTGTAATATATATATATGTGATATATATATATACACATGTGTAAATTGATTTATGGTAATATAATGTCAATATAAGATATTGACAATATTTTGGAAATAATCAATATAAGATATTGACAATATCCTAGATTTATTTAATATGAGATATTGTAATAAATGAGATAAATCAATCAATTATATTTTCCTTATTTTATTGGAGAAATGTTTTCTTCCTTTCCACTCTATTATTGGCGCCACTTATCACTATAAATAAGAGGTGGGTGTCAAGCTCTTTTGTACATCACAATTGCAAGAGCTCATAGTTCTTGTGTAAAATAGAGAGCATCTTTTGGAGAGTTGGAGAGAGGGAAAAGGCCGGTCTAGCAACCGGAGTTTTCCAAGAGCAATCCATTATGGGATTCCGCGGTACATTCGTGTGGACTAGCGGTAGAGGCCGAACACTTGGGCGGCTCTATGCAGAACTACTCTCCTTAGACGGTTAAAGCGTCGATCTTATAGATCAACCAAGGTAACCACCGTCTACTAACTCGTTTGTTTATTGCTTAAACGAAGTCGATCCTGGTTAAAAGGAAATAAAATTTTAAATTCCGCTGCGTTCCTGTGTAGATTTCCTAACAGTGGTATCAGAGAGAGCTTCGAGCTTAAGCAATAAGCATGTAATTGTGCGTAGTTAAATTTATCGTTTAAATCACGTAATTAAAAGTTGAAAGATATTTGATTTGCAAAATTGATACACGAAAAGAAAAAAAAAAGGAGATTGGGTGGTGCTCGGCCGACTGGCGGCGGCACCACCACCGTCCGGCGGCCGGCCGGCGGCTGCAGCCTTATGGCTGGCGGCTGCTTGGCGGTCTCTTTCTTTTTGTTTTGTGTATTTTGTGATTCAATATGGTTCATAGTTGTGATTGGTAATTCGTCTTTTGTTTAGTTGTGTCATGTGGCTAACCAATGGTTCAAATAGTTTGGGCCATTGGGATGCCACATGGCATTAAAATAATAATGGCCTTTTCAAACTTTGTTTGGAAATAGCAAGCACTGGGAAAAGCGCAGGCGCAGCCACTTCCAAAATTTTGATTTTGGAAAGTGGTCAGCCTAAACCAAAATTATTCGCTTTCCAAATATTTGATTTGGAATAGCGCCAGCGCTTTCCAAATATTTGATTTGTAAAAGGCTTGAAGCTGCAAGCCACTTCCAAAATTTTGATTTTGGAAAGTGACAATGGCTAAGCCAAATTTGGTTTAGAAACCAAAGACATCCTTTTGATTACGAATCAAAAGAAAAAAACAAAAGAGAAATAATTTTAATTTTGATTTATTTTGGAATAGTTCTAATTAATTAAAATTAAAATTAAAATCGGTTTAAAATTAATCGTTAATTTTATTTCGATTAAAATCATTTAATTAATTAAATGTTAATTAGTTAATTGATTGGATAAAATTATTTAATAGATTAAATGTTAATTGATTAATTAAGACGCAAGTAGTTAAATTTTAATTTTATCTTTTCATAAGATTTTATTGTATGGATTAGATATAGTAGATATAATATGATTATATGGACCCCGATTGATCATGGAATCGACCGATAGGATAGATGTGAATGATTTAATTTTTCTCGTTGGTTTAAAAATTGTCCTAGGCCGTTATGAAGAACGTGACCTAGTTTATTTTCTCGCAATTATCCCATCCCCGTTGGCTCTCTGTGTGCGGCGGGTATATTTATTTTATTAGATAGAATTAAATGTAACAAGAATGGAGCAGAAGATGGAGACCAAAGAAAGAAGAATAAAAATCCCATTGGAGAATGGCGCATTAAAGATCCTATTGGCGGTTGCAGCTAACCTTAGATTGTGACCCGCGGTTTAAATCGATTTGTATTGAAACCGCACCTGGGAAAAGTCCATGATCATACCGGTTACTTTACGCATTTATTTATTTTGTGCTTGTATTTATTTTATATGATACGATAGATGCATGACTAAGGCACGATCTAGATAAATGTGTAGGATGTATATTTATAGAGATAGACATATTTATGATGAGGTCATAATTAAAATTAATTAAGTGAATTAATTTACGTAAATACTTCCACCTCAAAAGAATCAAGTTGAAATTGCCTCCCCATATTATAATGACAGTGAAGAGCCCTTGTTCGGATCCAACTCATCAGTCAAAGCAGGGGGTTGACCTACCTCGGGTATATCGTCATTATCGAGATATGATCGTATGAGATCTCACGAATATTGGGGTTATGACTTGACTAAGAATTCTCTCGGCCACCAGCCAAAGCGGGGTCATTTGGATTTTAGAGGCAAGGGTTTGACTACTTCATAAGATGAAAATTGTCAAAGAGTTGACTAGTCAAACAACAAGAGTCGTATAAGATACGATTGACAAAGAGTTGTCTACCTATTATGCTATTTTAGGCCCACCAGCCAAAGCGGGGGTCGGGGTAGTTTAGTGGGATCTTGTCCACTAAAGAAATTAATAATTCTTGAAAGTCAATTGGAAGTAGTTGACTAGTGGAAGCAAAATCATAAACCAAAAGACCATTTTTGATTTTGCGTGTATAAACAACAACACTCATTTATTTTCATTTTTTATGTTGTAGTTTTAGCAAACTTTATATTTATGTTTAATTCTCGATTAGTAAAACCAAATTATGACTGTTAATTTTGAGAAACGTTCTCAAATATGGTTAAACAATTTTAATCCTTTTAAAATAAGCAATGACATGAGCAACCCCGTTATAGTAGTTAGAGACAAGGAGATTACATAATTGATGCAGTGCTCCGAGACTTTAATTATTAATGAAAGCGGAAGCTCATGATATGATTAAATCTATTGAAATAAGTTTCAACGAATTAGTCATATATTGGATACGATCCAAGATGATCATTCAGTCATACGATGACAATTAATTCAAACGTTGGATAAGAATGACCACGTCTAATTTTGGAAAGGTTGTTTTCAAAATTGTAAGATTTAAGTATCGACTTAATTCTATCATTGCTTAAAGGTTAATTAAATAGTCAATGTTTTGAATGCGATTCGAAAGGTTAAATAAACTATTTAATAAACTTTAGATTTTCTTTATGAAAGAAAATTAAAGACATAGCTCTTGTGATCCTTCTTAAGTCTTATGAAGACTACACTAAGAAATATTTACAAGTGCTTAAAGGATTGAAAGAAAAAACTAGGGCATGTGCTTAAATATAGAACTTATTGAAGTTTCTATTCTAGGCAAGTGAGTTGAGATAAATCTGTCTAAGTTCAAAGTCAACTCCTAGATATATGATATCTTACGAGTGTGATTAAATTAGAAAGATTAAATACAGATATGGAAGGTTAAACAAATGTTGTAACACTTACAATATTCTGGATCTAGTAAACTGATAAGGGAACTAAATAAATGTTATTATGTTCCGGCTCTTATGAAGAAGACAAGTTCAGTTATTTGTTAGGATTTAGCAAACATATTCAATCGTAAAGAATAAATGTTATTCCGATAAAGTTGGAAGGTCACTGAATCTAATATACTAGATTGATGTCACTATATAGATGATATAAGTGATGGGATCTCAACTAAATATTTGTATGGTTATTATCCTTGATTTGTGGTTACTCTAGACATAGTCTCTCTGGAAGAGAAACATGTAATTAAACGTCATTCTGATGATGTTGAACCATATGATTATGAATCATGTGGGTTATACGTATCTTATCCAAAGAGGACTAAAATACCCTTTTTCGAAAAGGTTGTAAAATATAGAAAAATTGTCTAAAGCCTAAACATACCGATGTTTGTTGGCTTATGACAATTAGTGCTACAAATAATTGTTTGTTAATCTCTATAACTAATGTTAGAAATAGTCAAGTGTACTTATTGAAGTACGACAATTCGGAAAGCCCGAAAAGTTTGAGCTAGTACGAATATGAGACTGACGAGCTACGTAGGAATTAATATTCAATCGGATTGAAGTAATTAATACCTGAAGGGTGTTTCAGAAGTCGTTTGAAAAGGAATAAGATTCTCCCTTCAAGGATACCATCTTTGGGATACGCAATTGGATTGTGTTCCCAGAATGGAAGCAACGCTTTATATGATAAATGTGTGACGCAAGCCATGCGAAGTATCCCTTACCCATTTCGGGATAGTGTCTTTATACTTAACCGAGTTCCAAAGAATGAAGGTTGAATAAATTCCATATTAGATATGAAAGAAGATAATGTCGAATCTATCTTAACCGATGATTTGAAGTTGTCATAAGCAAAGTCAGAAAGGCTTGGAGCCTAGTACGACATATGCAACTTTGTGGAATATCTCAGCAAGTACGCTAGATATTATTTACTCGTCCGCGGAGCAAAAGGTGTTTGTCTCCAAACATGCTGTCTTCTAGAGGAAGTGTTTCTTCCAAAAGAAACAATGGGAGTAGATTTAAATCTCAAAGGTAGTTTGAGAACCACAATGAGATATTCAACCATAGGAACGTGAGCAGACGCCGCATAGCGATGAGGTGTACAACATTGCTCAGTGCACACAAAAGTTCTGTAAGTCTGTGGATAACCTCAAGCCTAAAAAGGCTACCGGTATGTTCATCTTGAAGAATGAATATCTCATGACTTATGAAAGAATGTTTGAGAGGCAAGATTGAGAGATATGACTAGGAGCCATAATATCTGAATTAGATTCCATCAGTGACAACCAGGTTGTGAACCTAGTCTGTCTTACCTAAGGGGAGTGTCCCTGAAAGGCTGACATGGATAGTAATATGATTACCATAAGGCTATAGTGACGGCTGAAGGGTATGAGGTGTAAATCTTGTAATTACCTTTATGCTGCCAGTTGAGCCCAGTTCTAATCAGATGATGCTTGTTATAACTTCGTATCATGGCTATATGATAGTGTTGAAGACGTTGGGCAGACAGCTCGATGTTCATAGACAATAACATGATGTGTAAGCTCATGAGATCCATTTATGGACTCAAACAAGTTTCTCTAGGCAATTTCTTTGTTTGATAATCAAAGGAGTTTGATTTAGTCAAAAGAAGGATATGCCCAATGTGCAAGATGGATAGTGGGAGTGTGTTACGATTTTTGAGTAGGGTATTGGATACCTCTCTCATGAATCATCTCCCCATGTCACAGTCAATTAATGTTTGGTAATTCAAGATCTTTACGAAAGCACTTGGATTAGCAGTTCTTATTTTAGAAATGAGAATCTATAGTGATAGATTTAACTGCTGTTAGATTATTGTTTACCTATATAGATGTGATGCTAAAAGAAGTTTAGCATAGATCACAAGATCTATCTGTGTTAGGACGTTAGTCCTAAAGATAAGGTGAAAGATGATGCTTATGGAAGGTTTCCTTCGCTACTGCGATAGAAACCATCATAAAGGTAATGCCGGATGTTCATAGTCCATGAATAGTCATGAGCAAGTATGAAAGTAAATCTGGTGAATGTCGAGAACATCCTTAAGTTGAGGAAGTTCCTAGTTTATCGAAACTTGGAATTAAATAAACGTAGATATACAGACGTAGATCCTGAGTCTTATGAAGGCAAGTGGGAGCTACTGTCTGGGTTTGCAATCACTTTGAATAAGTGATACAGTGAGCTGGAAATGTTCTTAGCTATGGGTCACCGTAAATTCTACAACCAGGCCAAAACACAGTAGTGCCTTGGAGGCGCAGCGGGAGCGATACATGGATCAGAAGGTTCATTCACGAACCTTGTGCGGTTTTTCCACCTTTTCTATATAGCTGATATAGTAAGTGGATTCATTGCTTGAAGCAAGGACCAGGGTCTCGTCAGAGATTCATGTGTCTGTTGAGGCGGTTCTTTTGACTTGGTCATTTGGAACATGATATGAAGATAGTATGAGTCCCCATGGATAGCGATCTGTTTATGGCTAGGGCTAGTTGTGAGTATTACATGAGATTCTTGTGTTTCAACTTGGTCTTGTGTGTGCGAGTGATTGGTTTTAGGCCAAGTGGGAGATTGTTGGAATAGTGTCCTAAACCCAATCGGGTTGGACCGGATCCGACCGGGTCGGATCATTTCTACTATTTCTTTATGTTTATACATATATTAAATGGCTTTTCTGTTGTCATATATTTGTTCTTTTAAAGAACCAATTGTGAATTGTTATATGATAACGTCCTTAGTATTAAACTGTGGTAGAGAAACCATGATAGGCGATTATGGTTGATGAGATCTCTAATCACTTTGATAAGTTTGATACTTAAATGTCTCTAGGCTGATGTACTATTAAACAGGACATTGATAGTATAAACAGACTAGCACGTATTAGATGTCTTCGTCTTTAAGGCGAGATAGATCTCGTCTATCGAAGTGTAGAGACACTTGGGTATGCGTGGGCGTGTATTAGAGATGCGACGACGTTAGATCGACCCACTTACACGGTTAAGTGTCACACTATGTGGCGGTTGTGTAATTATCCTTAGGACCGGAGTCTTCATGGCATCACGGTGTGGATTGTCATGCTTTGACACTATTGAGGTTTCCCCTAGCCATGGGGCGATCATGCGGTAGTGATTGGGTATGATATTGAAGCATGCGGAGTATACATGATTGGTCGTCCGGGAATCGCGTATCCTATGATTGGGATCGAATATCCGAAATGGCCTTCTTATAAGGAATGTCTTACTCTCGTGAATCTTTGCAAAGTGAGAGTAAATGTGTTACTTCGAGAGAGCATGATATCCAGATTATAAGATACGGTCGTTGATGTTTTGACACTCGTCTAACGACCGTATGGATATTATTACAATGATAGGATTGTAAGTTACACGCAATGGCTGTTTCACATGAAAGGTAGTAGTCATTGCATTTGACTCTTCCGATGATTGGGGGTCACGGTGTGTTGCTGACGCGCTATCCCGTGATCGTTAGGTATGAAGGGCATTTTCGTAATTTGCACTTTGTGTCTACGGCCAACATATTCGGAAGCCTATCGGGTCACACACATAAGAACATCTAGCGGATTAAAATGTGGTTATAGATGATAACCAAATAAGGAAAGTTTATCTCGAGACTATAAAGGTTATAGTGGTAAATTAATATGGTGGTATTTATTTATTATGAATAAATTAAATACAAGATATTAATAATATTATATTAATTAAAGAATATTCGGAAGCCAATTTATGGCTAAAGGTGGTGCAACTTATTAGTGTATAAGATACACTTGGATTGTGCAATTTAATTAATAGTATTACCAAATATTAATATAAGATATTAATATATATATATATATATATAAATATATAGTCACATGCGTGTGTGTGTACATTACATGCAAATTAGATTTGCATGCATGCGCACCATGTGTGGATATATATATATATATATATATATATATATATATATATATATATATATATATATATATATATATATAATATAGATTTATTTGTGTAATATATATATGTGATATATATATATACATGTGTAAATTGATTTATGGTAATATAATGTCAATATAAGATATTGACAATATCTTGGAAATAATCAATATATGATATTGACAATATCCTAGATTTATTTAATATTAGATATTGTAATAAATGAGATAAATCAATCAATTATATTTTCCTTATTTTATTGGAGAAAGATTTTCTTCCTTTCCACTCTATTATTGGCGCCACTTATCACTATAAATAAGAGGTGAGTGTCAAGCTCTTTTGTACATCACAGGCAAGAGCTCATAGTTCTTGTGTAAAATAGAGAGCATCTTTTGGAGAGTTAGAGAGAGGGGAAAAAGGCCGGTCTAGCAACCGGAGTTTTCCAGTAGCAATCCATGATGGGATTCCGGCGGACTGTTCGTGTGGACTAGCGGTAGAGGCCAAACACTTGGGCGGCTCTATGCAGAACTACTCTCCTTAGACGGTTAAAGTGTCGATCTTATAGATCAACCAAGGCAACCACCGTCTACTAACTCGTTTGTTTATTGCTTAAACGAAGTCGATCCTGGTTAAAAGGAAATAAAATTTTAAATTCCGCTGCGTTCCTGCGTAGATTTCCTAACATGGCCGTCTACCCGGATTTCGACATGTCTAAGCTTGCTGCGCCGTAATTTTATGATACTGAGGCGGAGAAGTTGTATGACTAGTAGGGCGAGGAGTTCCAACGAGGGGAATCTCTTGCCTAGAAGTATGGTCCTTCGACTTCCGATGCCGAGCCGACCCCTGCTGTACTCGAGCCGACTCCTGACGCTACCTCATAAGTGTTGTTCTGTGAATTTTGTCTTCGTAGAACTTTTATTCGACTTTTTGAACTTGGATCTGTATAACTCGAATTTGGTCTGTATAATCTTTCTGATCATACTTTGGCTCGTTTTGGCTGATCATGTCGACCTGACCTTATTTTGCATTGATTTTTGTGGTATTTTGTTTCCTTTTATTTTTATTATTTATCTTTCATGTCTCAATGTCTTTTAGCTCTTCGTTTGTAGGTCCTCTGGCCCTATTTTCTATTTGCTTTATCGATGTCGTGTTGCCCTCCAAGTGTATTATGAACCTTTGGTTCTTATTGCACTTGCGAGTCTAGTCTAGCTGAGATCGACCTAGTTGTCTTAGCATTTTTTCGTCTCTCGGACTAGTTTTGCTATGGGCAGGTCGATGCTCTGGGCGTTAGGTCGGACTTTGTGAACCGTCCCTCAGCCTTGGCATTTTTTGCCCCTTAGGCTCGTTTTGCTTTTGGTTGGTCGATTTTATGGGCGTTTGGTCCGACTTTGCGAACTCTTCCCTTGCCTTAGCATTTTTTGCCTTGTAAGCTCGTTTTGCTTTAGGTAATATTGAGGGGTCCGACTTGCGGATTTCCCCTTCTCGTAGTCGATTGCATTGCCTTTGACATTTTGTATCGTATTAGACTTATAATGTTAACGCTGTAGAACCTGAAAAACGTAAAAGCATCTCAAGAAAATATATGTTTATTATAATATCCATAAAATGGTCACACTGACTTATTACAAAGCATAAAAAAGTAAGACTAAATCGAGATAAAGTGTAATTAAACGTAATACTTCCTCAGATTATTGGCGTGCCATTTCTGAGGAACGGTAGGTCCATCTGCTCGTCCGAGTTGGTAGGATCCTTTGGAATGAACCTTTAGGATCTGATATGGGCCTTCCCAATTCGGGTCTAACTTGCCAGCCGCTTCTTGTCGAATTGCTTCATTATTTATGAGGACCAAATCTCCGACTTTGAAGTATTTGTACTTGACCCTTGAGTTGTAATACTTTGAGTTCTTCTGTTTGTATCTCGCCATTCGAGCTGAAGCTATTTCTCTTCGCTCCTCAACATAATCTTTTTCATGTCGAAGATCAGGAGCGTTGGTTTCGACGTTGTATGCTAGAACTCGATGAAAGGGAAAACTGATCTCCGCGGGAATTACCGGCTCGCATCCGTAGACCAGAGAGAAGGGTGTTTCTCCCGCGAATAATTTGGAGCCGTCCTATACGACCATGGGATGCTCGGAAGTTGTGCTGCCCAGTCTCAACCTTCGGCTTTTTAGTCTCTTTTTCAACCTTATCTTGATCTGTCGATTTGTCTGCTCGACTTGACCATTTGCTTACGGTTGAGCTACCGAGGTGAAGCGCTGACTGATATGATACTCGTTGCACCATTCTCTAAATTTCGGTCATCGAACTGAGTGCCATTATCGGAGATCAGAGCCTTAGGAATTCCATACCTGCATAAAATATCGACTCACAATAATTTTTTGATGGTCGAAGCTCTGATGTCGGTCAAAGCCTAGGCTTCGACCCATTTCATGAAGTAGTCCACTGCGACGACCACGTATCTATTGTTGCCTGGAGCTCGGGGTAGAGGTCCGACTATGTCGACGTCCCACTGATCAAAAGGCCAGGCTGACGAGATGACGTTCATTTCTTAGGCCTGTTGATGAGTGATATTGTCATGGATTTGACAAGTTCTAAACCACTGAACTAAGCTGTTCGCATCTTATTGCATCGACGGCCAAAAATACCCAGCTAGCATGCACTTTCGAGCAAGCATGCTTGCTCCGCAATGATTTCCACAAGCTCCTCTATGAATTTCTTCCAGAAGATATGCACAATCTTCTTCTGATGCACATCTTAACCATGGTGCTACAAAAGATTTCCGATAAAGGATAGAATCGAAGAACGCATACTGTGCTGATTGAAGTCGGATTTTCCGTGCTTGTACCTTGTCGGATGGCAGAATTCCGTCCTTAAGGTAAAGGGCGATTAGATCCATCCATTTTGCCTGTTGAGTGATTGATAAGTAGAGATTTCGCAATCCGGCTCGATCAAATACAATTTATAAAACTCGAAACCATAGGCAAAACTCACCTTTTAACCGGCAGTGAACCGGGTCGATCGTAGGTAGTGCGTTCAGAGTCCGAGGTCGATCCCACGAGGAGATTGAATCGAATACAAAAATTGTGTTAAAATCAGAGGGCAAAGAGTATACGAACAAGACAAAAGATCGAAGCTTTTACTATTACACGGCATAAACAAGGATCTGAATCAAGACTTTTATCCAGAGTAAATTTCATCAAACTAATAATCTACACAATCAAAACCATATTGAGAGAAAACAAATCGAAATCAGAAAACTCACAATAATGAAGATCTAAAGATTGCAGATCAAGACTTTTGAATCCTAAATCAGCAAAAGATATCGATCTTGAATTCATACAATGATCCCAGGCACGAACTCCACCAAGCTATCGATCGAATATCGTATTCTACTCTGTTTTAAAAAATCTAAACTAAGAAATTGAAATACGGGGCCTAGTCCAGAGCTCTAATCCGACTATTTAGATGTCAACATGTCATAACAACCGCCGAAGCGGCTGGGTTGAGCACCTAAGCCAGCCTCGAACTCAGTCTAGGCCAATAAAAGTCTGAATATATGTTTTCTTAGGTTTAGCCGCACTTATATAGAGGCAAAATCGCGACCTTGATCTAGTTGGGCCGACCAACTTGGCCCATTTAACTCGTCTTCAGTAAATCTGTGATAACTTGCTGTGTAGAACTCCGATTTGAACGATTCAAGATGCGTTGGAAAAATCGTTCAATTACCTACAACTTTCATGAAGACTACTTGACCAGAAAATGCTTCCAAGACAGGTCAAAATAAAGATTAATGAACAAGCATGGTGAAATGCTGTCGGCGCCGAACGCCCGTCTGCCTCATGTCAAACGACCGTCTGCCTTGAAATCTGATTCTTGATTAGGGTTCTTGAGATTTGAACGAGCATCTGGCCTGCCTTGAACGCTCGTTTGTCCTATACGAGCTTTCTCGAATCGAGCTGAACCGACTTCAACGTCCGTCTGGGGGTCTTTTGGACGCCCGTCCAGCTGAAAACATAACTTTCTGAATGAAGTGCCAATACTGTGGACGCCCGTCTGGAATGTGCAGACGCCCGTCTGGAATGTGTAGACGTCCGTCTGAAATAGCTTCACGGCAGACGCCCGTCTGGAGTATAGCAAACGCCCGTCTGGCTTGTCTTCACTCCAAACTTGGCTTTTCTTCCACTTTCATTCAATTCTCGTACCACGAACATGTCTCTTAGTACAAAACATCGCCTTCCGGGTCCTCGAGTCACCTAAGTCCTGCAATAACATAGACGAACAAACACCACGCGTAATTCCGCAAGACAAAAGTACTCGGAAAAGAGTGAAATATCGTCAAAAAGGCGGAGTTCCCTATCGATATGAAAGTTTAACTCCCCGTGCCTATAAATCTCGATATTACTCTCAAACAGGTCTAAATCTACCCAAAACATGCCAATAAAGTGATAAACGGGGGCTAGATCACATACAAAAGTGTAGTGAAGTTGACTCCCATCAACCACCCCACACTTAGCCTTTGCTCGTCCTCGAGTAAATTAGGCATATTAAAAGAGACCAAGGGATCAACATCACAAACGCGTATAAAAACACTCACATTCCAAAGTAAAAGATAAGTAAATCAGTGAATACAAACATCTTGACTCAATCGTTATCAGACAAACGGAATGTGTATGTGTGAAAATTAGCTTCCAAGTCATAGACCAAATCTCCGGTTCGGATTATAGACGCTTAGCTATCGCGACTACACTAGAGCTCATTTTAATAACATCTCCACTAATCGGGACCAACCAAGACTAAACACAGTCCAGTAGGACTTGAAGGGTTATAATGTCAAGCTCGGGACGGGGTTAATCGAAAGGAAAATTTGGGACTGAAGAAAAGAAAATACGAGTGAACCTAATCATCTCATTTACTTTCTATTTGAAAACATACTAAACCACACCAAACTCCTTCGATCTTTCTAGACTCATTGATAAACAACCCCAACTTTAACATCATACTTTCATTTACTCAAAACATCCTCCCTTGACTTTTTTCTCAACTTTATTCAAAACTTCTTTTTTTTATGTATTTTTTCTTTGCTTTTCATTTTTTTCTTCTTCTGTTTTTCCGAACCACAAGCCTCGCAATACATTCCTCGAGCTCATCCCCTTCATATACTAGCTCGCACTCACTAACTCCTCTCGAAGCACGCACCAACTCCCACCCCACACTTGCTTCAGCAAGTGTGTCTAAAGCAACGACTAAGTCCACTCGCAGGGTGATCAAAGGTAATGTGACCAATAATAGCTCAGGGTTAGGGTAATACAGGCTAAGTAACCAAACGGCTCATTTCGGACGGTGGTCAGACCATCCTATTCAAGGCTTAGAGGGGTTATGAGGGTATAATGTTGGGATTTTGGCTTATTTGGATCTGGTTGTGTCAAAGAAGCGCCAGGACTGTCATCCCGTGTCCTACCAAGGTCAATACTTCTATTTCGCCTCGAAGTTACAAAATGGGATCTAAGAAGTCGAATTGTGCTCAATTCTACCATAATCGTTCACTAGATACTAAGGCCTATGACATTGAAGCTAAACGTGCAAAAGAACTTCCGTTTATAAGATAAACCTAGCGTCTTGCTATAAGCATTTACTACTTCGCTAAGTCGTTTACCAAAAGTATGTGAAGTTTAAACATGCAAACGGACGTTAAAACCTTGGAAAATTTTAAAATCCGACTCGAAAACGGACACAGACTAAGTATATTACTGCACTGGCACATTTAAACATACAACTCAAACCAAGCTACGTCTACCACCCACACTTTGAATGAAACACTGTCCTCAGTGTGTGAATGAAAGAGAAAGAAGACTTAGCTTTAGACCCGACAGATAGGCGTGAATGAATCTCGTGACATCTTCTTATAAGCGCATCCCGTATACCTAAAGTCACATAGACAGAAAACAACGCAAACACATGCATGGGACGTGGTCCACGTGCCAAAAGTATGCAGCAGATATACTGGGGATATAAAATAAAGAAGTCATGCCACATCAGTAGACTCGAAACACAAACAATCACTCAAAATGGACCACAATAGATGGAAAAATAACCATAAAGGTAAAAGAACAGAACATCTACGCATATCATATAAAGGCCACAGAGGTCACATTAAAACATCCATGTCGAGTAGTGAAAGCATGTATCACAATCAAATACTCCTCACTATATCCATCGTGAATTCCTCTTAGACACACCTAAGCTTACTTTATTCCAAAAAGTCCTCTCTATTTTTTTATTTTTTTTATTTAATTTTATCGGCAGCCCTGGAAATTTTTTTTATTATTATTATTTTTTAATTTTAATTTTTTTTTAATTTTTTATTTTTTGGTTTTGTTTGACCTAACACAAAATTATTTTTTTTTGATAACACACTTCTCTTGTGCACACCAAAATATGGCGCCACAATTTTATTTTATTTTTTTTCTGTTTTTTTTTTAATATATTTTTTTTAAACCTCACACACACACACACACGATATTTTAGATCCCTCAAAAAGTCATGGTAGCCGAAGGCCCTAAGCCCCAGTTCTAGCCGGACATACAAGATATCAACCTAACATAACAACCCATAAAGGGAGGTGGGTTGAGTACCAAAGTCATATTCAATCCGAGTTCGAGGACAATATCACTTGACATCCCATGGCTCCTATCGAAATCTAAATTAAACAAGATCGATAAAAACCTAGGCTCAAGTTCTAGGACAACCTACAAGATATCAACCTAATATAACAACCCCATAAAGGGATTGGGTTGAGTACAAAAATTGCATTCAAACCTAGTCTAAGCACATAATATCAAAATGTTTTCATTTTTTTTCGCTCTCTGACCTAACACAATTTTTGATATCGACTTTTAAACAATCTCCCCGCCAACGGCGCCAATTTGATAAGTAGAGATTTCGCAATCCGGCTCGATCAAATACAATTTATAAAACTTGAAACCTTAGGCAAAACTCACTTTCTAACCGGCAGTGAACCGGGTCGATCGCAGGTAGTGAGTTCAGAGTCCGAGGTCGATCCCACGAGGAGATTGAATCGAATACAAAACTTGTGTTAAAATCAGAGGGCAAAGAGTATACGAACAAGACAAAAGATCGAAGATTTTTCTATTACACGGCATAAACAAGCATCTGAATCAAGACTTTTATCCAGAGTAAATTTCATCAAACTAATAATCTACACAATCAAAACCATATTGAGAGAAAACAAATCGAAATCAGAAAACTCACAATAATGAAGATCTAAAGATTGCAGATCAAGACTTTTGAATCCTAAATCAGCAAAAGATATCGATTTTGAATTCATACAATGATCCCAGGCACGAACTCCACCAAGCTATCGATCGAATATCGTATTCTACTCCGTTTTAAAAAAATCTAAACTAAGAAATTGAAATACGGGGCCTAGTCCAGAGCTCTAATCCGACTATTTAGATATCAACCTGTCATAACAACCGCCGAAGCGGCTGGGTTGAGCACCTAAGCCAGCCTCGAACTCAGTCTAGGACAATAAAAGTCTGAATATATGTTTTCTTAGTTTTAGCCGCACATATATAGAGGCAAAATCGCGACCTTGACCTAGTTGGGCCGACCAACTTGGCCCATTTAAATCGTCTTCAGTAAATCGGTGATAACTTGCTGTGTAGAGCTCCGATTTGAACGATTCAAGATGCGTTGGAAAGATCGTTCAATTACCTAAAACTTTTATGAAGACTACTTGACCAGAAAATGCCTCCAAGATAGGTAAGAATAAAGATTAATGAACAGGCATGGTGAAATACTGCTGTCGGCGCCAAACGCCCATCTGCCTCATGTCAAATGCCCGTCTGCCTTGAAATCTGATTCTTGATTAGGGTTCTTGAGATTCGAACGAGCGTCTGGCCTGCCTTGAATGCTCGTTTGTCATATACGAGCTTTCTTGAATCGAGCTGAACCGACTTAAACGCCCGTCTGGGGGTCTTTTGGACGCCCGTCCAGCTGAAAAAATAACTTTCAGAATGAAGTGCCAATACTGTGGACGCCCGTCTGGAATGTGCAGACGCCCGTCTGATATAGCTTCACGGAAGACGCCCGTCTGGAGTATAGCAAAAGCCCGTCTGGCTTGTCTTCACTCCAAACTTGGCTTTTCTTCCACTTTCATTCAATTCTCGTACCACGAACATGTCTCTTATTCCAAAACATCGCCTTCCGGGTCCTCGAGTCACCTAAGTCCTGCAATAACATAGATGAACAAACACCACGCGTAATTCCGCAAGACAAAAGTGTTAGGTGTGATGCCCGAAAGACAATTTTTGTAATTGTTTTATTTAATAAATGAATTGACATTATTATTCATATTTATTATTCTCATATTCACCGATGTGACAATAGTATTTACACTACGAAAACCCTAAAGTATATCGTTTATGTAATCACTTAACTCGATGTATATATACACGGGAGGATTGAGTTAGTGAAGATGTACTTAAAATACAATTAGCCCGTAGTGAAGTTAATCGAGAGTATCGGGTCTCTCCTTTAACGTGCTATTAATGCATCCGAGAACACAATAGGTGTGATTGTCTTATCCGGACTTTCGGTTAAAAGAACCTAGTGGGGCATTTATATATGATAGATATATCATATAAATTTGGATTGATTTGATTAGAGTTCACGATATAATTCCGTAATCGAGAAGTCTTATCGAATCAATGGATGATCATATTTATGGATATATCTTAATCTGAGGTGATCACGATCAACCTGCTTGAATCGGTATGAAGTTTGACTTGACGGTTAAGGATTTACGAGTGCGTGGTCCGAATTACCCCATCTTGGCATTGTCTTGGATTGAGTGAGTAGTCCGTGTTATCACAGATCTGAATCCATTCCTTCCATTTACGGAAGTAGATAGACGATTTCCTTATTTGTTAATCCTAGAAACCGATTTATCCATGGAGTTCATATTACAGCGATTAGCTACCCGGTGAGTTGTATGAATTAATTGATCACTAGGGGTTAATGGTAAATAAGGATAAGAGGTTCTAAAAAGGGTTAACGGTAACTTCCCGATTTAGAATGAGCGATCTATGGAGGATTAATCCATATGTAATGATTATATCAATGGACGCTTATTATCATTCTCGTGAGGAGATAAATATAATCTCATAATCGGAGGAGTGCGATCACGGGATTATGGTGGCATATTCTGTGATTGATTTATCGAATATAATTATTACATTCGTAAGATAATTATTTATTTGATTTATCGGAGCCATTGATTATTAGTCCATGGTCCCCGACGTGCCTCCTAATATAGCATAGCTATTCTCGGACGTCGAATCCTAATAATATTAATTTAGTTCTTGTTGGACTTTATTAAAACGATATGTGAATTAATTGTTTAGTGGACTATTAAATTAGTTGGGCTAAATAATTAAATATGTGGAAAATATATTTTTCATAATCTTGGCCCAATTAGTGTGTATTGGCCGAAAATCATAAGTGACTAGGTCACAATACAATTTTCGGCCATAGCCTTATTTTTGGAACAAGAAATTATTTTCTTGTGTATTAATAAGACATGTGCATAAAATATTTATTGGATAAATATTTATGGAAAGAAATAAAGATAAATATTATTCTAGATTTGTTCTAGAATATTATGTGATTATCTTTTATTTAATAGGATTATTATAATTGATTTTGTATTAATTATTAAATCCTTGGAGGTTAAGTTTTACTCTCCTATATAAAGAGAGTTCTTCCAAGCCTTAACACACACAATAAAATTCGAAATTCACCTCTTAGAGAGGAGAAGGAAAATTTCGGCCAAGGGGAGATAAGAGGAAAGATCTTGGAGATTTTTCCGGGTAGCATATCGGAAAGGTTCGAGTCGAGGATTTCCTTCCACCGGGAGTTGCTTGGATCACACGTACGGAAGATCGTGGTGCTCTTCACACAATCTTTCTTCCTTCTCATTGCGGTTCTTCAACTTGGATTTTGAGATCCAAGAGGTATGATCTACAACCCCCTTGTAGATATAGATCTAGTTATTTTATTACGTGTATTTTATAGATCTAGATCCTTAAATCGCTTCCGCTGCGGATGATATTACTAACAGTGGTATCGGAGCCCAAGGTGATCTATATTTATACGTATAAAATATTAGATCTAGGAGTGGAAAACATGTAGTTTTTGTGTCCCAATTTTTTGGTTGGGGCCGATGCATATTTTTTATTTTTATGTTGCGATTGTTGTGGTTGAAGAGATGGATTGGGGTTGATCTTTGTTTTCTTTCGTTAGATCTATTGTAGCTCCTTTGTTTAGTAACAATTGAGCATAGGATTGATGTAAAAGTTGTTGTTTTTTTTTTTCCTTTATTTTCGGCAATTTTTATTTTTTTTGTAATACCGGAAAAACAATGAAGAACACGAAGAACACGAGATGAAGACGGAACTCGATGTATGAACAGGAGATCGGGGCAGATTTTTTTTATTTTTTCGGCGGCAGTACATTTATGGAAAAAGATTTGATAAATCTCTTTGATCAATCCAAATTGATCTTAATTTTTTTTGGCAAGATACGTTTTTTGGAATTTTTTTTTTTCCTTTTAATTTTTTGGCCGTAAGGCCTGTTGATTAAAAAAATAAAAAAATAAAAAAAAAAATTCTTTTGGTGCTGCTTGTGATTTTAACAAACCAAAAAAAAAAAAAAAATTATTTTATTTTATAAAATAAATGCCCCTTCTCCTTTCGGGTTCGCGGTTCGTGGTTCAAGGTTCGAAGATCGAAGATATGAAGACAACAAGATTGTAATTTACTATTTTCCTAGGATAGATTAGATACGGGGGTACCAACAATCCATCTCGGTGTTTAAATTTTCCGCAATTTATTTTTTATGTGTTTGATCATAAAATAGATATAAAATTGGAATTTCCATGACATGCATCATATCATAAATCCACTCCTTGCATACATGTAGAATTTTAATTTTGGTAATTAAAATAGGCATGTATACAAACTCGTGTAATTAGTTGAAGTTTAATTAATACGTGGTAATTAATTAATTTAGTAACTAATTAAAGATCCGAGGACGGGTTATGAAATCGTTAAGCCTTTCGGTGTGTGTTCTCGGTGAACCGCCTTAAAGCCCAAACGAGATCACGTTTTCGATTCGTAGTGTCTACGAGATTGAATGATGGTAAAAGAACAATAAATCTTGGATAAAAGCGGTTCGCTTTATAGGTTGGGTGGTCAAGCGAGCCGGCTCGACCGGTGAACCCTCCTAGTGTGATGTATGCACGAGGGTCCGGCAAGACTAAGCTACACTTTGGAGAGCGGAGGGGTGATTCCTCTTATCTCAATGGGTTTGTCTTGACCCGATTTAAATCCGGATCATCACATATGTTCCAACGAATAGGACGGGTAGGCTTGCCTACGTTACCGAGACCATTCGGAATCCTTGATTTGATGTGCTTTTATGTTAACATCAAAAAGACGTGGTTAGTTAACCCACAACCACTTCCAAAATATTGAGTGGGAGCGGGGGAGGCGACAACCAACCCCACGGCCCTCTATATAGATACAAGTAAGTGAGAGAAGGGTGGCGCCGAGGCGCTTTGATTTCGTCCCCCTAAGGATGGTGTTCGCCCCTATCAACATTCATGGCTTGGTCTCCGAAAGGATAGGATTTCCAGTACTCGTCGGGTCAACGACCTATCCTAAGACGGCATACTCAAGGCGTACCTAAGAGATCCAATATAGTAGGTCACACTCATCATGGGTATTTTTTGATAATATCTAGGCTAAAAAAGGAAGGTAGTCAATGAATAAAGGGATGTTCGATTCTCGTGGGATGTTCGATTCTCACAAGTTATTCATTGATGAGATTGTCTTGATTTAACCGTCATCTCTTTGACCTACCCTAAGGAGGCACTGAGATGCGAGGTTAAAACCTTGGAATGGTAGAGTAGACTTAATTTTAGTTTACAATTCCTAAAATAAATATAGTAGTGTTAACTTGAATTAATATATGTCATTTTATTTACAGCATTATATCCCTTACTAAATTGCTTAAATTTTATAATTGACTAGTATTGACTTCGTTAAAAAGTGGAAAGTAACTAGGACGTTGAACTAGTTAATCGATAATGCAATTAATTTTCGAAAGAGATATTTTCTCTTAAGCCTTTTAAAAAATCAGAGTGACATATAGGTATGTCACTTGTGTCACTCGTATCAAACGAAAGACAAACATAGTTTGATCAAAGGTGATTTCGGACTTCGGAATTCTTCTAGTGAATTTTGAATGTGTAGTAATTACACGAGAAATTTTCTAATTGAAAAATCGGAAAATCATGAAGTATTACTAGTTGGACGATATTTGGAATCGATGAACTAGTGGGAGCTTTATGATTTGTTGTTTTTCTAAAACATTAGAAAAGTGTAACAAACTACACACGTAACCGTTCTAATTGAAAAACCGGAAAGTCATGGAATGTCACTAGTTGGACGATATTTGGAATCGATTAACTAGTGGGAGTTCTATGATTTATTGTTTTTCTGAAAACATTGGAACTATGTACGAAAGATTTTCTAATCGAAAAAATCGGAAAATCATAAAAATAAAGCATTGCTCGTTAGACGGTATTTGGAACCGATAAACTAGTGGGAGCTTTAAAATGATTTGTTGTTTTTCCGGTATATTAGAAAATCCGAGAAGTCCCGAGTAGTAACACTCAAAATAGACATCCCACGGTTCAAGAGTAGTGTCTACTCAAGCGAACATTGGTTCAAAATGTTTCCATTCACGGAAAGTCAAGAATGGGAGAATATGTTTAAAAGTGTTAGTCATCTAAACTAAGAAATTTTTAAGGCTGAACCGAAAATTAATTAACTGAAAATCATAGGATAAGGACAGTGATTTTGGATCACCAACCTATGAATCCTTGGTGATTTTCTCGAGCTAAGTTCTTTGGCAAAACAAGGTAGCAGTGCATTTAACGATTAAAGGAGTAAACAACGGGCAGTTAATTTTAGCTAGAATAGTGGGAGTGATATAAGGAAATGAATCTCGGATTCAATCCTTGGATATCGCGGGAAAGTTATTTTCCGTTTAAGATTCGTTGGAACGAATGGATTTACCTTCTATTCGATAATTTGTTTGTCGCATAGAAAGTGAATATACCATTTGTAGTACGAATCCAAGACTCAGACTTTTGTTTGATAAAGTCAAAACCACTCACAATTGCTGAAATATATATATAAAACACATCTTAAGAACTCTTAAAAGCAATTGGTTTATATATTTAGATAAACGCTTCTTTATATCCCATAGTTAGTGCATAGTCCCTAAAAGACATGACCTGAAGACTGGCTCAGGGTGATTCCTTTCTCCCAATCTGGTTATATTGTCTCAAAGGTTCAATGACTAAGTTTCCTTTCAATCGGGAAAGGAAAATGGTTATAAAGAAGTAACATAGCTTGTTCATGACGACCTTCGGGGTCTAATGAAAGACATAAGCTAGTAGGAGCTTCTGAGTAGTGACGTCTTGTCTGATAACTATTCAAACACTCCGGTAAGTTTATCCAAAATATTCTGAGGTGTCTCTGATTTTGTCAGAGATGGAGTATTCTCTACTCAGAAATGGGCCATCACATAGTCCTAGGGACTGATGCTCGGCCTGCCTCATAGTCAAATGTTTTCACTAAGTGAGAAACCGTTAAATTGCCTTATATAGTTTTTTAGATGTGCTACAATACACTGCTTAACTCAATAAAGATATTAGAAGCGAAATATCGGTTTACATTGAAATGTAAGACCGAGCAGTCTACCTAGAATATGCTTTGGAATTTACGGATAAGGTGTGGATTTGGTTCACCCCACTTCCATAAATATAAGCATTTAGCACACGATGCTTGAAGGTAGGTCTGGGAATTTCGCGAACACGTTCGGTCAGTGACCAATCGTTATATATCTTGTAGCATTGAGAAAAATGTGTGTTATAAGATTCTTGAAATCGGGAAGGGACAGTTATACTGTTGCATCCTTCCTGATAGAGTCCATGAACAGCAAAACCTTGAACTTTGAAGTACGTTTACTCAAGGTAGTTACTAACCGATTAAAATCGAGACCACATCCAACATCGGTTGTTGGTGATAACACTAAATACTACTAAACTAGATCGAATTTTGATCCACCCGAATGTAGTGGGAGTATGGTTTATCCATTACCCATTACGGGTTCTCATGGACTTTGTAGTCCGAGGATCGATTGATGACCTATGGCTCTTTGTGTGAAGCGGTGATAGGATTACGATAATAGAGGTTGGTTTAATAGCCATAACCACGTGAATGGAGTTCGGTACTCGATTCTGTTCATGCTCTTGTAGAACCACCGAGCGCGTCTCAGGCCAAGTGGGAGTAATTGGATCTACACGGAAAAGAGTAGAATGCATAGGAAAGCTTATCTTTCAGAGCAAAGCTTGAGTGGTCTAGAGAGTCAATCAGACCTTGAACTCTCTTATCACTTAGTATTGCGTGATTTCGTTCATAAGCAGAAAATAAGGGTGATTCCCTGAGATTTTCTTGCCAAACAAACGGAGTCTGGATTCATTCAAAAGCAGAAGGGTATTGCCTTATGAACTAATGATGAGAATTTATCAAGGCTTATGTCCTTTGTGGATAAAAAGCAAACCTCTCGGTCATTGGAAGTCATATATTTCTACAATATGTGGATTTGACGAGAATATTGATAAGTCTTTTGTAGATTGGATATCAATTTTAGTACTGATAGTGAATATATACATATATTAGTGTTTGTGAAGGATAACTTTGCACTGAGCTTGGAATCAACATGGGTGTGTTATACAAGTCGAAATCGACAATGCCACAATTCTCTCGCAACAGAGATTTGGACAACATCCTAAAGAGTTTGACTGGGTCAAATTCATTAGATCGATCCTTTGGTTTCCCATCCATCTTATTGGTTAAGATGATGCATCTGTGTATGCAACATTCAACGAGGAAGTTCTACCCTATGCCTCAGGAATGACTCTCTAAATCTTCGGATCAAGAGAAATGGGATAGATTCTCTTTCTAGTAAGAGATGGTCAGGTTATTGAACGTCGATTTTGATCGAATCTTAGATTCGGCGGTTAACAAAGCAAGTTTAGTATGTCCTTTAGTATCTTGAGAGAACGAGGAACAATATGCGGACATATTCATGTATGAACTTGGATATGTGTGATATGCGATTTTGACTTTAAGTCGAGTTGAGGATGATCATTAAGTCGATCTCGGGCTCAGTGTTTACTCAAGACCCATGATTAGATGGACGGTAACGTTTCGATTCTACGGATCGTCTCGAGCCGACAACCTGACTAATCATTAAGACCCATGACATTTAGATGTAGGTGCTCCCAGAGTCACTGACCTATCCTACGACGGCATACTCGGAGTGTACTTTGGAATCTGAAATGGTTATGATATGCTTAATGGGTACTAAAATACGGGATGGGTCTCCATTGCTTTAGAGCAAGTGGGAGATGTAGTTTGTTGTATTTTAAATAATAGGGTGTGCTCTAAAACAATTAATCACATGCTTTCGTGCAAGTGGGAGATTGTTAGGTGTGATGCCCGAAAGACAATTTTTGTAATTGTTTTATTTAATAAATGAATTGACATTATTATTCATATTTATTATTCTCATATTCACCGATGTGACAATAGTATTTACACTACTGAAACCCTAAAGTATATCGTTTATGTAATCACTTAACTTCGGTGTATGGTATATACACGGGAGGATTGAGTTAGTGAAGATGTACTTAAAATACAATTAGCCCGTAGTGAAGTTAATCGAGAGTATCGGGTCTCTCCTTTAACGTGCTATTAATGCGCCTGAACACAATAGGTGTGATTGTTTTATCCGGACTTTCGGTTAAAAGAACCTAGTGGGGCATTTATATATGATAGATATATCATATAGAAATTTGGACCGATTTGATTAGAGTTCACGATATAATTCCGTAATCGAGAAGTCTTATCGAATCAATGGATGATCATATTTATGGATATATCTTAATCCGAGGTGATCACGATCAAGCGCTTGAATCGGTATGAAGTTTGACTTGACGGTTAAGGATTACACTCGAGTGCGTGGTCCGAATTACCCCATCTTGGCATTGTCTTGGATTGAGTGAGTAGTCCGTGTTATCACGTATACGGAATCCATTCCTTCCATTTCTAAGTAGATGAAGCAGTTCCCTTATTTGTTAATCCTAGAAAGCGATCGATCCCACGGAGTTCATATTACACCGATTAGCTACCGGTGAGTTGTATGAATTAATTGATCACTAGGGGTTAATGGTAAATAAGGATAAGAGGTTCTAAAAGGGTTAACGGTAACTTCCCGATTTAGAATGAGCGATCTATGGAGGATTAATCCATATGTAATGATTATATCAATGGACGCTTATTATCATTCTCGTGAGGAGATAAATATAATCTCATAATCGGAGGAGTGCGATCACGGGATTATGGTGGCATATTCTGTGATTGATTTATCGAATATAATTATTCATTCGTAAGATAATTATTTATTTGATTTATCGGAGCCACGATTATTAGTCCATGGTCCCGACGTGCCTCCTTATATAGCATAGCTATTCTCGGACGTCGAATCCTAATAATATTAATTTAGTTCTTGTTGGACTTTATTAAAAGCGATATGTGAATTAATTGTTTAGTGGACTATTAAATTAGTTGGGCTAAATAATTAAATATGTGGAAAAGACATTTTTCATAATCTTGGCCCAATTAGTGTGTATTGGCCGAAAATCATAAGTGACTAGGTCACAATACAATTTTCGGCCATAGCCTTATTTTTGGAACAAGAAATTATTTTCTTGTGTATTAATAAGACATGTGCATAAAATATTAATTGGATAAATATTTATGGAAAGAAATAAAGATAAATATTATTCTAGATTTGTTCTAGAATATTATGTGATTATCTTTTATTTAATAGGATTATTATAATTGATTTTGTATTAATTATTAAATCCTTGGAGGTTAAGTTTTACTCTCCTATATAAAGAGAGTTCTTCCAAGCCTTAACACACACAATAAAATTCGAAATTCACCTCTTAGAGAGGAGAAGGAAAATTTCGGCCAAGGGGAGATAAGAGGAAAGATCTTGGAGATTTTTCCGGGTAGCATATCGGAAAGGTTCGAGTCGAGGATTTCCTTCCACCGGGAGTTGCTTGGATCACACGTACGGAAGATCGTGGTGCTCTTCACACAATCTTTCTTCCTTCTCATTGCGGTTCTTCAACTTGGATTTTGAGATCCAAGAGGTATGATCTACAACCCCCTTGTAGATATAGATCTAGTTATTTTATTACGTGTATTTTATAGATCTAGATCCTTAAATCGCTTCCGCTGCGGATGATATTACTAACAAAAAGTACTCAGAAAAGAGTGAAATATCGTCAAAAAGGCGGAGTTCCCTATCGATATGAAAGTTTAACTCCCCGTGCGTATAACTCTCGATATTACTCTCAAACGGGTCTAAATCTACCCAAAACATGCCAATAAAGTGATAAACGGGGGCTAGATCACAGACAAAAGTGCAGTGAAGTTGACTCCCATCAGTGATCGGCTGCATTTCTGATTCCTTGTAGCTTCTATCAGTCAATAGTTCGACCAGAACATTCTTGCTCGAGACGACATTCAAAGCGAGTTTAGATAATGCATCGGCTCTCTTATTCTGACTTCGGGGGACCTGCTTGATCTGAACTGACTTGAAATTTGGTATGAGGCCTTGTACCACTGTTAAGTAATTTTTCATGGTTTCTTCCTTGGCTTCATACTCCCCCCTAATATGATTTACCACCAAATGGGAGTTGTTGTAAACTAGTAGATTCTTGACCACTTTAAAGCAAGTTTCAGACTTGTGATTATAGCCTCATATTCAGCCTCGTTGTTAGTCGCTTTGAAGTCGAATCGAAGGGTGTAGGGGAATTCTTCACCTTTTGGGCTGATTAGAAGGAGTCCAACTCTTGCCCCCTCTTTGCTTGATGCCCCATCGACTTGGAGAGTCCACTTTTCTTCTGTGCTTTGCTTCTCCTGCTTGAGTTGGATGGAAATTCCTTCAGCTGGAAAATCTGCCATGGCCTGGGCCTTAATCGCAGTCCGAGGCACGAACTCAATATCGTATTCTGCCAACTCCAATACCCATTTTGCTAGCCAACTCGACGTGTCGGGTTTCGCTAGGATCTGCTTCAGTGGTTGGTCTGTGACCACCGTAATGGGATGGGCTTGGAAATAATGCCTCAGTTTTCTCGAGGCATGTACCAAACATAATGCTAATTTCTCTGCTGGTGAGTATCGGATCTCGGGTCCCTGCAATGCTTTGCTGACAAAATAAATCGGCACTTGGCCGTGGACCCTTTCCCGAATCAGAACCGCACTCCCTACTTCTTCGCATACTGTCAAATAAACCAACAATTTTTCTCCTTCCCGGGGTGAAGTGAGAGTGGGTAGCTCCTACAAGTATGATTTTAAATTCTCGAAGGCTTTCTAACACTCTTCGTCCTAATGGAAAGGGCTGGCCTTACGGAGGATCTTGAAAAATGGTAGAGCTCGCTGGGCGGATCTCGATAAAAACCTGTTGAGGGCGGCCATTCGACCAGTGAGTCTCTGTACTTATTTTATATTCCGAGGTGCAGGCATGTTTTTCAAAGTGTCGATCTTATCTGGGTTCACTCGAATCCCGTCTTTTGAGATCATGTATCCTAAAAACTTCCCCGACCTGACCCTAAAGGTGCACTTCTTTGGATTTAATCTCATCTTCGTTTCCCTCAAAACCTCAAATACTTCCCGAGCATCTACGAAGTACTGCTTCATAAATCGACTCTTGATGAGCAAGTCGTCTTCCATACACCTACCGATCTGCTTGGCGAAAATCTTGTTGACTGCTCTCTGATATGTAGCCCCAGCGTTTTTCAACCCGAATGGTATGGTTACATAGCAGAAAGTGCCAAATTCTGTGATGAAAGCTGTCTTTTCAGCGTCTCGAGGATCCATTAGTATCTGATGGTATCCCTTGTACGCATCTAAGAAACCAAACACTTTGAAGTCGATAGTAGAGTCTACTAACCTATCGATTTTTGGCAACGGATATGAGTCCTTCAGACATGCTTTATTCAAGACGGTGAAGTCCACGCACATACGCCAGCTGCTGTAGGGCTTCTTGACTAATACTGGGTTGGCTAGCCATTCAGGGTAGAGCACTTCCCTCACTATCTTGGCTGTTAACAGCTTCCCGACTTCTTTCTCTATAGCTTGGTTTCATTCAGGCGTGAAACTCCTCTTTTTCTGTCTGACTGGCTTCCGGCCTTAATCTATTTCGAGCTTATGGACCGCTATATCTGTGGATAGTCCCGGCATGTCGTCAGCCTTCCACGCAAAGACATCTCTGAACTCGATTAGTAGCTCGACCAGTAACTATTTTTCTATAGTTAGTGATAGGAACATTTTATTATGTTTTGATGATGGCCATACTAAGCTATTATATAGCAAGCTTTGAAATAAGTTAGAATTCTCAGTATAAGTCTCTACTTAGAGTCGACATATTGTATAAGTTAAGTCAGGACAAGTATTGTACTAGTTGGTAGGACGTCAAAGTAAAGCAGACATTCGGCGAGTGAAAGCCGACCAAGTACATGCAGAGAATCAATGAAGACTTAATGGTATGACTTATAACCAAGGAAGTCGTGATGACCTTGGATAAGTCTAAGTTATGGTTCAAGTGATGAAACTTAATGTTCAAATATGGTGTACACCGATCTCACCCAAACCAATGATCGAGTGAAGTACAAAGATTCTCCTTAAACTGAAGTGATGAAGGAAACAGTGAATCGGCAGAGTAAACTGACTTTCGGCTAAGTGAAGGCAAAAACAGTGAAGGAAGATCTAAGTGGAAAAGTCAGATGGATCACTCGACCGTTCAGAGAGCGGCGAAGTAATCTTATCGAAGTAATTGAAATATGATGAAGATTCAGAGGATCATGCATTTAATGCACAATCAATAGAAGATCAATCAAGGACGGATTTTCTGCTATACATTTGAAGAAAAATCAGATCACTCAAATCAAGGAGAATGTAATTAAGGGGGAATCAAGAATAAAATCAAGGATTATTCCCCTCATTAATATAGCCAACGGATGGAATTTCAAATCAAGGATACTCAAGGCTATAAATAAAAGGCATTGACAGACAGATAAAAACAACGATCAGAAAAAGAAAACCAAGCAGAAACTCTGTGAATTTGAAAAGCCTTCTCTCTGAACTTACAAGGATTCATCTAGAGATCAACTCAGACATCAGAACTACAATTTTATATTTAGCACTGAGATTGATCAATTAAGTTTGTGAATCTCATTCACAATTAACTGAAGCAATTGAATCAGAAGTCATCAGAGAAGGAGTTGTGTTTGTGATAGCTGCTGAATGATTTGATCTCAAGTAGCAGTGAAAGAGACTGAATCACTGAAGCTGTTGCAGCCAAGGAGTGATAGTCTTGTAGATTGTGAAGCTTGGGAAGTCAAGGACAATCTTACTATTGTATCTGTGAAAACAATAGTGAATTCCTCCAATCATCATAGGAGAAGAGTGGATTAAGGGATTACACCACCCTGAACCACTATAAGCCTTGTGTCAATTTACTTTATAGCACTCATTTAATTGCCTACGTTATACCTTATATCTGTGAATGTATAAACTGCTTTGAAACAATCTTGTAAGAAGGGACTTATCTGCTGCCCAAAAGCTTTTAATCACAAGAAAAGTTTTTGAAACTCCACTATAGTCATTCACCCCCCTCTGACTATAGTTGTACCCTTCTCTAGGACCAACAATTGGTATCAGAGCAGTGTTCCTAGTATCAGAACCTGTTCAGATCTAATTTCTGGTAACAAGGAGGTCACATATTTTCAAAGTAGTTTTCAAATCTGAGATTTTTATTCATTCACATATAGATCTCTTATTTGTACTTATGGATTCCTCAAACTTTATGTCAAAAGTACCTGTTTTCAATGTTAACAATTTTGATGAATATAAAATAAGAATGTTGTCTCATCTTGCAGCAACTCATGAGGAGATGTTGGATGTAATTAATGATGGCCCAATCACAATCATGACCGTGGTATCCACAGGGAGCGAGATCAAGGAAGGAAGTAGACAAACCCAAGAAAGATTGGACCAAGGGCGGCGAGGAGAAGAGCAAATCTAGACTTTGTTGCAAAAGATATGCTTTTGAAGACTCTAGATAGCAACATGTTCATGAGAATCAAAGATTGTAAAACAGCAAACGAGATGTGGGACAAGCTAGCATTGATAAATGAAGGATCTGAAGCAATCAAAGAAAACAAATTATCTGTTGCAAAATAGAATTTCAAAATTTCAAAATGAAGGCTGGTGAATTCATTGATCAAATGGACAACAGATTCTCAAGCATTATCAGTGAACTGCAACAGCTTGGACACATATATCCCCAGAAAGAAGTATGCTTAAAGATTTTGAGAGGCTTACATGAAAGATGGAAGATCATAACATCAGTAATCAGAGGAACCACAAACCTTGCAAACATTGACACTCTGACTCTGATGTCCCAACTCAAAGCTCATGAATTCGAACTGAACGGTGAAGATTGTGCTCCGGAAGACACACAAAAGCCACACTGACCGATAGCACCCCAACAAAGTAACTTTGTTGATTGTATCCACAAAGAGACACATGAACTTAAAGAAACAGGTAGCTTTATTAGTTAAACGTTTTGTGAGTTTAGCAAAAGAATCCATTCAAAGGAAGCTCATCATCAAACAAGAGGTCAAGCTCAACCAAAGCCATGAAGAAGAAAGATGATGAATACTGGATGCTTCAATTGCAACAAGAAAGGTCACTTCAAGGTGATTGTCTGAAGAAAATGATAAAGATGATGAAAAGAAGAAATACAAAGCATCTGAAAAGAGGAAAGGCAAGAAGGCACTCAAGGCTGAATTTAGCAGTGAAAAGAATGAAGAATCATCTGGTATTGACTCAGATGACAGTGATGAAGAAGACAGCTCAGACAATGAAAAAGCATGTCTATGCCTCATGACCAAAGAATTAGATGAAGATGAAAGTGATAGCCCAGACATTGAGAAATCAAGCCTATGTCTAATGGCCAAAGAATCAGATGAATCTGAGGTAACATCTAGCTCTTACTCTTCATCAAATGCATCCACATCTGATACTGCACAATCTTCTATTCTCCCATTAGATCCAACAGATCTAGTCCAAAATCTCATGACTAAATTTGATGAAATTGAGATGAATCATGAAATTCTGAAAAAGAATGCAAGGATCTAAGAAAGGAAAATAAAAGATTAAAGAAAGAACTGGATAAAGCAAAAGCTGAACTAACTAGTAAGGAGATCTACTCAAATGATCAACAAACAGCAGAGGTTCATACATCTATTGTTGACAGATCAGTTGAGAAAATCCCCCTACCAGTTAAGATCACAAATGAACCAGTTTACAAACCCTCAAAAAGGTTTGGATCCAGATCTGGTCTTGGCTACAACAGTCAGGATGAGAGTAGAAACAATGGTCAACTCGATTCTGAATCCAGGATTAACATTGAACCAAAATTCAGAAAAGGACAGACTATGGTTTCAACCACTCATCATGTACCGGTGAAGTCAAAACCAGTGCAGTAAAACAGCAGACTAAATCATCAATCCAGTCAACCAAAAGCAAGGACTTTCTAGAAGGTAAAGGAATAATTTATCCTTCAGAGGATGATCGGAATGTTGCACCTCCGAAATACAAGAAGAAACCATTCCATGATATGCATCATGTGTTCAAGAAAAATCAATCTAGGTATGTTCTAGACACATGAAGCAACATAAGTTTCCCCTTTGTATATTGGAAAGTGAAGAATGATGCAAATGCACCAAAAGTAGAAAAGTATCGAATACCTTGATAGAAATATTAGAAGTTATTCTGCCATGCCTTGTATATATGAAGTTGATGACTTTAACTACCTAAAAAGAAGATCATTTGGATATATTCTTGGAGTAGGAGGCATGACTGCTAACAGGTATGGACTCAAACAGTGTTGGGTACCTAAACTTAATTAATTTGTTTTGTAGGATGTCTGGTACATAGACAGGGGATGTTCCAGACACATGACAGGAAACAAGAGATGGCTCACTGACTTCAAAGCATTTGATGGACCCAAAGTCACATTTGGAGGCAAAGAAAACCCTAGAAAGATTAAGGGGGAAGGCACAATGCTCAAGAACAATTTGAAGATTCAAAATGTGGTATATGTCAAGGGACTTAATTTCATTCTGATGAGCATCAGTCAATTTTGTGACAAAGGCTACAATGTGCACTTCAACAAGGAAGGATGCAAAGTCATTCACAGCCAAACCAACACAGTAGTACTTGCAGGAAGAAGAAAAGATAACATGTATGTGGTAGATTGGAAAACAGCCAAAGCAGAAACATGTTTGTCTGTCAAAAACAAAAAATCAACCAGCTGGATCTGGCATAGAAGACTAAACCACCTAAATTTCAAGACCAACAACAAATTATCAAAGAACAAATTAGTTGAAGGCCCGCCTGAGATCACATTCAAGAAAGAAAGTCTATGTTATGCATGTCAGAAAGGGAAACAAATCAAAAGTTCCTTCAAGTCAAAACCCTATCAATCAACAACAAGAATTCTACATCTGTTGCATATGGACCTGTTTGGACCAGTCACACCAGTAAGTGTAAGTGGTAAGAAATACACCCTAGTAGTGGTGGATGACTACTCAAAATACACCTGGACCATTTTTATGAACAAGAAGAAAGAGACACTCAAAAAGCTACCAGATTTGCTGAGAAGACTTCAAAATGAGAAAGAACTGAAAATTATCAAGATCAGGTCAGATAGAGGCACTGAATTTCTTAATGAAATTATCAGAACCTATTGTGAAGGAAATGGAGTATTGCATCAATTATCTGCAGGCGGGAACCCCACTGACAAAATAGTGTAGCGAGAAGAAGAAAGCAGAACTCTCAAAGAAGCAAATCGAACAATGATTGCGAAGCATGCTTGCCAAAGAGATTTGGTTGAGCAAAGAACAACACTGACATGCCATACACAAAAGCAGATCAATTATCAACAAACATCATGGAAAGACTCCATATGAAATATGGAATGGTAGAAAACCTAATATCTCATATTTGCATATGTTTGGATCAAAATGTTTTGTTTTGAGCAGAATCATTTGCATGCCTTTGATGAAAAGGTGATGAAGAAATCTTTATGGGATACTCGGACACCAAACAAAGCATTGAGTACTCAACAAAAGAACATTGGTGATTGAAGAATCAATACATGTAGTCTTTGATGAACCAAATACAAATGGTGAAAGTCTTCAAGAACAAGAAGAAGAAGAAGAAGCACAAAGACAAGTGTATATGAATACAACAAAGATGCAAAGAACTATTACGCATCACAATTTTGGAAATCAAGATGAGCCACAAGTCATTACAACTGAAGAAGCACCAGAACTGGAAGCACATGCAGAACCTGAAGCTGCAGAAGCACCAAGTGAAGAACAACTTCAACCTGACCCAAATTGGCATCCTAAAGAACAAGTTATTGGAGACATGCATTCACATAAGAGTGAGAACCAGAAGACAACTGGAGCATATGTTAACATGTTTTCTATCACAAGTGGAACCCAAGACAATAGATGATGCAATTCAAGATGCAGACTGGATCACAGCCATGCAAGAAGAACTAAATGAATTTGAAAGAAATGAAGTCTGGGAACTTGTTGACAGACCAGACACAGCCAATATCATTGGAACAAAATGGGTATTCAGAAACAAAATGGATGAGCAAGGAACCGTTGTCAGGAAAAAAAAGCAAGGCTAGTTGCAAAAGGCTATTCTCAAGCAGAAGGAATAGATAATGATGAAACATTTGCACCGGTAGCAAGATTGGAGGCAATCAGACTCTTTCTAGCTTTTGCTGCACACAAAGATTTCAAAGTCTATCAAATGGATGTCAATAGTACATTTCTGAATGGACTTTTGGAAGAAGAAGTATATGTGGACAACCCCCTGATTTCCAACTCAAAGGAAAAGAAGACAAAGTATACAAACTAAAGAAAGCTCTTTATGGACTTAAACAGGCACCCAGAGCCTGGTATGAAACACTATCTCAATTTTTGAACAAGAATGGATTCAATAAGGGAACTATAGATAAGACTCTATTCAAATTAGAGGAAGGAACAAGCACATTGCTTGTACAGATCTATGTTGATGACATCATCTTTGGATCAGAGGATGGAAAGCTGTGTGAGAAATTTGCAAACCTGATGAAGAGCAAATTTCATATGAGCATGATGGGGAAACTGAATTATTTTCTTGGCCTTCAAGTAAAGCAAATGAAGGATGGAGTTTTCATTAGTCAAGCCAAGTATACAAAAGACTTGATACACAAGTATGGTATGGACACAAGTGGCACAACAGATACACCAATGTGTGCAAGAGTCATTCTTGGAAAAGATGAAACTGAAAAGGATGTTGATCAGAAAATTTATAGAGGAATCATTGGATCCCTACTATACTTAACTGCAAGCAGACCTGATATAGCATTTGCAGTAGGAGTATGTGCAAGATTTCAAGCTCAACCAAAAGAATCACATCTTCTAGCAACCAAAAGAATAATCAAATACTTGAAAAACACTGTTAATGTTGGAATTTGGTATCCAAAAGATGGAGGATTCAAGTTGATATCATATTCAGACTGACTATGCTGGATGCAAAATAGATAGAAAAAACACCTCTGGAACTTGTCAAATGCTAGGCAGCAGACTAGTTTCATGGTTTAGTAAAAAGTAAAACTCCATATCTACATCAACAGCTGAAGCAGAATATATAGCAGCAGGCAGTTGTTGTGCACAAGTACTTTGGATTAGACAACAGCTAAGGGATTATGGAGTGGAGGAGAAAACAATTCCAATCATGTGTGATAACACAAGTGCAATATTTATTACTGAAAATCCAGTGTTGCACTCAAGAACAAAGCACATTGATGTGAGACATCATTTTATCAGAGATCATGTTGAAAAAGGGGATATCATTCTAAAATACATGTCCACTGAAGATCAATTGGCTGACATCTTCACAAAACCACTGAGTCATGAAAGATTTAGCATGTTGAGAAGCGGAGTTAGGGATGATTGAAATCGACTAAATACCAAAGAGCGCTAAGCGGAGTAATCGGCTAAGTGACTTCATCAATTTGTTTAAACCTTTGCCATTACGAGGAGATGTAGCAGGTAAGGCATGGTACTACTCGGAAGTTAACTTCACTGATTGTTAGGAACAGTCAAATAAAGCGGCTCAGTGAAAGAGTCACTACACCGGCTGAGTGGCCAGCCAAGGCACTTCACCGAAATAAAGATTGGAATCATGGGTAAATTAAAGTGTGAACATAATCAACTTTTATACACGTGTAGAATAAGGGAATTATGGAAGATTATTCTGTGGATGATTACACATGTGGAGATCAACTTATAATCATGGAGGTAACCATATTTTTTTTAAAGTGCCTCGATTCTCGGGCTCTATCATTACTTACCACAATCCACTCCCCCACTTCACTCGAATATTGCGATTTACATACACAAAATCACGCCATTATGTCATAAAATCCTTCCATATTCAAACCATGTTCACACTACCCAAAACATCCTATATAAACTACACTTAGAAATTTTCAGAAATATTTACACTCTTTTGCAAAATTACAAACCCTACTTTTGATTCTCTCTGAAAACTCGAAGTATTCCTTTCTAAACATCAATCACTTATCAATGACTTCATCTTCCACAATCTCTCCCACTGAAAAATTTTATGAAAAATCATTCATCACTGGTTCGTTTTTCAAACCAGAACACTATCTCTCCTTTTGTGACACCCACAAGCTCAACGCTTGGTTGATTGTTGTACAAATCTGGGGTTAATGACTTTTCTAAAGCCCCCAATAACCGGTATTTGTTATGAAAATTTGATTGCATTCTGGAAAAATGCAAAGTTTGTGCCTAGCACAAAGAAGACAGAAGTCGATTGCATAAAAAGCTCAATCTTTGGAAGAGAAATGGTCATCACGCCCGGTACTCTCAACAGATTCCTACAACTACCCATAATAGGTCCAGCTAATGTCAAGTTTGTGAAGATTGACATCAAAAAATTCTGGGCTGAGATAGCCAAGAACCCCAAAAGAAACAGCAAAAAAATACAACCTCCCTAGATCAACACTAAAACTTCCGTTTGCCGAATTTTCACCGGTCATAACCAAAAACATCGAAGGAAGAAAAGGGTTGATGGAAAACCTAACTGAGTTAAGGATCAAGCTAATGGCAATCATCTATGAAGGTACTAAATTTGACTGGGCAACATTCGTATTCAATAGGTTGAAAGACCAGATTCGCAAGGAGATTGATTTGTCCATTACGGCACCAAGCAAGGGTTTGCAGAAGAAGGGTGATTTCTGGGAGAGGAAATCTTATGGGTTCCCTCTCCAACACCTGTTTGACGCATTGAAAGTGCAACCCACAAATCTGCAGGCTCCACACAAATCAAAGGTAATGTTTACATACATCAAGGCATCCATGAAACCCAAACCTACTGGAGGAAGAAAGAGGAAACAACCTGAAAGTAGCAGATCAGGAGTGGGACGAAGAACTAGATCCCAGAAGACACAAGAAAACATCCATGTGATTGGTACCATCAACTTAAATGAACCTATGATAATCAGTGATGATACAGCAACGGAGGAAGAAAAACAGCAAGAGGAAATCACCTATCTGGAAGAAGGTGAGGAATGATATGCTCTTACTTCATCTGAAGAAGAAGATATGGATGAGGAAGAAGTTGAGGCAGAGGATGAACATTCTGAAGGTGACCATCTTGAAGCTGATCCGGAAACCATGGAGACATCTGATGATGATCTAACTCTTCAAGAGGTACTATTCAAGAGCCTCAGCAAAGTTGACGAACAGCCGAGTGAGCCAGCTGATCAAACTCACTTCGCTGAACTTGTCAACTCCCCCACTATTGACCAAGGGGAACACCAGCAGAAGAAGATGGAAAAGCAAGCATTCCTCCACAACCTCTCAATGATACTAAGGTTGAAGAGGAACAAGAGGAAGGACAAGAAAGAGTGGAAGAAAAAGGAGAAGAAACAGAAGGTAAACAGGAAGAGGAGGAAGAGGATGAGGATGAGGATGAGGAGAAAAACGAGAAAGAGGAAGATGGAGATGAAGAGGAGGTTAATGTGGCACCATAGGAAATCAATCCAGAAAGATTCTTCAACCTGGACATTCAAACCCTCATTGTGGACTTGGAAAGGCAATATCACATCAGGCAAAACCTGAAGACTGCCTTTAGGAATGGAGCAACCTCCTTCAACCACAAGATTGAAGCTCTCATCAGTCATATCAAGATACAAGATGAGGTCATGGAAAGACAAGGAAACTTGCTTTGCAACCTCCAGCAACTTATCCCTCATCACGTCCAAACCAACCTTGAGTTTCATGCTGAGACGATTGACAACAATCTCAAACCTTTGGTGGACACTTTAAATGCTCACACTCATCAAATTCAGCATCTGGATGAGATCAGAGCACTCTGTGCAACAACTTGACACCCTTTCTCAAAATTGGGAGGCAACCAACAAGATCTTTGGAGAAAAGTATGGTCCTCTCCCCGAGTCCGATCGCAAAGAATGTAAATCTTAAAGCACATTTTGGTGCTGCCAAAAAGGGGGTAGGAGGCTCAAAGCCTGAAAGCTCCAGTGGAAAGGAGGCAAGCCCAACAGTAAAGGGCAAGGGTAGCAAAGGCAAAGGCATCAGGTTTGAAGAAATGAAGAAGTATACCTTATACCTAATTTGAATTATATCTATTTGCCTTTGTCTTTGAATAAAAATATGCAATATCTTATTTCCCTTAAATGGATGAATAAAATGATTGAGTTTTTATTCTGTTAATTATTATGAACTTGACTTACTTATGTTCAAAGCTTATGAGGTTTTGGCATCATCAAAAGTGGGGAAATTGTTAGGAACATTTTATTATGTTTTGATGATGGCCATATTAATTGTTATAGCAAGCCTGAAATAAGTTAGAATTCTCTGTATAAGTCTCCACTTAGAGTCTGACATATTGTATAAGTTAAGTCAGACAAGTATTGTACTAGTTGGTAGGACGGCAAAGTAAAACAAACATTCGGCATAGTGAAGCCAGCCAAGTACATGCAGAGAAGCAATGAAGACTAAATGGTATGACTTATAACCAAGGAAGTCTGTGATGACCTTGGATAAGTCTAAGTTATGGTTCAAGTGATGAAACTTAATGTTCAAATATGGTGTACACTGATCTCACCCAAACCAATGATCAGTGAAGTACAAAGATTCTCCTTAAACTGAAGTGATGAAGGAAACAGTGAATCGGCAGAGTAAACTGACTTTCAGCTAAGTGAAAGAAGATCTAAACGGCTAAGTCAGATGGATCACTCGACCGTTCAGAGAGCGGCGAAGTAATCCTTATCAGAACAGAATTGAAATATGATGAAGATTCAGAGGATCATGCATTTAATGCACAATCAATAGAGAATCAATCAAGGACAGATTTTCTGCTATACATTTGAAGAAAAATCAAATCACTGAAATCAATGAGAATGTAATTAAAGGGGAATCAAGAATAAAATCAAGGATTGTTCCCCTCATTAATATAGCCAACGGACGGAATTTCAAATCAAGGATACTCAAGGCTATAAATAAAAGGCATTGTGATGATGATAAAAACAACGATCGTAAAAAAAACCAAGCGAAACTCTGTCAATTTGAAAAGCCTTCTCTCTGAACTTACAAGGATTCATCTAGAGATCAACTCAGACATCATAACTACAATTTTATATTTAGCACTGAGATTGATCAATTAAGTTTGTGAATCTCATTCACAATAAACTGAAGCAATTGAATCAGAAGTCATCTGAGAAGGAGTTGTGTTTGTGATAGCTGCTGAAGGATTTGATCTCAAGTAGCAGTGAAAGAGACTGAATCACTAAAGCTGTTGCAGCCAAGGAGTGATAGTCTTGTAGATTGTGAAGCTTGGGAAGTCAAGGACAATCTTACTATTGTATCTGTGAAAACAATAGTGAATTCCCAATCATCACAGGAGAAGAGTGGATTAAGGGATTACACCACCCTGAACCACTATAACCCTTGTGTCAATTTACTTTCTGCAATTTACTTTACTGCACTCATTTAATTGCCTATGTTATACCTTATATCTGTGAATGTATAAACTGCTTTGAAACAATCTAGTAAGAAGGGACTTATCCGCTGCCCAAAAGCTTTTAATCACAAGAAAAGTTTTTGAAACTCCACTATAGTCATTCACCCCCCCTATGACTATCGTTTTACCCTTCTCTGGGACCAACTATTAGAATCCAAACCCCGACTTGCTCACACTGGTCTTTTTCGTCTTCCCATAGACAAACATCTTCGACGGGATCAACTGAGATCCAACTCTTCTCCTCTTCCTCTTCGGGAATCAACTCTTCAATCAGGACTTGCTGCACAACCATTTTCCCATCCATGACGATGGAGTTGCAGCTCCGAGCAGCATCAATGTCTCCTCTTACTTCATGCAAGCATTCCTGGTAGGGAATTTCATGCTATTATGGACAGTGGAGATGATAGCGTGCAAGTCAAAAAGAGCAGGTCGATCCAAGATGACATTGTATGCCGAGGGAGCCTTTACTACCATATAGTTCGATTCAAGGGTCCTTCCTCTTTCACTGTCCCCGACCGTAGTTAGCAACTTTATCGACCCCATGGGATGGACCGCTTGTCCTGTGAATCCAAAAAAAGGAGATGCTAAAGGATCCATGTCCTCATCTTTTTGCTTCATCGCCTTAAAAACCGAGTAGTACAAGATATTTACTGCGCTGCCATTGTCGACGCAGACTCTCGATACCCGACTTCGGCTAATTACCGCCTCAATTACCAGCCCCTCACTGTGACTCCGAGAATTAGAAATATCATCTTTGGGCCCATACCCGACTTATGTTGTAAATCTTAGTCTCTACTTATCCCTCGAGCCGTCAGTCGGCTCTCGACTGGCTCGGTCTTTATCATTCTCAGTTGGCCCAAAGATCGTATTAACGTAATTATTGGGCCGATTATCATCATACCTGTCTCGATCATGGTCACCTCTGTTGTTTCTCTCTCGATCTAGAGATCGGTCCCGACGTGGTGATCGGTCCCTGCGTCTCTGAGCGTCACGACCTCGATCTCGATCTTGATCAGAATTTTTTCTTTTATACTCTCTACGCCCTTTGGGCTCATTGCACTGAGACCTATCGACCACCTCATCTAGCTTGCCTTCTTGAATACAAGCGTCGATGTCTCTTTTCAGGTCGTCACAATCCTCCGTTGTATTGCCTATATCTGTGTGATACTCACAATACTTTCTTGGACTTATCTTTTCTCGAGGCCTTTTCAATGGTCTCGGTGTCTTCTCTATGTTCTTTGAGATCATAATGGATAACACTTCCCCTCAAGACCGATTGATGGGGATGAAATCCTTATCATGTAGGGCTCCTTTCTTTCCTAAACGGTCCGAGATGGGTGTCGTGATACGATCCTAGACTGTCGACTTGCTTTAGGTGCTCTGCCCTTTGGATTGATTCTTATTTGGACCTCGAGTGTCCTTCTTTGAATCCATCCAGCGGATTGTGTGTGCCTACGCACTGCCACTTCCCCTTGACAGAATCTATGCACCACATTAACACATTCATCCATGGTATGAGGGATATCTCTGCTCAATTTCATCTATAACCTTGTATTACGCAGCCCTTCCACAAACGACGTGATCAGAAGTCGATCGTCTGCGTCCTTGACTTGAATGGCCTCAAGATTGAATCTCTTCAAATAATTTATCATAGTTTCATCTTTTTGTTGCTTCATATTCATGAGGTGGGTAGCGCTTAAATGAAACTTTTTATTCACAATAAACGCATCTCGAAATTTGCAAGCTAACATAACAAAACTAAAGATCGAATCTTGTCGTAGCTTGGTGAACCATTCTCTGGCTCGACCGATGAGCAATGTCTCGAAGGCCCGACACCACATTGCATCAAGTGTGCCGTCCAACCTCATATGAGACAGATACCTATGTAGATGGTCTTCTGGGTCGGTGGTGCCATCATAAGGTTCTATCTTGGGCATTTTAAACCCCTTGGGTTTGGGAAATTTTTTAATTTCCTTTGTGAAGGGCGATTCCAACCACAACGAGACCGAACTTTTACCCAAAATAACGTCCAGCTCCTGCCTAACGCTATCCTCATCAAACCTTTGATGTTTCTGCTGAATTTCACGTCTCTTTTTCTCCACAGAGTTGGACGACCCACTGATTTCTTCACTAGGGACTTGCTTGGCATTTTATGTGGCATCTTTCTTGCCGCCGTTCTCACGACCCTGAGCCATGAAAGCCTCCGCTACGATTCTGGACATCAATTCACGATCAGCTGCTGCGAATTGATCTACGATAGCCTGATGTTCCGGAGCAAGGCCTTGTTTCTCCTTTGGGGGATCTTCATGGATAGGATCCAACAACGGATCCCTTGTCTCTTACGCATCCATATCCACTTGCTCATTGATCTGCGAACCCTGTTGGTCCGTGGTTTTGGAATTAGTTTTCTTGGCGTTCTTATCCTTGGGAGGCATCGTGATCTTGGTGTATTCAACAGTAGAAGGCCCTCCTTCTAGCGCCAATGACGATGACAGATTATGTCACCTAATTAATCCGGGCCTGAATGAATCTAATGATGAATACCCCAAACCCTAATGCCTTAATAACGTGTTGTAGATTTTAAGATTTGTGGCTAAGTCTAAGAGCGTGTCTTAGATTGCCTACGTATCATGTATTCTTCCAGGAATCAAGCCTTACGCAGTTCCTGGAACATGGTATTTATAATGATAATGCATGCCCTAACCCTAATATTAGGTCGGTCTAAGCTATTTTCATATTTAACCTTCATGGGTCTTGCCTCTTGCCCAAGTTGTCATGCTGATAATGGGTCTTCGTAGCTGGTGCGGACTCTGTCCTCTACACCGACTTAACCGACTTACGGTGGTCGAGCTGGGACCCTCGTCCTACCCTGCATAAAAGTCGACCGTCGTAGCCACGAGTCTGGGCATCGACATGCACGCTTTGATACTTACTCATGGTGTGGGGACCAACCGTTAGACGACACGTGGAGGGGTGAAACCCTGTATTGTCACACATCGCGTACTGCATTCGCAGATCTAAAAAAAATTACATTTGATCAGTGTTTTTGTAAAATTTTGGCTATTCTATACGCCATGGAGTCATGTCTATTACTTTTGGGTAATTGATTACAATAATCAGCCATTTCCGTCATGTTATGGGTCAATTTCCATTTTTCTTTTTCATTGTTTTCCTTACATTAAATTTGAGTAGTTTCTTCTGCTCTATCATTTAATTGATTGCTTGGTTGGGGTTATAGTTGGCTATGCACTTATATTTTCTGATATATTAGGTTTTGGAAAACTATGTTGTCATGGCAGGGTGAGCTGGAAATTGAAGGTCTGGTTTGTGTGCAACTGACATTGAATTTATTTTCCATTGTCTTATCAAACCCAAACTCCTTCAGATGAAATCAGATCCTGCAATTTTGCTTAGTAGTGATGAGTACGTGGTGTAATGTTGTGCTGATCAAAATTTACAATGCTTACATTGCATCTGTGTTATTTTTTTTATTGGAGGGAGGTTGGGTTGTTATTATCCGGTTTTGTGAACCGGTAGTTTTTAATGTTGTTTTACATGATTAGTGAGTTAAATTTACGACTCTCGGTTTTGCTGCTAAGAGTGTTTTTTTTCTTTTTCCTTTCCTCTACGTATGCATGGTCATTGCCGATGTTGACTCGGTAACATATGAAGGACTACGATATGTGGTAATCTGCTGACAAAGAAACAAACTGCGATATAACCATATGGGTCATTGCCGGTGTTGACTCCGTATATGCATGACTCTTCTATCTTATTTAAAAGCCAATTTTTTGTTGTTAAGATATGTGTTTTTTGGTGCTTTTTTTACCTGTTTTTTATTTGTGTATGCTTTCGTGCTATAACCCTCTCTGTTTCATAGCCGCGATAAGATTTGTGTTTCTTATGGTGCTTCTCTGGAATTGCAATATTTTTGCTTCTCTAAACTGTTATTATTTTCATTCTTTATGATTATTGACGTGGTGTTACATTTCAAACAATAGCAAGGGACTGGATGTGTTTCAAAGCCCGGCTTCCTGTTGAGCAATATTGCATGGGAGATGTCGCAGATGTTGTTATGATGTTTTCAATTCCGAAGGTAATTTGTAACTACATTAAACGTGCTTCATGTTTTCAAGCTCATAGGCAAATGCTCTTACCATATACTCTTCGGTCAAGAATTTGTAAAACTCTGAACTCGATTATAAAAGTATACTTGAAAAAAAAAATGTTTGTTGTAACCACAATTGTCCATACTAAAGTGTTATTATTTTGGGGGTATTCTCCAGCTTTGTGACTTGAATTCAACTATGTATGATTGATCTAATATGAATAATTTGCTCTGCAAAATGAAGGCAATAACATCAAATGGAGGGGAAATAGGTAGATTCATTCCTATTTGCAACCTGCCTTTACATCATGGTTATATGTTGTCCATTGGTTTGTCTTCTTTTTCAGGTGTGAGTGATTTGTTTGTTTGACTTCTTTTTCAGGTGTGAGCGTTGTCGGCGACTAAGCCCGACAGAGCGTTGTCGGCGACTAAGCCTGTTCGCTACAATGCACAGCATATTGTTAGTAGTTTATAACCCAAACGTCAACTCGGACCCAAGCCCGACAGAGCATTGTCGGCGACTAAGCCCGACAAAGCATTGTCGGCGACTAATCATGTTCGCTATAATGCAAAACATATTGTCAGTAGTTTGTAACCCAAACGTCAACTCTGACCCAAGCTCGACAGAGCGTTGTCGGCGACTAGGCCCACAGAACGTTGTCGGCGACTAAGCTTGTTCACTACAATGCACAGCATATTGTGAGTAGTTTGTAACCCAAATGTCAACTCTGACTCTCTGCCCGTCGTGGGCTCTCCGAGTCCGCCTGGACTCTCTGCCCGTCATGGGCTCTCCGAGTCCGCCTGGACTCTCTGCCCGTCGTGGACTCTCTGAGTCCGCCGGGGCTCTCTACTCTCTACCCGTCGTGGGCTCTCTGAGTCCGTTTGGACTCTCTGTCCGTCGTGGGCTCTCTGAGTCCGCCGGGGCTCTCTACTCTCTGCCCGTCGTTGGCTCTCTGAGTCTGCCTGGACTCTCTGCCCGTCGTGGGCTCCCCGAGTCCACCGGGACTCTCTGTCCTCTGCCCGTCGTGGGCTCCCCGAGTCCGCCGGGACTCTCTGGCCGTCGTGGGCTCTCCGAGTCTGCCTGGACTCTCTGTCCGTCGTGGGCTCCCCGAGTCCGCCGTGACTCTCTGCCCGTCGTGGGCTCTCCGAGTCCGTCTGGACTCTCTGCCCGTCGTGGGCTCCCCGAGTCCGCCTAGACTCTCTGCTCTCTGTCCGTCTCATACGATCACGGTATCCTCGCCTCGCCCGGTGCGACTCCATGCCTCTATAAGTATCACCTTCACCTCCCTTACAAGTCTCCCGGATTTTTCTTCTAAGAACTACGCATTGGCTTGATCCCTAAAAATGGGTACGTAGGCAGCCTTTTAGGCACAGCTCATAGTAAAAACACCATCCTCCTCCTCTTGCTCCAAAAAGAACCATCGTCTTTCTTGAGCTCCACCGCTACTCACCGGAGAAATCACCCACTATCAGCTAGATATCCGCCTCAAAATCCATATACCGCAAACCTGATATTTCTGACCATATCAATAAATAATCAAACTTTTAATTATTTATCAAAGTAGCATACATATTTATCAAAGCATTCTCCGGGCACAAGAAGGTTATCATGTCTCAATATATGTTTTATCACGCTAAAATGCTTAACTCGTTTTTGTTATAAAAATATTTGATTGAAATTATCTTCCAACATAAGGCATATTAATGGAAATCATGTGCTCCTAACCAAGGCTCTGATACCACATGTTAAAACGATTTATCCATAGATCTTGAACATCATAATAGTTAATTGAGTATAAACGGTAAAGAACGAGTGTTACATCCGTTCGGCGCCATGATGTTGTCGCTGCCTTGATGGGGATTCCGACATATATCTCTCTCTCTTTGCCTATAATCATGATATGTTGGTTTTTTTCATATGCATTATGATAGAATAAAACATTGCTTCGTGATGTGTTGGTTTTTTTGTATGCATTATGATAGAATAAAACATTGATTTATAGGTGGAGAGAGAGCTGAAATTCGAATTGACCTAGAGTTGAGCTTTAATCTCGGCTGTCCATCAAAGCCGAGTTTTAACCGGATTAAAACTCATTTTGAATAACCAATGAATAAAATTAGCATATTTCCTAGGGAAAACAAATTTCCTATATATAAGACCACTATTACAAGGAATGAAATTACTCGGACTCAATTAACGGGCCGACATATTTTTCTTACAAAATACACCATGCATAAACGAGTTAATCTACACGTAATCTATATGATAATGTTACAACTAGATTAACACGAATATACACATATATGAATATACGATAAATAGTTGTAATATTATATAAATATGCAATAATGTTTGCAGTTATTATCAAATATACGGATATGCAATAATGTTACAGCTCATTTTTCATCTATACGATATCAAAACTTCATTGAAATTCATTCATAATTTAAAATGCAGAGGCATTAATACTACTACTGTGTGAATGTTGTGTAAAATGCAAAATTGTATGGAATGTGAAAAATGCATAACAACAGAGACGTCCAATAAGTACTAGAAAAAACCCGGCCCAGTTTAGAAAAAGTAAGTAAAGTAATTAATACTAATGATGGTTTAAACAACTGCTAATTAATGTTCCCATATCGATAATTAGCGAAAAAGAAGGCAAGTAAATAAGCATGAAGATTACATTTCTCAATCGCCGAGCTGGGTAGCATCAGCTTGTAACCAAGCGGGGCATTAAGGTGGTGGAACTGTGGCTCAACTCTACTGGGTAGGGTGAAGGTGGCGGCTGCTGGTCTGCCCGTTCCAAGCTAGGAGTTGGACGGTGGTTGTCCGGGCGAAGGCTTGGGTGGCTCCGCCTCTAGAGCGCAGGGGTCCGCATCAGGCTGGCTTCACAGAGCAATGATAACCTGCCGCTCCTTGCAGTGGGAGGATTACAGGCCGGTGTCTCCTTTGCCCGCTAATACCTGGTGGGTCGTACCACCTGAACCTCCACCTTTTTGCACCGCTATTTTGCTTATGGATTCAGCCTGGTGTCTCCTTTGCCCGTTAATACCTGGTGGGTCGTACCACCTGAACCTCCACCTTTTTGCACCGCTATTTTGCTTATGGATTCAGCCTAATAATGCTAACGGTTGGTTTAAAGAACCCAAAGAACCCTTTTTTTTTCCCATAGTTTTGCATAGACAGAGCAAAACTATGGGAAAAACTATGCGCAGGGGTCCGCATCAGGCTGGCTTCACAGAGCAATGATAACCTGCCTCCTCCTTGCAGTGGGAGGATTACGGGCCGGTGTCTCCTTTGCCCGCTAATACCTGGTGGGTCGTACCACTTGAACCTCCACCTTTTTGCACCGCTATTTTGCTTATGGATTCAGCCTAGCTAATACCTGGTGGGTCGTACCACTTGAACCTCCACCTTTTTGCACCGCTATTTTGCTTATGGATTCAGCCTAGCTAATACCGGTGGGTCGTACCACCCGAACCTCCACCTTTTGCACCGCTTATTTTGCTTATGGATTCACTGGTGTCTCCTTTGCCCGCTAATACACAGTGGGTCGTACCACACGAACCTCCACCTTTTGCACCATTATTTTGCTTATGGATTGACCTAATAATGCTAACGGTTGGTTTAAAGAACCCAAAGAACCCTTTTTTTTCCCATAGTTTTGCGTAGGCGAGAAAGAAAAATGGAAAAAATATCTTGCAGGGTCCGCATCAGTCGGGCTTCACAGAGCAATGATAACCTGCCTCCTCCTTGCAGTGGGAGGATTACGGGCCGGTGTCTCCTTTGCCCGCTAATACCTGGTGGGTCGTACCACTTGAACCTCCACCTTTTTGCACCGCTATTTTGCTTATGGATTCAAATTCAGCTAATACCAGTGGGTCGTACCACATGAACCTCCACCTTTTGCACCGCTATATTTTGCTTATGGATTCAGCCTAGCTAATACCTCGGTGGGTCGTACCACACGAACCTCCACCTTTTGCACCGCTTATTTTGCTTATGGATTCAATTTAGCTAATAATACAGTGGGTCGTACCACCTGAACCTCCACCTTTTTGCACCGCTATTTTGCTTATGGATTCAGCCTAATAATGCTAACGGTTGGTTTAAGGAACCCAAAGAACCCTTTTTTTTTTTCCCATAGTTTTGCATAGACAGAGCATTTGAAAATTTACATGGTTTTGATTGATCCTGAAGTGCTTGAAATTCTTGACAATGAATGTGGTGGTTGTGCTTCATATTTGGTACTGTATATTGATCTAACTTGAAACCAAACAGAGTTTGGGGACCTAGTAGCTGCCCTCATATTAAACCAAAAATAGGTGATGAGGGATCTTGTGAATTTCATTATAGTTTACACTTTACACTTTAGGGTTTGAAAGTTGAATCCTGGAAACTCATTATCTTTCTCCCGTTAACGCCGTTCTCTGTTTTTCTTCACTGCTGTGCTGATTGGTTCTGTTTTTCTTCACTGCTGTGCTTATGTTACATGTAATATCCATCATTATAAATAGTATGAAGCTATAGGTACTTAAGCAAGGGCTTAGCAGATTATTTATTACAATACTTGGACTTAAAGAGTAGTTAAAATCTTGGTACAAAAACTTATGGAAAAGAATAGTAACAATGCTGCCCTTTTTGAATTAAATAATAATGAATCATTTTTGTGCAGCTAGAATTGATGTTTGAGTACTGTCCTCTATCCACTCATAACTAGGTTCACTCCAGGACCTTGGTCTGACCCCGGTTTTGAAGAAAAAGATCATCTCGAGTACCTCAAACACTCTGTATCTATCCAATACCCCATTCCAAATCCCACTAACAATGCAGTAATTGTTGTTGTAAGGGGGACGGTGGTGGGCTGCGTGCACGGTTCTCGACACGAGTATTCCTGCATCCTGTAGAGCCACCACAATTGGAGGGAGCTTGCTTTTTGTGCCATGAGCCCAAGCATGGAACTGCTGGCTGAACATGATACAACCCGAGCACACGCCGACGAACCCGAGGAGTACAGGGTCGTTGATGATCAGATCAAGGGGAATCACTGTGAAGGTAACCGCTCGAGATAGAGCGTATAGATTGTTCGCGAATTCACGGCGTGTGATTGTCCAAGGCCATCTGTGATGGCCTTGGAATGCTTCGATTTGACTTCCGAAAACCGGAGTTTTGCGGTACCATAGTTATCAATTCCCCAATGGTAAACTCCTGACCCAAGGTCTGCTAACACATAACCAATCAACCCTGCTAGCCAGATATGCGAATCATCGGCACCACCTATGGCAATGGACTTAGCTACTGAGATCAGAACGGTTGTGCAGCCGCTTGCCACCCAAGCTCGTTGAGACCATGTCGATCGCAATGTTGGATCGTCTTGCCTGATACCGGCCTTCGACTCAGTGCATGAATGCATTTCTTCGGGTAAAGACCGGTCCATATTGGACGGTTTTAAGTTCGGTTCATTCGGTATCTTGATACTAAGATTGGATGTGGATTTCGTAGTGGAGGAGGCGGAGCAGTAGAACACACTGCGGCGCCATGAGTAGGTGTGGGCATGGTGAAGAGGTTGTGTTATAAGAGAATGGCTAGTTTGTGAAAGTATGGACATTGGAACAACTCTTCAAAATCACTTGGGAGAAAGAACAGATTAAAAAAAAAAAAAAAAAAAATTGTCTTGAAAAAACCAAGTTTTTGGGCTTTCAATTAATGATAGTAGTGGTAGTAGTAGTTATGATTTTGATGGGAAAATAGTTATGTGGTGGTGCTGAGTTTAGATATACGTGGTGTATGAAATGGCTATTCAAATTGTGTTGGAGGACTTTTTTTAGTTGTGAAAATGGTGATATGATAAGAAAAAGATGGATGGTAACGGAATGGTTGGACGTGGTTCTTTCTTTCCCAACCCATTCTGCCTTACTAAAACATCCTCTATTACAAGCTCCCCATATACGTAGGCATGTCCGTGTCCGTGTGAGTCGTGTCGTGCGGTATGTCCATATTCGTGTTGTGCCGTGCGACGTGTCTGTGGCCGTGTCCGTGTGAGTCGTGTCGTGCGGTATGTCTGTATTCGTGTCGTGCCGTGCGACGTGTCTGTGTTTGTGTTTGTGTCCATGTCATATCATGCAGCGTCGTGTCCGTGTCCGTGTGTCGTGCGGTATGTCTGTATTCGTGTCGGGCCGTATGGCGTGTCGGTGTCCGTGTCGTTTTGTACGGCGTGCCGTGTCCGTCAAACCTTTAAATGTTGCTACTTCCGTCTCAAAATATAAATTCGTTTGGTCTTTTGAATTTGTCTCATAATATAATTCAAAATAGATGTTACGGGAGACCAAAAATAATTCAAAAATGATCCATGGGAGAGACTCGATTGAAGTGCGTATGAAGATATACCATAGAATATCCCTTCGTAGTTTCGTGTACGCAGCTAACATTTCTCAGCAATCGATTAATGTAGTAGTACTACTTTTTTTTCTTTTTATAATTAAATGACACCAAGAACTTGACTTTACGCAATCTTAGACGTTAATAATTACTAAAGGCTCAAATTGACCCCAAAAAAAAAAAAAAAAAAAAAAAAGAGATTTTGGTATGTTACTAATGTCAAAATCTAAGAATCATGTACATATAGTAAACCCTAAATTTTGGAGGAAGAACATAGGCTTTCACATAGCCGAAAATTAGGGGTTTAACTTACGATTTTACCCCTACTAATAATAACTAATTCCGTACAGTAAGAAGAGAAAATACATTTCTACCCTTGTAAGCACAAAATAACAACATTAATAGCCTCCTCAATTTGGGATGCGAGAACAAAAATGTTGTATATAAATGCACGCTGTGACATGATCTCTGAAGACTCGTTATGTCCAAGGCTTTGGTTAGAAGATCAGTGAGATGATATGCAGAACCAATAGGCATGGGGTTTGAGCAGCTAGATTGATATCGTTCTCGACTACTATGTGATCAATCTCGATGTGTTTCGTGCGCTAATGGAAAACGGGGTTTTCCACAATATATACGGCACTGTTATTATCGCAAAACAGTGGAATGAGAGTAGATAAAGGCACCTGAAAGTCGGCAATGAGATAGGAGAGCCATGCAGCTCGCAAGAAACCATCGCCATGGCTCGATATTTGGCTTCGGAGGAGATTCGAGATGTCGTGGACTGTTTTTTTAGCGCCAAGAGATAAGGGAATCACCAAGAAAATACTATACCCGGTAGCGGATCGTCTCGTAATGCTACAAGTCCCCTGTTCTGAATCAGAAAAAACTTTAAAAATCAAAGGAGTTGATACAGGATAGAAAAAGCCCTGGCCCCAATGACGTAGTCAATGTATATTTGTAGGGAGCTAAACCCATCCGGATAAAAAAAATATTACACTAAAATATCTAGGTGGTACGTTTGATATATAAAATATTTTTAATCCAGCCTACCCGGCGAACTCGACATAGTCCATTAGCCTACCCTAAGTCAAAATCCTAGCTCCATCCTTGCCTGGCCCGGACTTAACTTTAAGTAATGGAGGAAACGATGAGCTGCACGAAGATGAATACCTCTAGGCTGATCCAAAAACTGACTTAGTTGTTGGACAACGCAGGAGACATCGGGCCGAGTGAGACCGAGATACAACAGCTTGCCGACAAGGCTACGTTACGTGGTCAGGGGCGGATGTACCTTAGTGCTTGGGGGGGGCAAGCGCCCCCCTTAGATCCGGAAAATACACTATTATGTATGTTGTGTATTTTTTTGCCCCTCTAAAAATTTACACTCATGCCAGTATCGCCTCCTTTGGGATCTGCGTCCGCCATCATGACGTGGTAATATCATGAAGAAGCGGAGAACTCTCATCGATAGATCAACATTCACTTTAATAGGAGTATGGACGGCTTGCAACCAAGCATTATAGTGGATGTCTTAAAGATGAAGGCAATTTACTTAGCGCTTATTGAGGTAGATTGTTTGGGGTTTTCGCATTATAGAAATTGACTGCTTGTCTTGTATTCAATCGTTCACCCGCCCTACGGGGGAAATGTCGGTGGTGGGCTGCTTAGTGAGGGATTGTGTATTTCTTTCGTCTAGGATCATTTCTTTTTTTTTTTTTTTGAAAATAGGATCATTTCTTTTGGTTTTTCCTTTAGTTAAGCATACACAAAATATCATAACACACTTGCTAGCTCGCGAGCTATATATATATACTAGATGGGAAGGCCGCACAACGCGCGGCTTGTACACACTCGTTGGATATGAAATGGGGGATACATAATTGTGCTTCTTTGACATTTCCCAAATGTAATTAAATTGGAATCGGATGCATCTTAAGCATAACACACATAATAAGATTAAGAATAAATTAAAGCTAATGTGTAGATTAAAAATACAATTGAGTCCTCTAAAATGGAACAATTTAACTCAAACCCTTCCAAAAAAACATTTTTTTAAAATTTGGCAGCACAATGAGCAATAAAAAAAAAAAAAAAATTTTTTCTAGGCCGGGGCTGATGAACAGTAAAAAAAAAAAAAAAATACGTGGCCACCTTTGTTGGAGTTTCCCAACCAAGGATTATAAATAGGTATATATATATATATATACTAGTAATGCTTGGCCTTGCACCATGCAAGGCCTTATCTTGACTACTTGTTGTATTAAGAGGTTAACTATATTTCGTTGAATATAATGTACTAATTGGTGGGAGTTATGAAAGAAACAATAAGCAATAAATCAAAGCATAGATGTAAGAAGCAGCCCACAAAAAAAAAAGTCAAATAGGAGTTAAAAACAATCAGAATTCAAGGTGGAGCTAACTTGGTGTAAAATAAAAGGACAGATGATTTGGAATCAGGGGGGAGCTATGATCCCTCTGAAGGACATCTCAAATGCACCAAAGACCTTACAATAGGTTCACCCAGCTTGAATGCATTCACTTGAATAAACAACAGATAGTATAGAAAAGAAAGGGACTACAACTGGGGGGAAATGTAGAAATTAGTGGATATTTACAAGGGGAAAGTATTGTAGGGAAACCAAGAAAAATGCAAGGCTAAACACAAACTTTACTACATAGGAGTAGAAAATAAAAGTCTTACAAGTTTAGGGGTGGCGTAGGCTTAGATTACATACAGTCAAAATATATTAAGAAACCCAACCTATTTTATAACTATGCATGCATAGTCATCATAGTTCCATCAGTCTCTTTAGAGGAAGACTAATGGATGCAAAAGCTGAAAATAAAACCAAGCATACAGTAGCTTGGTAGGTAGAATATATTACAATCAAAAGGTGTTCATATTCGATAGCATTATTAACTTAGCCTAAACATTCTTTCCTTTTCCTTTGTTCTTTTTTTTGGGGCTCTCCAGAATGTCGGTAGGGTTTGAATTCGGGATTTCTAAGCGAATAGCTCCAAGATCCTCTGTAGTTATTGTACCAAAGTTGATGCTTCTTTTGGCAGCCGGAGAGTGAGAGCTAGTAGATGGTTCCTGGACACATGCTTGGCCGACTTCCTCAAGAGTTTTTCTTGTAGTTGGTGTGAAGAACTGAGTTTCTGAGTCATTTGTTATGGCTGAATCAGGTGAGAAAAGCTGATCGGCTTCAGGCACAGCTTTTGGAACTGTTGGATCAAGGATCAGTGGGTCAGATGATTCTTTTGTTTTGTCTGCAGTGAATGTTGTGACTTCTTCAACAATATATGTTTTAAGTATCACGTATCTTCGAAGCATTGTATCATTGATTGGTGTGTCATAGTACTTGACAAAGCAAACAACTTCTGTGTTATCCATTGCAATGGAAATATCATTGATAACAGACTGTCCCTGTAACAACATGGTTAACATAATGTGAGTAAAATCTGATTGTAAGGAAACATAGTAATGTGAAATATATATTTGAGTAAGGTGTTAACAAAAGATGGTTAACACTGCATGAGTTGGGAAAGCTGTAAGAAGAGAAACACTGCATAAGAAGAGGAGAGAAACAATTTATAAGATGACAATGAAGCAAGCTTGAATAGCTGTAAAATCAATTGGTGTATGCAGGATTAATTTACTGTTTCATATGTTCTATAGCTGTATGGAGGCTTAATTTATGGTTTTCATAGGTGTATGAAGGCTTAATCAATAGCTGCATACACCAAATAGTTCAACACCAAACTTATCAGCAACACTGTCCATCAAATCAAAGCTGCCTTAAATTGCTCTACTACTTCAACTTAATTAATTGTATCTGCGTCTACATGCATTTCCAACCCAACGACAATATTGATGAGTTCACCATTGAGATATAAACACCACTATTAACCATTACTGTCAACATAAAACTTGTCAAATATTATAACCACTATTATAACTTGTCAAATAGTTTACTGTCAACATAATATTGATGGATCATAGTGGTTAAAATATTGTTGATGGACCATTACTGCAAGAATCATTGATGGATCAACAACACACAAAAAGCGTTTCAAATATCAAGGAATATAAGGCTATAAGAAAAGCGGAAAACCACATAAAGCGAGCAATTAACTTGAGATAAATTTTGGAATTAAGAAATTGAGAGACACACAGGCTGAAGCTAATCCATTTGAGGAAAAAAAAATCATCACGAAATCGCTAAACTTTTCCGCGGCGAATGGAAGATAGATAAAAAAACGACTAAACTTCTCGAAACAGGCACAAGATTAGGCAAACGGTCAAATTTGTGAAAGTCACACCTAGATTAAATCCAAGATCTGGATTAAAAGAAATAGACGAACAGAGACGGGGGTAATAGAAAGTAGCTACGCAGTTGTATCACAATGAACCAGGAACCAGGCGGGTTTTTTTTGTTCTCTTGTAACTGTTTTTAGGCAGCTGGAAGAAGAAATACCATTATCTGTTTGTATTGAAGATATTAAGGAAAGTGTACCTTTGTCCAAGGCATTCGAGCTGCACCATAAGGGAAAGGTATGTATTTTGTGGTCTATGATATTTTTTAGGAGACCCTGTTTCAGCTGCCTTAAATGTGCTACTATTGCGAAGTAATTGTGTTAATCCTATTGCAGGTAACATCTAAGTTGATCCTTATGTACCCTAACAGCCGCGAGACATATGATCATAATAGAAAGGAGTGGGTGGTGAGCGTACTATCTATTATGTGGCTCAAGTCTTCTATCCTAATGGCTAGAGACACAGCTTGAACACAACTGTCATTACAACCGCTGATTGTCCCACAACAGCTATAAATGATGGCAGTTGTGATACAACTGCGTAGCTACTGTTGACAATGCGCCCTCGAAGATACACGTACTAAAGATAGGGAAAAGTACATTCATCTAATCTCTGTAAGTCGTAACTCACAGCTTGAAGATGCTAATGTGAGTTTACTCTGGAACGACGACATTTTATTTTTCTTATAAACAAACCAGTAGATACAAGATTACTTGTTTCCCTATTATTCTTAATACACCAACACTTAGAGAAGGCAGAACATGTTGTAAGCGAAAAGGTAGACAAACATAACAGCAGTGCATACTAAGCAAGTAATGAATAGAAGGTTGTAAAGCACAAAAAAGCAAGCACATACCAAAGGCAAGGAAAAAATCTTTCCTGTAGGTTTATACTCTGCAGAACCTGTGAATAAGCACATTAGAATATTTTTCAGCTGAACCATAAGTGAAAGATGACCATTTACAGTAAATAAAAATTGTGAGGTATGCAAGATGGGGAGAAAGTCATAGCAGAAACCAACCAATTGTTGGCTTTAATACCAAGTAATAAACCAGAAGGAGACAAACATTCAGGTGTCTTTTAAGACAGTGCTCAATAGAAGGCTGTGAAACAGAGCAGAGAAAGCAGGCGAATAGTTTTTTGAATATCTTTCGACGGTATGTAATCTGAATTTATTGATTGTCCTAACTGCCAAAGTTTAAATCTAGGCCTATAAATTTCTGGGTTTTCAGGCCTGTTGTTTGTGCAGCCAGTGAAAACAACAGCAGGGAAAAGCAAGCACAGATAACAGACCTAGACAAAGAAAAGTTTCAAGGCTAGCAATAACCTTAACATCAAAGACAAGCTTGAAAACAACCCTGCCAAATAAAAACATAAGCACAACTTACTTCCATGATGAAAAACATATACCGAAAGGGTGAGAAATCCAAAGAAAATGTCAAAACCTATAAATCCTCAGAAAGGTATAAGGTGGCTATGGTGGAAAGCTAAACAACAAAAAGCAGAGGATAAAAATGCAAGAAGAAAACATGCTAAACCTGGCACAATTGCACTCTCAACGGATTATTAAAAACATTTAGTTAAGTTTTGGGTTCATCAGTACCCGCCTCATATGCTAAACATCTGAGTTAAAACTTAAAAAGCAACCCAAAAGTTCTTTCAAGCATTTCATCAAACATGTGATGTGCGGTGACATAGAACTAATGCTCTACTGTGATGTTACTGATTTACTAAATAACATCATGGTATAGATTTATGCCGTAGTAGACTTGTTTTACTACAATATTATCTGATAACAACTGATGCGCTACTGTGATGTTCTACTTTGATTCTGCTAACGACAACGACATAGATTCATAAAACACAGACTTTATCAGTTTAAGATGTACAGCACCTAAGGTTATCAATTTATATTGTACTTTTTAAAGCAGGGTGTCTTTTTTTGTATTGTGGCTAATTTTCTTTTTATACTTTTGATGCTGAAAGGGAATAGCACACTTCATCATAAAAATGGCCCTTCAAAACCGAAATAAATAAATAAATAAATGGGTAGCATGAATCTCTTTGATACGGGGTTAAACTGAATGTGCATGATCTTTTAAAAAGGGATTTCCTTTTTACATGTGCACAAGAGCTGGAGTTTGGGAATATGAAATTATGTGATGCATTTGTAGCAGATGTTAACTTTTATATCTTTGTTTTACTTCATTTGTGCTTTAACAAAAACATGTAAGGCAGATGTTCAATGTTACTGACATAGTTTGGAAGCCTAACAGATGAAGAGATGCATACAGTTTGGAAGCTTAACGGGTGAAGCGATAAAAGGCTTGGACTGATTAGAGTAAACTGTGACGACAGCCTTGAAAGCCCTACCAAGCAAAACAAGGGAAAAGGGAACATTGCAGCCAATTTGTTTCTGAGGGTAACCCGACCAAAAAAGGCTTTTACATTTCCTTAATCCCAACACACCATTTTTTTTTTTTTTTCTGAAGGCCATTGTATAACCATGAATGAGACTTCTTTTAAGGCAATTGAAAATACTTCAAAGGCGATTAAAAGTAATTCTATAATTCTGTTGGTACCAAAGGAACATTGAGTCTAAAAGCAAAGGCAAAGCATTTACCTTAGTGAGTACAAGCAATCAAAACAACAAATGTATCATGTTATTTAAAAACCGAAACAGAACCTGTCTTAAATATGAAGCTTTCCTTTTAAATTCAGATGATGAAACAGATGGTTAACAGCTATAACTGAACGAAAGACACACTCCATATGTTGATAGACGCTGCAACTATTGCAACCATTTTCCAAGAACAAGCAAGCAACTTTTTTATAGAGGGAATAATCTCTGATGCAGCACTCCCGGAAAACACAACGACTAATCACAAGCAAAAATTTTTACAAAGACGCCCCCAAATTAAAGGAAAAGAGAAACAGATTTTATTGCAACATGACTAAATCAGTACAGAGAGCCAATATATGGAAGAGTAAGGTATGAATTGGAAGGGAAACATAAAATAAGGAAAATGGTGTATCTAACCTTGGCAACCACAACTGGGAACCAAAAAATGCAGCAGGGGGCAGCTTTATGGAGAGCCAAACAACATAGATCCATAGGCCATCATCATCGAGCCTGAACCACCACAGTAGAGCTGCTAACCAAATCTGCCAAATCCATTGGATATAACCAAACTCCATCCTCGGCTATCCACATATGCATGTGGAAAAGTCAAGCTGCCACCTTCTCTCTGGCATACAAACCAACTCCACCACTCCACTGTTCCGAAATAGTTGAGCAACCGGGAGCACCAGTCAGTATGTACGGCGGCTGGGAAGAAGGCTCTGGAACCACACAGAAACGGTGGGTAGCTGATAGAAAAGGCTTGGGGGGATCAACCACTTCTATTATCTATTATTATTATTATTATTATTATTATTATTATATAAATCTCGGCAGAAAAATTTTGGGAAAAAAGATATAGACTCCTTCAGCCACGTGGACGCATTTCACACCTATTTTAACACAAACCCTTCAGCCACGTGGAAGGAAGGGGTTGAGACCCTTCCTTCTTCTAAAGTAGTAGGATATTGTTTTTTTAATTGGTCCTATTTGTTAGAGTATTTATCCTCGGGATTATACTTTTTCCCCAGCTCATGCGGGCTTGATTTAATGAATTTGTTTTTTCATAATAAAAATAAAAGAAATAATAATTGCCCTGCGGTTGTTTCGCGGCAGGGTAACAAGAAGAAGAACCCCTTGTCGTTATTCCCCGGTGAACAGTAGAAACCGCAGTAGAAACCCCGAAAAATCACAGCAATAAAGACTTTTTATGTGTATATCGACTGCAATTTTCACCTCTACTTCATTTCATCACTTTCTTCCACCCTACCAATTCTTGCAAGAATCCAGAAGCCACAACCACCATGGCAGTACGTTTGAAGAAAGCCCAATTTCTCTTGACAATTTTCATACTTTATTGGATATTTACTCAATCAGCCTACGCCTTCGAGGCCCCTTTTCATGCCCGTGATATTTTGCCTCTGTTACCAAGAAAAGTCTCATGGCCTATGCTTAACTATCTGAACAATCCTGAGGACCTCTTACCGGTTTTTATGGGTGCTGTTTCAGCTGGAAACGACACTTTGAATTGGAAAGGTGCTTGCTTTTATGAGAATAGCGCTTGGATGGAGTTTCACAATAAGACTGGTAGCCAATTTGGAGGCGGCACTTTACATCTTAAGGTTGATTTTTCTTTTTTTTCCCTTGTTTTATTCTCTTCCTGTTTAAGTTATTTTGAGTTGCGGTTTTGAGATTCATTCATGTTGTTAACAGAATTAAGTATCTCATGAGTGTGATTCGATTCCTAATTGGGGATGAATGAAATATTACTTTTATTTGCGATGTCCAAATTTTTATCTTTTGTGTTTGAAATTCCAGTTTGTTGCTCTGTTTGTAAGTTCTTTGATAACTTGGCAATAGTGATCCTGAGATTTTCCTAGTCAGGAAGCAGAAGATTTTGACTACTTCAATTTGATTTGGTATAACCTATATGTGGATACCAGACTTTATAAATTTCTTTGAAGTAGCTTGGATAACAGAATCAAACAAATTGTAGAATGATGAAACGGCACCTTGTCTGATCCTGTTCAATAAGTTTCATCTGCCTCTTTTGCCAATCTTGAATTCAATTATTTCTGCTTTCTGATTGTGAGATACCATGGAGTAGACTACCTCCTTGGATATTGTGTTTCCTTTTGTGGTTTTAATGGTATACTTCCTGTTGGATAAGTTTTGTGTTATCTGTTATGTGATGTAATTAAGATTGTAAGAGATAAATATTCCACTTTCATTTAGCACTTGTATGACTTGAAATAGACTATACGATTCTAGGTAAAAAAAAAGAGGGTAATGACCTTATTGTTAAGAGTTTCCCACAAAGAATAAGAATTAAATCTATGCTGTTTCTTCTAGAGTACGTAGCGGGCTATTTTCTCTATTTTTTTTGATGTAATGTCCTTTGCTAGGCTTATTTATCTTTGATAGAATGCAACCCTGTAGATAAGAATATTGGCAAGTGTTCTTTGGCTATTTTAGTTTCTTTATACCTGCTCAATTAAAATTTTGTTCTTCTAGCATGACCTTTGTACATGGTATTATATGTGACCGTTTTTTCTTTGTTTCTAATCTGTTCTTTACTTTTATCCTCTGTTTAAATTTTTTTTAAACTGAATTCTTCGTTGTGAAACATTATTTCTGCGTTTCTATTTGACTTGCTTACGTTTTGGAGACCCAATTGGTTTATGTCAATATATATTATTTATCTTTTACTCTCTTTTTCCACTTTTTATCCAGGCTAGTAATGCTCATAGCTGGACATGCATGGACCTGTATATTTTTGCAACTCCATACCGTGTAACATGGGACTATTATTTTATTTCTCGTTCGCTTTGCGCTTGAGTTCAAGGAATGGCAATCAAAACCGAGTATGAGTATGTGAGTTCTATATACTTTTGACAAAAGCACACTAATGTGGATTAAGCTTGATATGGATGAACTAATTAGGATATACCCTCAACGTTTCAGGTTAAACGTCATGGGGTTTCTATATTCCTAATGCAAGCAGGAATGTTGGGAACCCTTCAAGCACTATGGGATGTATTCCCTTTGTTCACCAATACTGGATGGGGGGAGAATTCAAATCTCCGGTTTCTGCAGAAACACATGGGGGCCTCCTTTGAGAAACGTCCTCAACCTTGGGTCACAAACATTACTGTTGATGAAATACACTCGGGTGATTTCATAGCTATTTCAAAAATCCGAGGCCGGTGGGGAGCTTTTGAGACTCTGGAGAAATGGGTAAGTGGAGCTTATGCTGGTCATACTGCTGTTTGTTTGAGAGACTCTGATGGAAAGCTATTTGTCGGCGAGTCAGGGCACGAAAATGAGGAGGTAATTACTTGAATATTTCAAAACTAAGAATGTCTTTGTCTTTGATGGAACAGCCAACATTAAATTTTTCTGGACGATGAGGTCTGTTTTTGTGTTGCTTTGTGTGATTCCTTACGTATCTCTGGAAATGGACCCTTTTTTCTTTTTGGTTGTTAGGGAGAAGATATCATTGCTATCTTGCCATGGGATGAATGGTGGGAATTTGAACTGACAAAGGACGGTGCGAATCCTCATATTGCTTTGCTTCCTTTACGACCTGATCTAAGGGCCAAGTTCAACGAGACTGCTGCATGGGAGTATGCAAGAAGCATGTCTGGCAGACCTTATGGTTACCATAATTTAATTTTTAGCTGGATAGACACTCTGGATGGAAATTATCCTCCACCCTTGGATGCTCATCTGGTACTGAACTTTTCTCGGCTCTAAACAATTTTACTTGTCAGCTAATATTATTCATTTCAAGGACTCAAGGATTTATCTTTTCAATGTTTTAGCCAGCATTTCAACACTTGAGTTGTTCCTGTATATGTTTTTGGCACTAGATGTGTATTCAGTTGGTGTTTGGGTGGTCATGTTAGTTACACTTGTTCACCGGATCCTGCTTAGACATCATCAATTGTCTTGGATTTTACGAGCACAAACCCTGTGTGAATTTCCATGAGAACATGAGCCATATAATAGCTATATTGAAAGAGGTTTTGGTAATGGATGCTACAGGTTTCAGATCCAAGATTTGATGGAAATGTGATTGTAATATGATGATGTAGTGGTACCAGTTTTCTGGGTGTAGACTTGAATTAGCAACCTTTTGCAAGCAGATTTTGAGTCTTAATTTTTGGGTGTTATTATACAACATCTTATATAATGTCAGAACCCACCGCGTGACAATGTTTTTGATATTAGCTTGATGATGTGGTCGGTTGACATTAATACTAGACTCTTATTTTGAGGATGCAGGGATGATTTTTAGTTTACTTTTTTCCTGCTGCTGATGTTGTTTCTGTGTGCTGCTTCATGTTTACTCAGAAATAATCTCCTTGGTTAACTTCCCTGGCTTTCTGCAGGTTGCCTCTGTCATGACTGTTTGGAATCAAATGCAGCCTGCATATGCTGCTAACATGTGGAATGAGGCGTTGAATAAACGACTTGGGACTCAGGTTTTCTTACAAATCCTTTTGTAACCAGTTCCATTGAATAATTGCAAATGTTGGATGGGGTGTAGGATTACAATGGCAACGAGACTGTTGATATTGAAAGAACACTTATTCAAAACTACCTCCATCCCTAAATAATTGTCACTTTGGAGGTTTTCACATATATTAAGAAATTGGATGATTGTAATTAATATTCAGCCAATAAAGTCTAATATACCTTTGAACATCATTAATGCAATGAATGTAAAGTGTGAAAAGTTGTTGAATGAATAATAAATTAGGGGTAGTATGAAGGAAAAAAGTAATAAAAGCTTTCTTGGTATTCTAAAATGACTAATATAAAGGGACAAATCAATTTACCTAAAATGCGTATTATTTCGGGAAATATTTAGTATATCTCAACCAGACGGGGGGAGGTGTAGCAGTGACTTGCTGCTCATTTATGTATGCAACCTATGGATTGGTAGTTTGTATCATGTGTTTATTTACTGGAAGATCTGATTCAATGCCCAGATACTGAAAACTTGCTAAAAAATGCTTTCTTATGTGCAGGGGCTTGGTCTTCCTGAAGTTCTTGTTGAAGTTGCGAAGCGTGGATCCTCCTTTGGTGAACTTTTGGCTATTCCTGAACGAGATGATTGGGTATACGTTGATGGAAAGTCAACCTCGTGTGTTGCCTTTGTTCTTGAGATGTACAAAGAAGCAGGACTATTTGGTCAGCTGGCAAAATCCATTGAAGTTACTGAGTTTACTGTAAGTCTTTAGCAAATTTTGTTTCTTGTCTAACTTTTTCTGCTTGCAATTAAATGATTTTAAATGGAGTTGGACTATTGAAATAGTTATTTGATGAAGTGTTACAGATGTAATTCAGTTGTACTTAAGTGGGCATCTGAATTGTGAACTATTATGATTGTAAACTTTTGGTCCTTTAACTTTTTTTTTAAACAAACTGGCCCCTGATCATGTTTTTTTTCGTAGCACATTGGCCCCTTATTAGTTAAAAATGATATGTATTTGGCTCTTATGGTATTAAAATCCCCCTTTATTTTTCTATGACACCACAACGTAGCTTTTCTTCCATTAGTTCAATGCAACAAACAGTGTAAAAAACGGATATCAAAATCATCGTCCATTTTTCAGTCAAAGTTGATTCTTGATGAGGATTTTGAAGTCGGCTTGTATGCTGTTTGTTGCATAGAACACCTGAAAATAAGGTCTACGCATTGTTGTGATCAAAACGGGGTTTTAATATCGTATTGGCCAATACATACTGATGGGGGCCCAAAGTATTAAGGTTATGTTGGCTGGTTGAATTTGTCATCGTGGTAGAAGTAATAAATCTTTGACGTATACATTCTGTGATTGCAGATAAAGGATGCGTACATGCTTAACTTTTTTGAGACCAATTCAAGCCGGTTGCCAAAATGGTGCAATGATGGAGACACAGTAAAACTACCTTTTTGTCAGATACGAGGGGAGTACCTTATGGAATTGCCAGGTTACAATACCATGGATATATACTCTCACATGAATGAAAGGTGCCCTACTTTGCCTCCTAAATATTACCGGCCTAGGGGTTGCTAAACTTGTGGGGACTGCTTCTAAACTTGTAGGCATTGATTTCCGGTATGGATGCTTGCTATGTTCAATGCTTCTATGTTAAATGTAAGGCAGATAGATTAAGATGTCATAAGCTTGTTGTTAAGGCTCAATTGTAGTAGAACATTCAACAACACATGTAAATATTGAAAAAAAGGTAGCTTAGTGTAAATATGACGATGGTGCGTGCCATTACTTAGATTACACGGTTCAACTTTGCTCGGGTTAGTATCCTGTGGAGGGACCACTGGACGAACAGACAGCATGCTTTTTAGTAATCTTATCTGTCAGTCTGCTATGCAGCTAATATAAATTTGTTGAAGCTTATTATCAAAACAAAAGAGATGATTACAACTTGTATCAAAATATTTATTCTTGTATCTCAAGGAATGTTATTATTTTTCGGTATCTTTGATAGAGATTACGTTGTGTTCATGTATGATGTATCATGTGCCTGAAGTATCAACAAGCTGTTCCTTTCTTGCTTTATGATCAAGACCAACCAAGTAGTAAGCATATTATGTTGAATGTTAGTGTTTTCATTTGTTGTAGCACATGTAAACATAATCATCAAGAACCTAATGGGTCACATTTTTAAAGAATATATATATATTTTTCCAGGATTAAAATGCAAGTATTAGACAGTTAGAGACTAGAGAGACATGTTGTAAAATTTGCAGTGTAACTTGGACTTCAGGTTTACCTTTTGCTTTTAAGGAAGCATGACTATTGAGTTTATCTTTTTCAACAAGATTACAAGAATATGTTTCTCTTTTTCTCCCAAAATTCAAAACTTGCGCCTCCTTCTTGTAGTTAGGAAGAAAAATGTTTTCTTTTTCCGCAATCATCTAGGTTTCTAAAGAGAGGTGGGGGGTGGGGGGAGATGATGTAACGATCTCTAGTTTTGTGTCTACAATCTTAGGAAGGTTTGGATGGCTATGGCTTTGTTAGGCAACTAGAAAATCGATCAAGAAATTTAAAATGTAAGTTTTGAAGCCAATCCTATAGGAAGGAATTGGATTTCAAAATTGTGATGTGCTATTTGTTATTTTCTTAACTCTCCAAGCAATTGTTGATTATCAGCCGCTTCCTGTACTGTGCAAATGGTCCAGCACCAATGGGGGTACCCTTCAACCATTTTTTTTTTCCTTGAACAATTCATTCAATTAGTCATTCCTAAGGTAGTGAATTCCTTGAACAATTCATTCAATCAGTCATTCCTAAGCTAGTGAAATCCTTGAACAATTCATTAATGTCGGTAAAAGATTGTTTTTCTTTTGTGCAAAGCTGGAAACAAGATGTCTAGGATTTTCAATCAAACATGTCTATTTGTCTGACCTTCCCCTGTAGCAACAAGGAAGGTTAATTTATTGATTCTGAAACAAATCTCTCTCTCTCTCTCTCTCTCTCTCTCTCTCTCTCTCTCTCTCTCTCTCTATAAATGGCAAGGGGCACACTTTAGCGTTAATTTTTGTTTTTGGCTAGAGCGAGCGAACAGGGCTTCCGAACCCCCATTATGTTTTTACCTTTTTGAATGGTTCATGACAGACATCGTGGCAAACAATATATATTAAGTGAGGGTTAAGTTCGTAAACCTTTGTAAATCCAGGGAGGGGAGCTTATTTAGCAACCAAAAAAAAAAAAAAAAAAAAAAACCTTTTGTGGTAGTAACTTGTTATTGAATGCTAGTCTTACAAACTTGTTTTCCATCTAGTAAGGATTGTTTTCTTTCTGGGTAGTGTGCTTTTAATTGTAATGCATAAAGCTGGTATAAAACAGTAGTCTTTTCAGTGATACAACGATTATTACATCTGATATGGTCGTTCGTTCACGAGTAGCTGCTAAGGGTAGACAACATTCTTCGGTGTTATCTGGATCGGAAGACCTTGAGGCGGCACTAGAAACGGATCCCTTCTAACCCTGTTGTCGAGCAAGACAACTTCCATTTGAATCTATTAACCAGGCTATACACAGTGAGAAGAGTTTCTATCTTAGCAAACTCGTAGCCTGGGCATATTCGAGCTCCACCACCAAAGGGGATATAGCAATAAGGTGGGATAGATGTTGGATTGTCAAATCTTGCAGGGTCAAACTTCGACGGCTCCTCAAATATGTTGCTATCTATATGAGTCATGAGGGTAGCCCAGATTATCTGTTTTTATTAAAAGACTTGTCAGTAGTGGCAATAACATTGTTTCTTGCAATAGATTGAAAATAAATGAATACGTTTATTGCAGATAGCTTTCTTGTATAGATAGATTCTTACTTGCCATCCTTTAGGAATGATGTAGCCCCATACTCAATGTCTTTTGCTGCCTTCCTAAGACCTCCAAATGATGGAGGATACAATCTTAGTAACTCCTGTGCCACTTTCCATGTATACTTCATCTTGGTCAGGTCTTCCCATGTAAGATGATCTCCACTTGATTTGCTCTTGAAAATCCCTTCTTGTTCTGCATTCATTCGGTATGAATATTTCAGCCCTTTTATGCATAGCTAGGAGTGTTGCCATTTTATAGGCATTTGTAATTGAGGGGGGGAGTTTGAATAGTAAATACCTTTAAGAACAGCTTCATAAGCAGTTAGGTTGGTGGCTAAAAGTCTAATCATGAAAGTAATCAACACAGATGAAGTATCATATCCTGCTACCAAGATAAGTATGACATTGTCCAATATTTCTTTTTCAGAAAGCATTTGTTCACCACCGTCTTCACCACGAATGCTTAGTAAGCAAGAGATCAAGTCTTGGTGCGTAGGTGCTCCGTTCTGTAGTTGAATCCTCTTCTCCTGTATAACGTCCTTCAAGATGTGGTCAGCCTTTGCCCTATCCTTAATGCTGCGATTGAACCGTGTGAATGGAATGTTTAGAGGTATTGACAACATCCCTTCCATCATGTGATGGAAACAATCAAATAGTTGTTCTCTTCTTACTCCACGTTCAATCCCAAAAAGTAGGGAGCAGATTATGTCAAATGTGAGATTTTTCATTAATGGAAAAACCTACAAGCAAGATCTAAATATTAGCATGGCTTATCCCCAGTAGAAAAGAAAAGAGTAGAAACATACATACCGTCACATTCTGCTTGCCTTCCCAGTAAGTGTCAATATGGTACCTGACCTCATCTTCCATCTTACCAACATACATCTTTAAGCAATCTGGCTTCAAGAAAAAGATACAAGCGCCCCTCTAACTCGCTTATGATCTTCACCTGAAAGATTTAGCAGACATCGATCTCCTAATATCATTGTCACTGTTTGTACCTCTTCGTTGGAAATGCTATCACTGCAGAAAACAAGCTTGTTTGCAGCTTGTCCGTAGATGAAGACAGTCGGTTTACCGAAAAGGCTGAGTTTAGAGACTGGACCATACTTTTTGGCTCTTTGTTCCAGCCAATTCTCAGCAGTGTTGGACCTCACTTTCCATAAAAGATTAAAGGTTTGGCCTATTAAGGGCAGTCCCATTGACCCTGGTGGAATTCTTTTTTCTTGATTTGATCTTTTCCGGGCTAGGAGAAAGATGAGTACCGGAAGAAGAGCAAGTAACAAAGTGAGGAAGATGTTCATCATCAATATTGCCTAGACGACTTGTGAAAGGAAAAAAAAGCCCAGTACAGATGGATTGCCAATGTTTTCTTCTTTGATAAATTTAATGGAAGAATCTGTGTAAGTGAATGATCCTGCTGATCTCTTTTGTATGGAATCTGTGTAAGTGAATGATCCTGCCTCTGATGATGCTCCTGCTTGACCACCAGGCTTCCAATTTGGGGGCTTCCCATGAATTCCCCAACATGTGTCTCTGGTGTGGCCTTGTTTTTTATAGTGGTCACACCAAGTCTTCTGTTTTCTCCATTAACTACAACCAGTGCAGATGTCTCCAGATTTGGATTTGATCCCCTTTGACTGTGATCTTTGTGGAAATCCTTAAAGTGGTCAGAAACTTAAATGGTAAATAGACAACAATGAAGATGGGAAATCCCTAAAGTGGTCAGAAACATAAGAGAGGAGAGAAAGTACATCATGTCGAATCCCACGGTGGACAAGAAAATACAAATGTAGTAAGAAATGACCAGATTCTAAAGTAGTACAACAAGAAGAGAAATGCTGAATAAAGTAGCATTGGAACCATATATGTGCCGAAAGTGGTCAAAGCGGTTGAGGTTACTCCTCATGTCAATCCTGAGGGGGAATGAGAAAAGATAAGATAATATGTTTCCAACACAAAGATTTCAGGACAGGAAGACAACCAACCACTCATACATCCTTTATTGATGTATCAAATGGCACTAAGAAGACCAACAATATAGCGGACACAAGTGGTATACCAAGGAATCTTCAGAGGGACAACAAAACCTCCATGAAGAAAGGATACTGTCAAGACACACCCACCTGACAAACCCCATGGTGACACACTTCATAATACGGGAGTTGATTTATTCTGTGAAAATCATGGATTTGATGTTGAAATGATGGATGACCCACATCATAACGGCTCATTTTGCTTATACTTTTTCATTATGAAGATCATAGCATGGAATTTTAGGGGTGCCCTCTTCCAAGGAATTCCTACGCGATTTGCAATCTATGTTGTCTCAACACAAACCGGATATATTGATCTTAGCTACAATGTGGTTAAAAAAAAGGCTTCATCACTCATTGATTACAAATTTTTTCAAAGTTTAAGCACATCAAGTAAGTTGAACGAAAAAGGGATTGATTATTACTTGATTCAAATCTATCAGGGTTTAGATCAACACCGATTATCCTCGAGGCACCAGCAATTCTTGCTCCTTCAGCAGCCTGATCAAGTAGTTTCATCAAACCAATAAATAAAAATTCAAGAAAAGGCAATAGATTTCTTGAAGAAGCTAGCTCAAAAGACTTACAGCAAGGCCAACAGCCCCCAACCCGAAAACAGCAACAGTTGAGCCCTTTTTAGGTTTAGCAATATTCAAAGTAGCACCAAGCCCTAATCCATATACAATCAAGAAAACTTACGTATAACAAAACAATGCATCAAAAAAAAAATCTCGAGAGATTCCACAACTCAAAATACAGACTTTATCCAGAGGAGCATTGGGATTGATTTTGGCTAAGCAGCCAACATGGACAACAACGTATTCACTGAATGCAGAAGTTCCAACAAAATGAAAAATCGGTTTTCCATTGTGCGTAAACCACGATTTTCCATCATTGAGCATTACACCTCTATCTGTGTTGATCCTAATAAGATCACACATATTGCTCTCCTCTGATTTGCAATGAGCACATTCTATGCATTCCCCATTGAATATTGGGAGTACATGGTCACCTACTTGCAACTCAGTCACACCTCCACTCACACTCTCCACAATCCTAATATCCACAAGATTGATCATGTCAATTGAATAAAAATTTAAAACAAAATCACTAAGAGAAATGGTAATTATGATTGAAAATTCACATACCCTGCTGCCTCATGTCCAAGAATTCTAGGAAAGACAGGGTTCTGACCCTGCAAATTTCAGACACAGAAGTGCCTCATGTCCAAGAATTCTAGGAAAGACAGGGTTCTGACCCTGCAAATTTCAGACACAGAAGCAGCTATATCAGATCACTACTAATTACAAGAAATTAACAAATAAAATAAAATAAAATTGAAGTATGCAAACCTTGGCTTCCCAAAATAATGAATGAAGGGAAAATATTGATGAGCCCTGCTTGAAAACAAGCTTGTTTGCAGCTTGTCAGTAGATGAAGACGGTCGGTTTACCGAAAAGGTTCAGAGACTGGACCGTACTTTTTGGCTCTTTGTTCTAGCCAATTATAAAAACTCCCTCCGTTTTTTATATATATCGCAGAGAGAAGATTCACACAGATTAAGAAAGTAATTAATATGTATCAAATATAGTGTTGGAAATGTATATTTTTTATTGAAGATATAAGTACTTTGTTGGTAAATGTGTTTTTAGTATTGAAAATGTATTTTTTTTATTAGAGATGTAAATATTTTATTGGTAAAGGAGGAAAATGTAATAAATGATGCATTGAAAATATACAATGACAGATAAATAAAAATGTGACAGATAAAAAAAACGGAAGGAGTAATAATCCTGCTGATCCCTTCTGTATGGAACTAGTTGTTTGACTTTAATCAAACAACCTTAAAAAAATTAAAAAAACACAAATAAATAAAAACAAGCCGATTAGAGATCAGATTGACGTAAATCGTATCGGAGGTGCTGCGATTGGGGGAGAATCTGGGGAAGGATGTGAGATGGATCGTTTTAATTAGGTGACGATGATACGTTTTTCGTGCTGGAGAATTTAGTTAGGGTTTTGAGGAATCAGTTCTATTATATCTGGAGCATATCGGAAATGCATCTGCAGAAAGTTCGGCTTTTCGGCGGTGCTTTTGCTATTAATTATCCGTTGGCGGTGGCGTTAGAAAAAATGCACGACCGGTGTATTGATAGGTATTCAGAGCTGTACGGCACCAATGATCGAATTCAGGCGTGTATGTCGGAGCTCGGACTTCCGTTGACGATAGAGATTGGATTTCATCAGGTTTTGCTTTCTGTCAACCTTTAGTCAATTTTATTTTCATTATTTGTCCATCTTAAGTTTCTTCTACTACAACTTTTTACTTTGCTGATGTTTAATTTTTCCATCAAATTCTTCCTTAAGTTATGAAAACCGGATTCAGTGAAATTCTTTTTATTTTCTTTTGTTAATTGCAGCAAAGGAAGTTGATGTATTAGCAAATGCCTTATATATGGTAATGGTGATAATGGGTAAGCTCATTATTTTCTAATTAGACAGAATGATCAAGATGTTATTTTTCCACACACTATTTTTGTATTTTTGTCACTCATTTCATTTTTGTTGTTTAACATAAATTAATGACACAACAACATCAATTGACTCTGGTAGAGCAATCATGAGTGATCAGGTAAGAGTGAATTACCACTAAAAACAAAACCACGTTAAGTATGAAACAAAAAAAGAACACGTTAATCCATAATCTTTTTTTGAAGAAACGTTAATCCTTAACTATATTATAATATTTTTCAATATTATAATATAATGTAATTATATTCCGCAAGATAGGATAGCTATTGAATTTAGGATAGGTTGTTATCGATTTGGATTGTTATCCTAATTTAACTTATTTTTTAAAGGAAAGTTATCCTAATTTGTAATCGGCAGAGTTATGTGCATAATATTTAATAATTTAGTATTTTATTTATTCATATCAAAATCAAAATGAATGTAAAAAAAGAAAAGTGGATATTAGTTATAAGGCCATCGTTAGAGAATTAATGATCATTTAGAATGACATTCGTAAATCTTATTTAGTTATAAGGACATTCTAATTTTAAGAAGGAAACTTATTTAGTTATAAGGACATTCTAATTTCAAGTGGATAAAGAAGAAGAAGGAAAAAAAAAAAGAAGGAAGGAAGGAAAAAAAAAAAGAAAAAAAGAAAAAGATGAAGCGCTCTTTTATCTATTGTAGCCCTTTATATGCTGTCATCACTTAGTGAAAAACTTGAGGACTTCAAATTGTTATTTGATCTATAAAGTTTATATGCAGCAACTGTAATATGGACCTTCCTTCAAATTAAACACATTATTTAACGGATTTTAGAGGATGGAAAGGAAATGCTCACAAGAAAGCTTCCTATTTTGGATAAACACCAATTACTGAACCTAAAGCTTCAATCAGAATGCAAAACCCCCACAAGAATCCAAAAACAGAACAATTACAGAGGCCCTTTTGAATTATTCTAAAATGGGTAGCTCAAAATGACCTAAATCCACCAAATTTTACATGGGACTATTGAGAGAAGACAGGGAAATGTATGAAGGGTATAGCACAGTCTCCAAAAATTAGGTACTTGATGGGTACCCTCTCAAGAGCATCAATAGCTAAGTTTCTCAATAAATTCTTTCAAATTCACCAACATCCAAGTGGGTACTTACAGAATCACTGATGTTTGTTTTTTTTTTAGTGACATTGATGTCTGAAGCAGTGACATTGATGACTTATGCAATGACATTGATGTCGATCACGAGGACATTGATGACTTATGCGGTGACATTGATGTACGATCGCAGGGACATTGATGACTTATGCGGTGACATTGATGTCCGATGCAATGATATTGATGAATGATGCGGGGACATTAAGCTAAACATTCAAGATCGTGTTAAAGAATTGAGGATTCCACAATGAATCCAATTATCGAGGAGGGCACAAACAGCGTGTGGCCATTCTGAAGTCATAGTGAAGAGTCTTTGTAGTTTCACAAAACTTGTACTTTATCCATATTAAAAGCTCCACATTTGAAGAAATGCAAAACAAGAGCGGAAGTGATCGATGCACTTGTTAGGGTTTATATGCGATGACATTGGCGACTTATCGCGGTGACATTGGCGACTTATGCGATGACATTGATGTCGATGTAGGGACATTGATGACTTATCGCGGTGACATTGATGTCTGAAGTAGTGACATTGATAACTGTATTTACAATTAGATAACCGATGCAATGATATTGATGTCACCGCATATACAACTTGATACACACATTTGATAACTTTAACTTTATTTCTTTGTTATCTTTAAATATTTGATTGATGTTGGTTTATTTGATTAGTGTTGGTTTAAATTTTCGATAACTTTGTAAAATAAGCGTATTTCTTTTACTTTTTTATAGTTTAAATGCATATTTTTACAACCAAAGGTATGCATAAATTGTTACAATAACACGCCACCGCATAAATCGTTACAATAACACGTCCTTTGCATAATTCGATACAATAAGACATCATTTGCATAGATCGCTACAATAAGAAGTCATTTGCATAAATCGCTACAATGAGACGTCATTGCATAAATTGCTACAATGAGATGTCACTGATCAAGGTTGTCAATGGATCGCGGCGGTCAATACATCATGGTAGCCAATGAATCACGGCAGTGAATGCATCGGGGTGGTTAATGGATCCCGGTGGCCAATGCATCCGGGTAGGTGGTCAATGTATGACGGTGATCAATACGTCACGTCGATTTTTGTGAAGAAAAAAAAAATTGATTTTATGAAATTTATTCGGAAAAATATCAAAGATTTTAGAATAAAGAAGACGGAAAAATATGAATTTTAGTGAAAAAACTATGATGATCCGAGTTTTAGATCAAAATATATGACCTTTAGAAATATAGTGAATTAAAAATAAAAATAAAAATAAAAATAAAAAACTTAACCACGTTCTAATTCCCTCAGTAGTTTTTTTTTTTTTTTTTTTTTTTTTAGCGCTTTTTTTTTTTTTTTTTTGAGCGCTTTTTTTTTTTTCCTTCCTTCTTTTTTTTTTTCCTTCCTTCTTTTTTTTTTTTCCTTCTTCCACTTTATCCACTTGAAATTAGAATGTCCTTATAACTAAATAAGTTTCCTTCTTAAAATTAGAATGTCCTTATAACTAAATAAGATTTTGAGTGTCACTATTACCCTAATAAGTTGAAAATCGATCCTTTTAAATAATTGGTAAAAAAAACAACAATAATAAAACAATCGTGTATCGATTAGTTAGTTTTTTTAAGTTCGATGTATCGATTAGTCGAATTATCAAATCTGATCAAATCTTGCTACTAATAATAATAACAATTAATTTTGAAAATAATAATAATAATAATAATCATATCAAAATCAAAATGAATGTAAAAAAGAAAACAAAAATAATAAAATAATCAGTATCTGATTAGTCTTTTTTTTAAGTTCAGTATCTGATTAGTCGAATTGTCAAATCTGATCAAATGCTGCTACTAATAATAATAACAAATAATTTTGCCAATAATAATAATAATAATAATAATAATAATAATAATAATAATAATAATAATAATAATAACTAGTAACAAAATTACCAAAAGTAAAAAAAAAAATCATCATATAATAATAATAACTAATAACGAAAAGAAACTTACATCGAATCTATCTTCTTTTTTGACGAAAACATTAGCACAAGTATATACCTTTTTGTTCAAATTGAAACATATCTTCTTCCTTAGCTCCATGGAAGCAATGTCTACTAATATATACTGAAATTCACTAGTCTACATAATTGCCTTCACAAAGAACAAAATCTCAAAACTAATATCTACTAAAATGATACAATATAAATCTAATCAATTCTTTCATGTTCTGGATCATTAGACTAATAAATTAACCAGAATCTATCAAATGACAGCCCTAATTTGGCAAGCAAATCCGCCATCCTATTACAAACACGATGGCCAAAGGTGAAAAGGTAAAAGCTGAAGGATGATGTGTTGCTCTTTACCCTACTTGCAAAGAAACCTAGCAGAGAGAGATTATCATCATCATCATCATTTAAAGGGGTAATACAATTGCAACTATCTTATTTGATCGTAATGCCATCACTTTAGATTTTTGCCTTTTCAATGGTTCCCAGATCGAAGGCCACAAGTTCAACGTGTTCTACGGAGGAAATCCATCTTAGAGCAAGGGAGAAAGATGAAATTAAGGCCCCGTCAGAATCTTTAATCACAACCCCACCGAACCAATGTTGTCTTTGAAACTCGCATCAACATTGGCTTTTAAAAATCCAGTGTTTGGCTTGATCAAAGTAGTAGGACAATGAGTATTGAGTGTTAAAGGAAATAAAGTTGCGCCTTTACTACCACCAATTGGTTTTAGTACAACGGTAAGTGCTTTATCCTAACATGGTATCGGAGCGGGAGGTCTTGGGATCAAACCCTGGCTCCCTCAATTTATTGTGCAAGTGTTGGGCCTCTTTGTCTTGTTGGCCTAGTTTGATCTTGCCTTTGTGTGCCTAGATGGCACAGCCTTGTTAGAGGCCCACACTTGAGGGGACGTGTTAAAGGAAATAAAGTTGCGCCTTTACTACCACCAATTGGTTTTAGTACAACGGTAAGCGCTTGATCTTGATCCTAACATTGAGATGAGACAAATTGTCAACCAAATCAGGATTCCAGAAAACATTCAAGTAAGATGTTAATTGGTTAATAATTTTCTGCATGGGAATGTGGATATCATAAAACCCCCCCTCATAATTTGGCCTTCCAGATGAACCAAACTATAGAGAAAAATAGGTCGGATTTATTTGGAATATTTTCATTGAGGAGCCCGCACAAATCTAGAAATGTATGACTGAAATGAGACATCATATCATAAAGGAGAAATAGTAGGAGCTTTCCTAGAGAGGACAAATCCAATGAGTCCAGGATTCAATCGTGGATTTGTAACAAGGACATAAATCTTGTGTTTCATGAGATTCTCACAAACAGGCAAAGAATATGAAGCAATTCTCCAAAGGAAGGTATGAATTTCAGGGGGAACAACAGCTGACCACAAGTAATTACGAGAATCCCTACCCGATTAGGTGAAGATGTATCACTTTTCCCAATTGACTTATGCTTAAGCAGTATGGAAAGTAAATAGCCAGATTTAACAAAAAGATACATTTCTTTTAATAGTTCCAAGCAAGACGATCCTTAAGGTTCTCTTTATCAATAGGTATAGACTGGATAACTTCAGCTCTATAAGAGCATTAACATCAAACTCCCTACACCTTCTTATATCTTCATAATAGGGATAAAATGTAGGGATACGGCCAAAAACACATTCCATCAGCTTCCACATCCTTTCCCTACAATAGGGACCATGAACATTGCCACCCCAAATGTAGGTTGGTACTGTAGCTCACCCTACATATTTTTTATTCATTCTTTCTCTCTCTTTCTAACAAAAATTAATTTTGAAAAAATTGTTTTATAGATAAAGAATGAATATTTTAATGGTGTAAGGACATAGATATGGAAGCTGATGTAGAGTACTCTGAATTTAGTTGCTGTAAAGTAGGGATATGTATTTTTTTAATAGTATTTTTGGGGATAGGGATATGGAGACTGATAATAATGCTCTAAGGCAGGAACATGTGTGGAAGAAGGGGTTCATCCCATGTATTATTAGTCGAGAGTGAAAGATTGAAAGGGGTCAAGAGGAGCAATCCGGATGGAATGATCTAGAGTGATCCATGGGTCTTTCCATATACATATGTCCTTGCCAGTTCTAACTGTCCACCTGAGACCCTGAGTATGAAAATCTTTGCCACATAGAATGCTTCTCCAAATGAACCATAGGTTGTGTAGGTTTTGTATCAAAAAAGGATTTGCTTTTAAGATACTTGGCTTTGAGAATATAATTTGTCAGAGAATGGGTTTGAAGAATTCTCTAGATCTGTTTAGTAAGTAAAGCCTTTTTGAAAAGTTCCACATTGCAAAAGCACAGGCCACCTTTGTTTTTAGGAGTAAAAATTGTGTCCCAAGAAATCCAGGCCATAAAAGATTTATTAGGGTTGTTGCACCTCCAGAATTTTCGAACCATGCCCAAGATTTCATTAAGAAGCTTCTCAGGGATGTTAATAAAGCACTTCATCAGATGGTTGGAAAAGATTGGATCATAGACTTGATTAGGCTTCTTTGCTGGAGGGGTAAGATGCATAAATTTCCATCCATTCAAAGTATTCCAGGTTTTATCATTGAGGTATCGAAAGATTTCATATTTAGGTCATCATACCATGAAGGGGAGTCCCAGGTGTTTGCTTGTGCAAATCCCAATAAGAATGGAAAGAATCTTAAGGATAGGATTTTGGATTTCAAATTGACTCCCTCACTAACGAAAACATTTGATTTCAAGAGAGTAACTTTCTTGCTTGAAAGACACTCATAGCAGAAAAAAGGTTTGCATGAGTTCGGTTGCATTGGAGTTAAAGGCTTGGAAAACATGATGCATTCATCTGTAGAAGGAGGTGAGAGAGACAAGGGTCATTTTTACCCAATCTAAATGGGGTAATATTTCCATTACGAATGGAATGATTCAAGACAGTTGAGAGGCCTTCAAAACAAATGACAAGGAAGAGGGGGAAATGGGATCCTCTTGCCTGATTCCTTTAGATGGGTAAAAATGGGTAGGGAGTTGGCCATTTAGAAGGACTTGAAAGGAAGTAGAGGTGACACGATTCATAATGAGAGATATATACTTGGGAATGACACATGAATCGTTGAAGGGTAGTCACTTGGATGTGGTAATACATTTGAATGGTGAATTTGATAACCAGTAGTCTCATCAATAGAGTTGTTAAACGAACAAAGCCGATTGTGAACAAGATCATGTTTGACTCAATTCCCGGTGAATGATAATGAATACTAACAAAAGCGGTGCAAATTGAAATCGCATCCCCCCTCGGTTTCCTTGGTAAACAGCCGAGATTAATTTTTGTACTAAGATTATTTGTAGCTAGAATATGACTAAAGTATATATGTACTTATGATCAATAACCACACTTATGCATAATAAATTTAATGGTATTATTTAGGTAGAAAGAACTTAAAGAATGTTCAATGATTTAAACAAAAAAAAGAATGTTCAATGATTTGTTAGAGATTTGAGGCGAACTCATTAATAACATGAATTGTAATCTAATAATGCTTTTCGTATGTAAATGAATAAAAAATGTATCATATAAAACATGATATAATTTATATGTAAACATGATTATTTTTATGATCTCGTTTACATAAAAATGAGACCATTTAGTAATGATTATCATTTGTATGTAACTTGATTAGAGGCGGTTGCACCCTTTAGCATTATGGGGCGACCGACCCCACTAAATGAAGTATACTCCTAACTTACTTAAATCCATATACCTTTATGGAAATACCTAACAATCAAAGAAACTCATATATAATAATGGGTTTTGTGATGGATGTTATGCCCTTTATAATAATTTTTAAAGTTCCTTACACCCTTTTTATGAAATTTAGAATATTTGCACTCTTTTCATTGAATAGAACTTTTCAAGCGTTTTATCTATATTCTCCTAAAAGTTAATATATAACGTGCAACAACAATCAATATAACCTACAAGCATGGCCATAATGAATAGGCATCTCGTGGTGATATGGGAGGCAAAGTATTTGGCTACGATTATTGTCAAGGCCATTTTTGTATTGTCAAGGTAAAATACTTGATAATTATAAGGTGATATGTATAAATTGCTTGACATTATCAATTTTTTTCTCTAACAATACTACTACTAGCCAAAGTATTTGAATAGTACGAGGATCCTAGAATAGAGGTGCCCAAAGTTCAACTTCTAACCAGCCCGAGTACCCGTGGTTAAAAAGTTCATTAAACAAAGTAAAATTAAATGTTAAGCTTATGGTTGATTATATTTTGATGTGAATATTATATCAATGTTATTCTTTAAATTCGTTATAGAATTCTATTATATTATGAACTTATGTTGTTCAAATGTATGGAGAGAAAAAATACATCTATCAATACCGAACTAATCAAAAACATCAATAATATTTTACCAAATTTCAAAATAAATCAATCATGATATAACAACTGATATGTACCATGTGAAAGAATGACATTATTTTATAACAATTATCATTATTCAACATACTTTTATTTTATAAAGTAACCACAAACTGTAGCAACATACATAATGTTAAACTACACAAACACTCTTTTTAATTGATTTTTTTTATAATTTGATGAAAACACGTGCGAAGCACGTGCATTTTGCTAGAATATTACAAGAATATTGTGATGTAAAGATCTTGGCACAACTCACCTTTTTAGGCATATGAGGTGCCACAATCATTCTGAGTGTAGTAGGGAACAAGAAACTATTTCCCCAATTTGACTGATTATCTCATTAAGTATTTTCCTTAATCTTATTAAGGATTGGTCCTTAAAATCATATCTGCCATAAATTTAATATCTTATATTAAACACTTTCCAAGATATATATTGTCAATATCTAATATTGAATATATCTTTATTATATTATCATAAATCAATTTACACATATATATCACACACACACACACACACACACACACACACACACACACACACACACACACACACACACACACACATATATATATATATATATATATATATATCTACTACACATGTGCACATGTATATCACATATATACATGTCACACACATACATATATAAATATATTAATATATAATATTAATACATAATAATATAATACTATGATGAATTAATTTGCAAAATTCATGTGTATCATATTGACGGGAGTCAACTTTACTGTACTTTGGTGTGTGAGTTAACCCCGTTTATTACTTTATTGGCATGTTTTGGGTAGTTCGGACCTAATTAAGAGGAATATCGAGAGTTATCATGCACGGGAGTTAAAGCTGTCACATCGATAGTAAACTCCGCCTTTTAACGATATTTAGCTCTTTTCCGAACACTTTTGTCTTGCGGAATTACGCGTGGTGTTCGTTCGTACATGTTATTTCAGGACTTAGGTGGCTCGAGGACCCAGAAGGCGATGTTGTGGATTGGGAAACATGATCGTGGCATGAATGTAGCATGGAAGTGAAGGAAAATCAAGTTTGGATTGAAATCAAGGCAAACTGGTGTTTGCCCTATCCCAAACTGGCGCTTGGACAGTCCAGACGGGCGTTCATAGAATTAGCTCATGATCATCGAAAGTTAGAGTTTTAGACGGACGAGAGTTCAAATTACCCTCAAGCTTGCGTTTGGATGGGTTCGCCTCAAATCAAGGAAGCTCATACAAGCAGGCGGCTTTCAGAGCAACTTGAGATGGGCGTTTGCCCTCAAGACATGTTCTATCAACCGGCGTCCAAGGCAAGTGCTTATTTGGTTTCGAAAGACGAAAACCCTAATATCATCACGGTTTTAAGCGCAGGCGAGCATTCACTATGGTTCAAACGCTCGTCCGGCCCCGACAGCATCAGATTTTAACGTAGCACTATAAATACCGCGGCTCATTCGGCCCCTTCACACATCCTTTCGACTTTAGACACTTTTGGGGCGATTTTGGTGCGGTTTTAGGGTAGGTTAAACATACGTTGATCCCTTGGTTTCATAGTTCATATCCTTCGATTCTACATATTTTTTATAGCTTAGATTTGCGTTTCAAGTTCCAAAGATTCGACTTTTGGTGGATATTTCTCCATACTTTTCTTGATCAGATTTTCTGCATATTATATGATAATGAATTATTCCTCTTTTATTATTTCTAGCATGTTTTCAATTCCTATTTCGTTTATTAGCACAATCATGAGTAGCTAATTGCATGTGTAGTCGAATTATGTGAAAGCGAGCGAAAACCCTAAGGGGGATGAGATAGGGATTTGTGTAGTGCGTAATATTATGTTTAAACGATTAATCCACGTCCTAAAAATTATTATAACATCTTTGAATTAGATTGATCACCTAGTTCACTGTCACACACATCGAACTTATAGATGCATTTTGCGGCGAGATGTGGGAAAAGGGGTTTTAGGATCGTTGCGTAGATTCGGCCTAGTTGTTAGGTCTGTTTCCAATACAGAGGTTTGTCATCGTTGTTCGAGCAACTCTAGAACTTAATCATGTTAGGATAATTGGTTTTCCAAAGGGAGAGTCGGTTAGCTTCACATAGGGTGGTTAGATCGAGTTGTTCAGTCCAATTACTAGAACTAGGAGTTGGCACCCGTGGATGTTGTTAAACTATATTGGATAGGTAGGTCGGTTAAGACACGCTCTATGTCAAGTCCTTCCTTAGGGGTAAAAGTAGCTCGTGGGATCATAGTTCGGCTATACCTTTTAATATTTAGACGTAAACTCGTTAGTATAATCGTTATTTCTGCATTAGTATAAAACCCTCCACTATTATTTTGAACTGAACTAAGTTCTACGTTAGCTTTGGTACTTAGACATTACTCCCTTTGGATTCGACCTTGTGACCACTATACTCCCGTTGACTCGATACTATGTCGGTAAATGTTAGCGGTTAAGTATTTTGCATCAAGAATTTTGGCGCCGTTGCCAGGGAGTAACGTTTAATATCTTTTAAGTTGACCGAAAGCTTGGGCTTAGGTCGTTTTTATTTTGTTTTCTTGTTGTTTCATATTTTTCAATGAATGACCCGATGCTCTAAAGAACCTCTTATCAAACCGATTGAAGAAATTGAAGCGTTTGCACTTCACAGAAACAGTCAGCGTCGAGGAGAGATCCTGATTGCAAGTCCGAACCCTTTGTTTGAAGAAGAAGGGGTAGTAAGCTCACTCTCGAGAATCCTCTGCGAAATGGGCGATATAATGACTCGTAGAGATGGCAAAGATCCCATCGATGAACATAATGCACCGGGCAAACCTCAAACACTCTTGGTGGTAATGCGACACTCTGATTGCAAACTCCACCGAGGAACCCTCGTGATGAATAGTTAAGGAGGATGATCTGAGTTACACAGTTGTTTGGTTACCCCACGACTTAATCGAGAGCGAGGATTGGATGGAATGCCCGAGATTTGAGGTGAGTCGACCGAGAGAGGCGTAAACCGATTACTACAGATGCTGAGGGATCAGGGAAACCAACAGGGGTTCCAAAACCCATATAACCAGCACCCACCGATGCATCAGTTCAATCAACAACATAATTCTCAGCCACAGAGGGTTCAGCAAGGACAGGGACCAAGAGTCTGTCGAGATTATGTGACTACACCACATGAAGATTCTGAGGCACAACCCAATTAGAGTGCCTCTATCAATGCCAACAACATGGACATAAAGCAAAATATCCGAACATGTTGGGGAAGCGCCTTGTTCCACGGGAAGTCAGCGAGAACCCGAATAGTTTTTTGGATCACTTTCTTGAGATATGTAGGACAATGAAATACAATGGGGTAAGTAGCGAGGCGATAAAGTTGATGATTTTTCCGTTTGCACTTAGAGGAGTTGCTAAGGATTGGTATGATTCATTACCTAATGATTCGTTGCATACATGGGCGGATGTGGTCAGAGTGTTTCTGAGAAAGTACTTTCCTCCGGCTAAGATTTTAGATTTGAAAGAAGAAATCTCTTCGTTTGATGGTCTCGAGGGAGAGACACTGAAGGAGACATATTAGAGGTTTAGGGGTCTACTGAAGAGATGCCCTCCACACGGTTTTTCAACTGTTGAGCAAGTGATTATATTATTCAGAGCCTTAGAGCCAGTGGATCAGAATAAACTGAATGACGTAAGTGGCGGAGATATTATGAATCTGCCGTCGGAACAAGCTATGAGACAGATTGAGAATATGGTAGATGGAGAAGGACAGTGGGGGTCTAGTAGAAAGAAGAAGAAGGCTCCACTGGAAAGTGTGAAATCTTTGAAAGAAGAACTGGATAAAGAGTCTGCCATGCATGACAAGATGCAAGAAATGGTACTGAAGATGGACCAAATGGAGTTGGCTAGAAAGAAGGCGGACCAATGCCAACTTTGTAGGGGTGGACACTCAGCATTGGAGTGTACATCACCGAAAAAGTTCACTTACCCACCACAGTTGACACCTTCCCCAGCACAACAACAATTTGGGAATTATAATGATCGGCAGAAGATGAATGTGTATGCAATGGGGCAGATGAATACGAATCAGCAAGAGTTTGGTCAGCAACAGCAGTGGAATAAGAATTTCGATAATCAGTAAGGGTCGCCAATGGAGTATGCTATGGGAGATGAGTCACAACAGTTTAATGTGAGCTATGTTGGCCAAGGTAGTGGGGGTAATTGGAATCAGAATCAACAAGGTCAAGGTTGGAATCAAAACCACCATCAGAATTGGAACCACAATTCCGATCAGGGTCAAAGCTTTAGGCCAAGTCAAGGTTCATCAAATAAGCCTTGGGACCAGAATAAGAACTACCAGAATAGCCAAGGCAATTATCCGAACAACCAGAATCAGCAATCTCAATCACAAGGCCAACGACAATTGCGAGAATCGAGGCGGGGGCATAATCGAGGATGGAACGAATCGGGGGGCAGGGTAATCAACAAGCAAATCAGCCGCCCAGAAACAATAATTCTGGCACCTATCAGCATCCGAATGCTCATCTCCACCAGAACAACCAAAATAATCAGCAATCGAATAACTCTGGTGCTCAAAAGACTTCCACATAAATGCTCCTAGAAAAGTTGGATAGGACTGTATCCGAGTTGAACAAAAATGCTGTGGAGCAAAAAGTGGCCACCCACTCCGCTATCCGGAACTTAGAAACCCAAGTGGGTCAAATCACACATACATTGAAGAAAAATTGAGTGGTGGCCTCCCAAGCAATATTGAGCAATTTGAGGGAAGTGAATGAAGTATTCACGAAGTAGCGAGAGAGATCTGGGGGTTGATTGGTCAAAGAAAGATAAAGTGACCGAAGCAAAGAATTATCTGAATGAAGAAGATGAGGCTGAGGATTTGGAAAGAGGCAGGGTCGAAACTGAGTTCGAGGCAATGAGAAGAGAGTTGGCAGCAATCGAAAGAGATCTAGCAATTGCAAAGAAAGAGAGAGAAATGGCTGCAATGAAGAAAGAGTTGGAAGCAACAAAGAACACATTGCTAGATGCAACGAAGAATAATAGGGATGTGAACAAGGAATTGAAGGAGATGAGAAATGCCCATGTAAACTTGCAAGCTGTGGTCAGGAATTTAGAGACACAAATGGAGCAAGTGAATCCCAGGCAAGTGAATGCCATATGTACAAGAAGTGGTAAAGTTGTGGGTAGTGACGTCGAGGCACCCGAGGTCCAGAAGAGTAAAAAGATGGAAGACTAGAGCGGGAGATGAAGAGTGGGTGGTGGTTGATAAGGAGACATGAGCTACTTGAGATAGAAAGCGGTGGAGAAGCCGAATCACGGAACCAAAAGAAGCGGTCGAACACAATGAGGAAGAGTGCGAACAAATCGGGAATGGATTACGTGAAAAAACCCTTTGATTTATCTAAATTACCTTACCTCATAAGTAGCCTACAAAGCCAATAATTTCTCAAAAGCAAAACAAGTTTCTCGATATCTTGAGAAAAGCAGAGATAAATATCCCACTTGTAGATGCTGAAGGATGCAGGAGCTCAGATCTAAACGAGTTAGATCTACGCGCAGCGGATGGATCACGATTTATACATCACAATACATAATTAAAGGATTTAACAACTACAAGGGGTTAAGATCATGTTACCAATATTAGGAAGAGAAGCCAAGATCTTCCAATGTGTTCTCCCAAGCGGCGGTTGGTGGACACCCTTCTTATTACACGAACCTCCTTGATATGCAACACCAAGAAAAACTTAGAGTTTTTTTCTTCTTCTAAAACCCTAAACAAGAGAAAACTAATTTTCCTCTCCTTCTTTATGTGGTGGTGAAATTTGCCAATATATTAAGGTTTGGGAGAACTCTCTTTATATAGGAGAGTAATCATTGTCCTCAAGGATTAAATAATTAAGAGATAATTATTACATTAATCCTTTATTCCAAATAAAAGATAAATAAAATGATTATCCCAAATAAATTAGGATAAATCATATTATTATCTAATATTCCATGAATTATCATTTAACAAATAAATGATAAATCACATGTACTTGTAGGGTCACTAAGCCCACATAAAATGTCTTTTATGTGTATTATATTATTTAGCCCAACTAAATAATATCAATGCATATCAATTAATTAGCCCATCCAATTAATTATCACTGAGGCCCAAATAACAAGATTATTAGTCCGAATTACAGAAGCCACATCGGGGACCATGGACCTATAACCAGTAGCTCCAATAATTAATTATTCATCAAACAGAATAAGTACATTAATTATTAATTCCGGGATTACGTCACCATAAAACCCGAAACTGAACTCTACCGATTATAGATGTATACTTATACTCAACCCATAGAGTGAATAAGCGTCCATTGATATAATCACTACATACGGATTAACCCTCCATAGATTTGTCCATTCGAGGTGGGAAGTCTCCGTGCACCCGACTCAGAATATCTTATCCTTATCTACCATTAACCCCCTAGTGATCAATTAGTTCACATATCTGACTAGTAGCTAATTAGTCTAACATGAACTGGGCCCATCGATCATTTTCTTAGGGCTAACAAATAAGGGGACTATCTCTCTACTTCCCGCAGGAAGGAATGGATTCCATGTCTGTGAAAATCAGAACTACTCACTCATCTGGAGATAGTGCCAATGAGAAGCGGCTTGGAACACATATTTAAGTGAACCGTAACTAACACATCAAACACTACCCCGGGACAAGCAGCACCCTGTGATCACCTCAGGATTAAGGTTGATCCATATATGATCATCTAATGATTTAATAAGATTCCTCGATTACGGAATTATACAGAGAAATCTGATTAAATCGGTCAGTCCTATATGAATGCCATCATATATAAATGCCCAGCGTAGGTACCCTCTACCGATAGTCCGGATAAGACTATCACACCCTAAGGTGTTGCAGGCGCATTATTGGTGTTTTAATCAAGAGACCCTAAACTCGATTAAGTTCACCATGGACTAACAATTTAAGTATATCACCACTAACTCAATCCTCACGTGTAATCCATACCTTTGAGTTAAGTGAATTACATCTGAGATATACTTAGGGTTTGCGGCGTGATGTATCACTTTACAAGCACAAAGCAAGTAATAAGGTGAGATAAATTTCCTATCATTCATTATTAAAAACAATTACACAAATTGTCTTTCGGGCACTACACCTAACAATCTCCCACTTGCATGAAATGACAAGCAACGATTGTTTTTAGAGCACACCCTTTCTCATCTTATTCACAACACTCTCCCACTTGCTCTAAAAGCGGAGGCGAGACATATCCATTAATTCCGTACCCTCCAAGCACTCGGATTGATCAGTTAGGTTGTCGGCTCGAGGCGATCTTTAGGATTGAAGCGTTGTCGGTCCTTCCAATCAGCGGGTACTCTCTCAATATGCTTTTGACTTCTTATAATCGAGAAGATCCTTCTAAGCTATCTCTTCTTCTTGTTTTCACAATGAAGTGATATCGGCTTATCGGACACGGAATTACTCCCGAACAAAAGGAAATTCTAAGCACTATGAGTAAACACTGAGCCGAGATCAACTTAATGATCATCCTTAATCGACTACAAGTCGAATCGGTGTAATCAACCATATTCAAGTTTGCACTGAATATACAAGAATATGACTCCTCGTTCTCTAAAGATACTTGAGGGCGTACTAAACCACTACTTATTGCTCGAATCCAAGATTCGATTACTATTGACTTGTGATAACTGACTTGCCATTATCCAGAGAGACTCTATCCCATTTTCTCTTTATCCGAAGATTTAGAGAATCATTCACGAGAGGTAGGGTAGGACTACTCTCGAAGATTGTTGCATACGTATATGCATAATCATCTTATTCAATAAGATAGGTGGGATAGCCAATGACTCATTCTTGTGAATCGACCGAATCAGATTCTTAGAATATAGTCCAATTCTCTCATCGAGAGAATCTTGGCACATCGATTTCCGACTTGAGATAGCACACACATGTTGTTTCCAACCGTTTTGATGTTATCATTCATGAACACTAATACTACTACTTTACCAATATTGATATCCAGTCTACGAAAGACTTATCAATATTACGGTCAAATCCACATATTTTAAAACATGTGACTTTAAATGACCGAGAGTTCTCTTAAATCCATAAAGGATATAAGCCCGGCGATCATCCCGCCATTTGTTCTAACCAAGACCCATACGTTCGAATGAATCCGGACTCCGTTTTTGGCAAGAAGGTCTCGAGGAATCACCCCTATTTTCTGTTTTCTAACGAAATCTTGCAAGAGTGAGTGGTGTGAGAGTTCAAGGTCTGGTTAACTCTCTACTTGTCAGGGAATCACCCTTAGACCACTCGACTTATTTGAAAGTTTAAACTTTCCTATTCATTTGACTCTTTTCCGTGTAGATCCAATTGCTCCCACTAGGCTGAGACACTCGGTGGTTCTAAAAGAGTGAACCAGCTGGAGTACCAAAACTCCATTCACGGGGTTAAGGCTTTCAAACCAACCTCTATGATCGAGAATCCTATACATCCCACTAAGAGCCATAGGTTATCAATCACCCCAATGAGACTATAAAGTCCACAAAACCACAATGGGTCAGCGGTTAAACCATACTCCCACCTTTGTGTTTTGGGTGCATTGATATTACGATCTAGTAGTATTTATCGAGTGTAATCACCAACAAGCGATGTTGGGCGTGGTACGATTAAATCGAGATAGTAACTACCTTTGGGTAACCGTACTCAAGGTTTAAGGTCACATTACTTATAGATTCTATCGGAAGGTTTGTGACATTCAACCGTCACTTTACGATCTCAAGAATCTTATAACCAACCTTCACTCGACACATTAAGATATTTCACGAACAGTCACAATCGAGCATATCGCAAAATCTCGATCCTACCTTCAAGCATTAAGTGCTAAATGCTTACATTTACTGAGCGATGTGAACCGAATTCACTCTTATCCATAAATTCACTAGCATCTTCTAGGTAGACTTCTCGGTTTACATAATAATGTTAACCGTTATTTTGCAACCAATTATCTTAATCGAGTTTAGTAGTGTATTGTAGCACATCAAGTAACTATATAGGGCAAGTCTATGGTTTCTTCCTCGGTGAGAATCATTCCACTCAGAGGCAGTGAGCATCGTCCCCAAGACTATGCGATAGCCTATTTACGAGCATGGAATACTCTATTCTCTGTTAAAATCAGAGACTCCTCCTCGTATTCTTTTGATAAACTAAATCGTGTTTCGAGTAGTTATCAGACACAATGTCACCACTCAAAAGCTCCCATTAGCTTGTATATTTCACTAGACCCCGAAGGTCATTGTGAACAAGCTACGTTACTTCTTTAGATCTATTACCCTTTCCTAATATAAATGAAGCTTAGTCATTGTTCCTTTGAGACAGTGTTCCGAGACTGAAAATAGGAATCACCCTTAGCCAGTCGTTAGGTCTTATCTCTAGGATATATGCACTAATTAATAGATTTTGAAGAATCGTTTATCTTAATCTGAAACCATTTTCCTATAATAGTTTAAGGCGTGTTACATTTACATTTTCAGCATTTCTTAGTGGTTTCGACTTTATCAAACAAAAGTCGAGTCTCGGATTCGTACTACAAATGTCATATTCACTTTCTATGAGGCAACAATATATCGAGTTGAAAGTGAATCCATTTGTTTCAACGAATCTGTAAGAACGAAAAATAAATTTTACGTGATATTCAAGGATAGAATCGAAATTCATTTCCTTATATCACTCCCACTTTTTTAGTGAAATTCTTGTCCATTGTTACTCTATTAATCGTTAATGCAAAGCTCTCTTGTTCTTCCAAAGAACTTAGCTCGAGTCGAGTTACTAGGTTAAGAAAGTTGCTAAGGATTCATTGGTTAGTGATCGAAATCACTTTCCTTATCTATACTTTCTTTACTTAATGTTTGGTTTAACCTCAAAACTTTAGTTAAGATGATTAACACTTATAGACATTCTTTCCCATTCTTAACTTTCCTTAAAAGGAAATAGTCTTGAACTAGCGATTCGTTTGAGTAGACACTACTCGTGAAGCGTAGGATGTCTAATGAAAGCGTTACCAGTGGGACTAATTTTCTAATTAGAAAAACATAAGATAAAAGCTTCCACTAGTTTATCGGTTCCAAATACCGTCTAACTAGCGACACTTTAATTTATGATTCTCCAATTTTCTATTTGAAAATTTCTCGTGTAGACACTACACAATTAAAATTCACTAGAAGAATTTTATCGTCCCAATCATCTTTCAAACTAACTACGGTTGTCTCTCAAATCTTTGCACGAGTGACATCGATGACATACTTATTTACGTCACTTAAGTCTTGATGGCTCAAGAGAAATATCTCTTCCGAAAAATTAATCGCATGTAAGATCAATAAGTACAACGTACTAGTTACTAACCACTTTTAACGAAGTCATTACTAGTCAATTTTTTACACTAGCGATCTAGCACCCTAGAGAGATATGTATATGAGTTGTAAATAAAATTGACAAAAATAAATCCAAATCATACACTACTAATAAATTTTAGGAACATAAACTAAGTACTTATAGTCTATCCTACCATTCCAAGGATTTAATCTAATGCCTCATTTGCGCCTTAGGGTAGGTCAAAGAGGTTTCGATTAATATTGAAGATCAGATTGAGAATCGAACATCTCATTTGTGATCGTCAATCACCTTTCCTTTTCAGCCAAGGTACTACAAAAATACCTTTATGAGTGTGACCCTCTTTGTCTCAGTTTTTAGGTAGACCCGAGTGTGCGCTTAGGGTCGGTCGGTGACCCGACAGTACCCAAAATCCTATCCTTTCGGAGACCAAGCCTTGAATTTTGATAGCGGTGAAGGCCTTCGCCAGGAGAGGCGGTCCCGAGCCGGCATGAGGCGTTACCATTCTCTCATGTTGCTTGTGTCAGCGGTAGAGGCCGTGGGGTCGGTTGTCGCCTCTCCGCTCCCACTCAATATTTTGAAAAAGTGGTGGGTTTCTCGATCACGTTTTTGGACTTGATGTTACATTAAGGAACAATAAATCATAGGCCCGAATGTTGTCGATTCGTGGGCTAGCCCACCCGACCTATTCGTTGGAACATATGTGGCCGTCGGACGGGTCAAAACTAGGGGAGCTCCGTTGAGCCTTAGTGGCTCTTTGGATGGCTCACCTTGCTGGACCCCATGCAAACGCCACACGTGGAGGTGAAGTCGATCGAGCCGTAGCTTACATTGACCACCCAACCGTGGTTAAACCACTTTCGAACCATGTTTGCCCGTGACTATCAATCCTTAAACATCAAACTTTCTCATAGACACTACGGAACAAAAGCGTAATCTCAAATGCAGGTAAGGTGGAATTCACGAGAATCCAACACCTTAACCACGAGGTTTGGGATTTTACTTCTTATGCTTTCGCGAATGTGATTCACGAGAATCCATCACCCAACCTCGACGATTGAAAAAACCCGTGTTCCTCGGTTTTACCTAATTAGTTTCTAATAATATCAAACAATTAATTAAAACTAATTGCGTGTTTTATACATGCCTGACTAATTTCTCGAATTAATTTCTACATGTATGCATATGGAGTGAAATTCATGATATGATGCATGTCATGGCAATTTTCGGTTCTACACATACAATCTAAACATGTATTCTAGTGCGGAAAATAAACACCAGATGATTGTTGGCACCCCGTATCTAACCTATTAGAAAATAAATTAACCAAAACCCTAACTAGGGTTTACTTCTTTCTAACATAATCTGCAGCTGTTCAAAATCTTCGACGATCGGCAAACCAAACGAACTCGGATTGCGACGAAACTTTCCAGACCTGTTCCTCACTCCTTGGGCTTCAATATGGACGGTTGGATTGGAGTTTTGAGTTATCAATTTTCTCCAGTGAGCCACCCAACTTGCTGCTGGATCTGACTTTTACACCAGCGCCTCAAAGGCTTCCCGAGGCCGATCGGGAATTGAGATGAATCTCGATCGACCTGAAATTTTTATGCCACGTCAAAAACTCCATATTAATCGATCTGACCCGTTGGATTTGCGTTTCAACGGTCCAAACTCTCCCAGAAATTCGAGGAAGTCACAGCTAGGGTTTCTGTGAATCCTGCGTTTTTCTGTTACAGCAGCCACTTCATTTCAACAAACGGATATTGATACGGACTCCGATCGACCCTAAATTTGGATGGATTGTTCTTCAACTTTTAATCTTGATTCTGACCGGAGGGATCGTCGTTTCAACGGCTCGATCAACGGGAAAAATGAAAAAAAGAAACAGCTACTAAACAGATCTACTTTCTGGAAATTAAAATTGCAATAAAAATAAATTACATAATTTCCTATACTCACGCGTGAGCAATTTTCATCGTTTATATGAGTTTACAATAGATCTAACGGGTAGTGAGTGCCAACCCCAATCCATCTCTTCAACCATAGCAATCAAACATTATCAAAGTATAAAACAATAAATAAAATTTACCTACATGCAATTCCACTCCTTTAAATCGTTCAATTATGATTATGACTATATAAACCGTGGAACTGTCTCTCGATACCACATGAAGGATGCGGAGCTCGAGATCTAAATGAGTTAGATCTACAGCGCGTGGATGGATCACGATTTATACATCACAATACATAATTAAAGATTTAACAACTACTAAGGGGTTAAGATCATGTTACCAATATTAGGAAGAGAAGCCAAGATCTTCCAATGTGTTCTCAAACGGCGGTTGGTGGACACCCTTCTTGTTACACGAACCTCCTTGATATGCAACACCAAGAAAAACTTAGAGTTTTCTTCTTACTAAAACCACTGAAACAGAAAACTAATTTTTCCTCTCCTTCTTTATGTGGTGGTGAAATTTGCCAATATATTAAGGGCAGGAGAACTCTCTTTATATAGGAGAGTAATCCTTGTCCTCCAAGGATTAAATAATTAAGAGATAATTATTACATTAATCCTTTATTCCAAATAAAAGATAAATAAAATGATTATCCCAAACAAATTAGGATAAATCATATTATTATCTAATATTCCATGAATTATCATTTAACAAATAAATGATAAATCACATGTCAAATAATTATCAAGAAAACTAATTTCTCTCTAATTATCATCAATATTGGCGCCACTTGTAGGGTCACTTAAGCCCACATAAAATGTCTTTTATGTGTATTATATTTTAGCCCAACTAAATAATATCCATGCATATCAATTAATTAGCCCATCCAATTAATTATCACTGAGGCCCAAATAACAAGATTATTAGTCCGAATTACAGAAGCCACATCGGGGACCATGGACATATAACCAGTAGCTCCAATAATTAATTATTCATCAAACAGAATAAGTACATTAATTATTAATTCCGGGATTACGCCACCATAAAACCCGAAACTGAACTCTACCGATTATAGATGTATACTTATACTCAACCCATAGAGTGAATAAGCGTCCATTGATATAATCACTACATACGGATTAACCCTCCATAGACTGTCCATTCTGAGTGGGAAGTCTCCGTGAACCCGACTCAGAATATCTTATCCTTATCTACCATTAACCCCTAGTGATCAATTAGTTCACATATCTGACTAGTAGCTAATTAGTCTAACATGAACTAGGCCCATCGATCATTTTCTTAGGGCTAACAAATAATGGGACTATCTCTCTACTTCCCACAGGAAGGAATGGATTCCATGTCTGTGAAAATCAGAACTACTCACTCATCTGGAGATAGTGCCAATGAGAAGTGGCTTGGAACACATATTTAAGTGAACCGTAACTAACACATCAAACACTACCCCGGGACAAGCATCACCCTGTGATCACCTCAGGATTAAGGTTGATCCATATATGATCATCTAATGATTTAATAAGATTCCTCGATTACGGAATTATACAGAGAAATACAGATTAAATCGGTCGATCTATATGAATGCCATCATATATAAATGCCCCACGTTGGTACCTCTACCGGCAGTCCGGATAAGACTATCACACCCTAAGGTGTTTCAGGCGCATTATTGGTGTTTTAATCAAGAGACCCTAAACTCGATTAAGTTCACCACGGACTAACAGATTTAAGTATATCTCTTTAACTCAATCCTCACGTGTAATCCATACCTTTGAGTTAAGTGGTTACATACATATATACTTAGGGTTTGCAATTTGTGTATCACTTTACAAGCACAAAGCAAGTAATAAGGTGAGATAAATTACATCATTCATTATTAAAAACAATTACACAAATTGTCTTTCGGACACTACACTAATGACTTGTTCATATGCCATCTTATGTTAAATTTTTAAAAGGGATTACATCTAATAAAGCAAAAATGGAAAATTGTTTGCTTGAATGAGGAGTGCTCTGCTGTTTTTGAGAAAATTTGCCCCTAAGTTGAAGGATCGGGTAGTTTTTCCATTCCTTGCACCATAGGGACGGATGTTATTCCCTAAGGTGTTATGTGACTTAGGTGCAAGTGTAAGCTTGATGCCTAGGAGGATATATGAGAGCACAGGCCTAGGTGAGCTAAAGCGAACAAATATGACCCCCCTGAGATGGCGGATAGGTCAATTAGGCGCCCATGGGAGTTGTTGAGGATGTTCTGGTTCAGGTCGGGAAGCTTGTCTTTCCGGTTGATTTCGTAGTATTAGACATGGAGGAGGCTAGTCACACCCCGATTCTATTAGGTAGACCTTTTCTAGCTACGGGTAGGACTTTGATAGACATCCAAAAGGGTGAGATTACAATGAGAGCGGGTGATGAGGCTATCACCTTTAATGTCTACAACCCCATTAAGCACCCGGAAATGATTGGGGCACGCAGGAGGAAGTCAAGGTTGGAGGTATTTGAGGAGAGCCCTACGAGTTGTGAGATGCCCAATGAGGGGGTGAGTAGTGAGAGTATCCCTAGGATGACAGTTGAGTCGGATGTAAAATTTGGGGGCCATGAGTCTTGCCGAAGACTATAAACTCGGCACCCTATCTTATTTTTGAAATTCAATAAGTCGAGCTAGCGACAATAAACACAAGCACTTGGTGGGAGGCAGCCCACCATTCTCTGAGTTTTCTAAGTGTTTTTTATAATGAAAATGTTAGAACGGTGGATGTAATCAAGTCGGACAGACGTGATCTTATTTTCATTTATCTTTGTTTTTTTGTCGCTGTGCCCGGTGTTAGGTTTGGTTAGATTTGTTTGCTTTGTGTGCTACATTTTACTTCTTTTGATGATGCTTTCAGTCTGACATGCTACTTTTTCACTTTGGTTGGTGTTGTAAGCCTTAAGGCATGCTACAATTCTTATTCATGTCTTGGATTTTGTTGTATGCACTCAGGATGAGTTTTATATTATGTGCCTCTGTGGCCTTTCTGTTATGCTTAGATGTTCTGTGCTTTACCCGTAGGGGTTATTTATCCATCTATAGTGATCCCTTTTTGTGCGTTACATATTACATAGTGCATATCGAGTTTTCTGACGTAACAGGGCCTTACTACTGTCACACCCCTTATCCCTATTCGATATCTTGGCACGAGGACCATGTCCCGTGCATGTTTTGCACTGTTTCTGTTTACTTGGATATAGGAATTCGGGTCACGCTCACACGAGGCTGTTACGAGGGTTCGATAGCGCCTTTCTGCCGGGTTAAAAGTTAAGTGTTTCTTTTCTATCTCATTCATGCACTGAGGACATTGCTTCATTCGAAGTGGGGGGTGGATATGACTTAGCTTTATATTGTTTCGTTGGATAAATGTGCCGGTAATTTGATATGCTTAGTTAATGCTCGATTTCGAGTCAGTCCATGGCTTAAATTTTAAAACTTTTCACGGTTTGACACCGCATTATATGCATGTTTCTCACGATGGAGTTGGTAAATGTCTTAGTAGTCGAGTAATGTGTTCAGGGTGATTTTATTTTATTACGATACGAACCCTTTTAGTGCACGTAGAACCTTGGTTATGCTTAGCTTGGTTGCTATACACACTTATACCACTAGTTTTGAGGCGAAATAGAGAGGTTTACCTAGGCCGGATACGGGATGAGAGTCATGGCGCTTCTTTGACCCGACCAGAGCCAAAGTACCCCCTCTAAGCCTTGATAGGACGGTCTGACCACCGTCCGAAAATGAGCCGTTTTGGTTACTTATCCTGTATTACCCTAACCCTGAGCTTTATTATTGGTCACATTTCTTTTGATCACCCTACGAGTGGACTTAGTTGTTGCTTCAGACACACTTGCTGAATCAAGTGTGGGGTGGGAGATGGTGCGTATTTTCGAAAGGAGTTGGTTAGTACGAGCTAATATAATGAAGGGGAGGAACTCGAGGAGTCTATTGTGAGGCTTGGTGGTTCGGAAAAAAATCGGAAAAAAGATGAAAAGAATGAAAAAAAAGAAGAAAAAGAAAAATTGAAAAGAAAAAAAAAGAAATTTGAATGAAGTTCAAGAAAAAGAAGTCAGGAGTGTTTTGAATGAATAAAAGTATGGTGTTGAGATTGGGGTTATTTATCAATGAGTATAAAAATATCGAAGGAGTTTGGTTTAGTATGTTTTCGAATAGAAAGTAAATGAGATGATTAGGTTCACTCGTATTTTCTTTTCTCCAGTCCTAAATTTTCATTTCGGTTAACCCCGTCCCAAGCTTAACATTATAACCCTTCAAGTCCTACTTGACCATTTTTAGCCTCGGTTGCCTCGATTAGTGGAGATTCTAGCCCGGTATAAGTTGTGTGTAGTCATTTGGCCGGTATTCAAAGCCGATTTTGAGTGCAGCCCTCAGTTTTTTTCACACACACACACACACACACACACACACACACACACACACACACACTTCATTTTCGTGACAAGATAGTGTCAAGTGGTTCACATTCCGTGTCTACTTTACGTTCACCTTGATGTCGTGAGTCCTGTGCATGTTTCGTAAAGTTAGTCCCTTGATCTGTTTTAAAGCGCCTAATTTACTCGAGGACGAGCAAAGGCTAAGTGTGGGGTGGTTGATGGGAGTCAACTTTACTGTACTTTGGTGTGCAAGTTAACCCCCGTTTATTACTTTATTGGCATGTTTTGGGTAGTTATGGACCTAATTAAGAGGAATATCAAGAGTTATACGCACGGGGAGTTAAACTGTCACATCGATAGTAAACTCCACATTTTTAACGATATTTAGCTCTTTTCTGAGCACTTTTGTCTTGCGGAATTACGCGTGGTGTTCGTTCGTACATGTTATTGCAGGACTTAGGTGACTCGAGGACCCGGAAGGCGATGTTGTGGATTGGGAAATATGATCGTGGCACGAAGGTAGCATGGAAGTGAAGGAAAATCAAGTTTGGAGTGAAATCAAGGAAAACTGGCGTTTGCCCTATCCCAAACTGGCGTTTGAATCAAGCTCTACCCAAACTGGCGTTTGGACAGTCCAGACGGGCGTTCATAGAATTAGCTCATGATACTGAAAGTTAGAGTTTTAGACGGACGAGAGTTCAAATTACCCCCAAACGCACGTTTGCATGGGTTCAGCCCGAATCAAGGAAGCTCATACAAGCTAGACTAGCGTTCAGGCAACCCAGATGTGCGTTTGCCCTCAAGACATGTTCTATCAACCGAGCGTCCAAGGCAAGAAAACGTTGGTTCACTGAAGACGAAACCCTAATATCATCAAGGTTTCCAGGCAGACGAGCATTCACTATGGTTCAAACGCTCGTCCGGACCCGACAGCATCAGATTTTAACCTAGCACTATAAATACGCAGCTCATTCAGCTCCTTCACACATCCTTTCGACTTTAGACACTTTTGGGGCGATTTTGGTGCGGTTTTAGGGTAGGTTAAACATACGTTGATCCCTTTATTTCATAGTTCATATCCTTCGATTCTACATACTTTTTATAGCTTAGATTTACGTTTCAAGTTCCAAAGATTCGACTTTTGGTGGATATTTCTCCATACTTTTTTGGTTCAGATTTTCTGCATATTATATGGTAATGAATTATTCCTCTTTTATTATTTCTAGCATGTTTTCAATTCCTATTTCATTTATTAGCACAATCATGAGTAGCTAATTGCATGTGTAGTCGAATTATGTGAAAGCGAGCGAAAACCCCAAGGGGGATGGGATAGAGATTTGTGTAGTGCGTAATATTATGTTTAAACGATTAATCCACGTCCTAGAACTTATTATAACATCTTTGAATTAGATTGATCACCTAGTTCACTGTCACACACATCGAACTTATAGATGCATTTTGCGGTGAGATGTGGGAAAAGAGGTTTTAGGATCATTGCGTAGATTCGGCCTAGTTGTTAGGTCCGTTTCCAATACAGAGGTTTGTCATCGTTGTTCGAGCAACTCTAGAACTTAATCATGTTAGGATAATCGGTTTTCTAAAGGGAGAGTCGGTTAGCTTCACATAGGGTGGTTAGATCGAGTTGTTCAGTCTAATTACTAGAACTAGGAGTTGGCACCCGTGGATGTTGTTAAACTACATTGGATAGGTAGGTCGGTTAAGACACGCTCCCTGTCAAGTCCTTCCTTAGGGGTAAAAGTAGCTCGTGGGATCATAGTTCGGCTATACCTTTTAATATTTAGACGTAAACTCGTTAGTATAATCGTTATTTCTGCATTAGTATAATACCCTCCACTATTATTTTGACCTGAACTAAGTTCTACGTCAGCTTTGGTACTTATACATTACTTCATGTGGATTCGACTTTGTGACCACTATACTCCCGTTGAGCCGATACTCTGTCGGTAAAAGTTAGCGGGTAAGTATTTTGCTATCACATATACACATATATATGTCGACCCATATATAATATATGTGTATTTAATTAATCAACATAATTAATATCTTATATTATATGTATTCATAATAAATAAATATCACAATATTAATTTATCACTATAACACTTTATAGTAGGCATAAACAAATCCTCATCCGGTTATCGCTATAACCACAAATTAATTCCGGCTAGTTATTCATATATGTGTGACCCAATAGGTTTCCAAATATGTTGGCCGTAGGCACAAAGTGCATTTACTAAAATACCCCTCAAATCTAACGATCATGGATAGCGCCTAGAAACACATCCATGACCCCCAATCATCGAAAAGAGTCAAGTGCTATGACTACAACCTTTAACGTGAAACGGTTACCGTGTAAATACAATCCTATCGCTGTAATTAATAATATCCATACGGTCGTATCTCAAGTGTCAATACATTAACAACCGTATCTTATAATCTGGATATCATGATCTCTCGAAGAAAGATGATAACCGACTTGGACACTACACATCCCTAGGCCTTTATAAGGCAATTGACGTGGACTCAAACCACATCTTTGACACGAGGAGGACGCCACGACTTGGCCAGGACTTGTTCCTACTTGAGGTAATTAACTAGATGTCTCTTACGGTGCAACGCATAGTTCCGTCTGGTTGTCGGCTCTTATAACAATGTATAACGCCCTCAAACCCGTGTCTAGCAGTGCTAATTGAGCAATAAATGATATGGTTAAGTACTTAAATCCGTCGTCCTCGCTCGGTCTAAAAGGACGAATCCGAGTTGACAAAAGACTTATATGGATCGAGGTGATGTTTTTCTCACCTTAGAAACGTGGGATATTACGATTCATTCATGCATATATACCGCAGGGTGCAGGCATTAGTATGAATACAATGAGCATTTCCTTTTTTTTTTTTGATTCAAATGAGTATTACTTAAAATGAATAATAACCTAGCTTCTAAAATAATTCAAAAGATTTGGCGTTACTTACAAAGAAAAATAGCATTCCAAAAAAAATTCTAAAAGCGTGCAAGAATAATTAATCTTTGGTTAATTCTAATTAATAATGCTATCAGTATATAAAGTGAATTAAGCTCTTTGATCAATGACCATCTTTCTCTCCAAATACATAATCACCATGGCTGTCATATGCAAACATTTTCATTTGATATTCTTAGTTTCAATTATTGTAAATGGACTTATTCTTGAAACAAAATCAAACCCTATTGAGCAAAAACTGAAATATGAAGATTTGGATGATTTGAAAAACTTCTTGGTGGTAAGGATATAGCCACATTAACGGTTTGGGGGTGTTATATCCATCCGTCCCATTTTTATTTTTATTTTTAGGGATAAGATGCCTTTGCTCTCTTTGTGTCACGGTTTTTTTAGTTTCTATATCCTTGTGTTTTATATTGGCATTTCTATACTTCATTTATGTATTAACTTTTTTTTTTTTGTAATTTTTTCAGTCTATTTTTTTTTTTTTTTTTTTTTTTTTTTTTTTTTTTATCACATATCATATCTTTATGGGTTCTAGCAAATGTCTCACTTTGGATCGAAAATATCCAAAATTCATAGATATAGATAAGGGCAAAGCGTCGCACTTTAGACTTTTTTTGTTGTTGTTGTTGTTGTTTTTTTTTTGTTTTTTTGAAATTGAACTTTAGACTTAAAATATCATAAATTCATAAAAGTTGGGTAAATTTGCTGATATAAAATATTTAATTAAAAGTGCAATCCAATTTATTACAATTTATTAATTAGTCTATATAAAAAAATTATTATTACAAAATTGATTTGTCCTACACACCTATCAATCTGAATAAAAATTCCTTCCCGGGTCTTAGGTATATTTTTACGTGTTTCTAAAATCGAAAAATTCCTGATTTTGTCCCTTCCTTTTGCAGAAACGTGGTAAGCTTACCGAAGAATGTGCTGGAAAAGTCATTTCTGCGATCTTTCATGGTAAAAAATTCAATGACGATCAATGTTGTATAAAGTTTGATAATATGGGTCTTGATATCACTGAAGAATTCTTTGAGGACATGAGACAAACTGAAGAATACAAGAAGAACCGTAATATGATTGAACATAAGGTTAGCTTTCTTCGTTATTTTTGTAGACTTGATGCAGCCATTCCTCCCCGAAGCTCTTAAATATATTTAATGTTATTATATTTTCTGGATGATGGAATTAATTAGCTTCATGGATAATATAATATTTACAATTTGATATAAATCCTTGTTATTTTATTTGTAATGTAAGTTTGTGTTTGTGTTTTTGTTTTTGTTTTTGTTTTTATTTTTTATTCTTCAACAATAAAATAAGGTATGTGGTTGTTTAATTCTTAAAGTTAAATTGAAAAATGATTGTTATTTCATGCTGCAAGAATTGAAACAAATATGATAACACAATTTTTTTTCAAAAGCTTAAACTGGTCAGGAATCTAAAATATCTTATTTTGAAAAAGGATAAAAGTTATTTTCTTTTTTGCATTCACAATAATGTTAGATTATTTTTCATAAATATTTTGTTATTGTTTGTATTCGGGTTGTCGTAACAAAACGGGCAACACCTGAACGGATGCATTTATGAAATTCGAATTGATACATTTGTGCATTTTAGATACATGCATCAGTGAAGTGATGCAATTTCGATTCATGTATCTGCGAAGTGATATGCCCCTGCAATACGAACAGACATAGCCCTGCATGCGAAAAGGGATGTCTGTTGAACTTGCAACAATTCCAAATTGGTGTATTGAGCTCATAAAAAGGCACCCAATGCAAACATGAAGGAGTCTAGTTGAAATACACTTGTTGTTCCTCTAAGAAAAATACACTTGTTTTAGAGCATCATTAGAAAACTTTTCTCGAGTGTCTCTGGTTTGGTTCAGACGAGTTACCGTCTGAAGCAAACACCTCCATAGTATCCTGAAAGAGATTTTCGGTTGATCCCAAAAATGACTACATAGGGTGAAATATCTCTTAAAAAACAACGCTTATTGAATGCCCTGGAGATCCAGTGTCACTGCTTGATTCTTGCTTATTATTTTTTTCCAACAAATAATACCAAGAAACTCCCAATTGTTTGAAGCTGCAAATCTTGTGCTTGCACATTAATAGACTTTATTTTATAAAATATTCACCGTTGATCAATGAAGCACGGAAACGGAAAAGCGCACGACATGACACGGACACAATTTATTACACGGTTAATTCTAAAATTTAATGTCATGACATACACTACCGACACGTGTTATATATATTTATATATATATATATATATAGAGAGAGAGAGAGAGATAGATAGATAGAGAGATAGATAGATAGATAGATAGATTTCATAAACGTTATGATACACGAATTTCTCATTTATATAGAGATTCGTAACGAATGTCTCATTATTTATGATTGTCGTGTTTGATTCTGGCTTTCATTTCCATTGATTTTTCTTTTGTCAAGAGAGAGGGAATACCCAAGGACGGAGCCAGGAATTTTTTATCGGGTGAAATTTGAGATTTCTTTTTCAATGTATTTATACGGAATTGTTTTCTGCAAAATACTAAAATTTATTTATAATTAATGATGTATTATTTATTTTTTTACTTCCCGTACCACATTACAAACGTTAACACCAATGTCATCACTGGTGCTATTTTTAACATTAGGTACCACTGGTGTTATTTTCATTAAAATAATAATGGTGCTTGAAGTAATTTTTTTGAGTATTTTAAATTATCGTGGTGTCGGAAATAAAAGTGTGGTGCCAATGAAATCATTTTTAGTTGTAACATATACTTTTTATTGCTTTCGGAGTTAGATAGGTTGTAATGCTAATTATCTAGTTATTTGGTGAGTTGGTGGAAATTTGGACATACATGCTATATAGAAAAAAAAATAAAAGGGCTAGGTGGGCTTAGCCCCACCTTTGCCCATATAGTAACTCTGTCATTGGGAATGCCCTTGTTCATTTTGTTGCAAAAGAAAATTTAAAACTGATAGGATGTGTAGATTGGAGAACTTTCCTTCAAGCGTATGTCGCTACTTATTGTTATGCGGATGTTGAATAGAAGTGTCTTTATATATTAAAAAAAAATCAAACGCAATCCCTTTATTGGATAATAATCATTTGCAAGAAATTAGAAAAAATTATGTTAAAATTAATGGCTCTCCTTGCACATGTACATGCTAAAATGTAATTAACCAAATATGCATTAATTATTTACGAGATGCCGAATAAATCTGTAACCTCACCTAATAGATCATTGCGTCATATACCATAATTTTATAGAGGTGATATGTTGCTTATACCTAATATATTTGACATTGTTTAATCAAAATAAATTACAAAAATACGCAAGAAAGTGATTAGTTTCATTAAATGTTAGTTTATTCGGACAACACACCATTTAACATAGAAAATAATCTGAAACGACTATAATGACATGACTTGAACCATCATGAAGGGAATTTTTGTCCCTCCAAGTGAGCCTCCCACCGGCTCTGCAATGGAGTCACGACCTGACAGGGTATGAAATCCCAATATTATAGTTTCTGATATTATCTACCTCATTTATATACCCTATATAGTAGGTGCCCTACGTTTTCAACACTAAAACTACTCAAAATCTTACTCTTATCGCTCTTAATCTTAAAATCAAGTGGAAGAGCCTCCCAGAAGAAGAAGGAGGAGATCTAGTCATGTTCCCACAGCATTTTTGGCAAGAAAAATGTATGTTTCTCTCGTCTTCTTTTTGTGGATGTTAGGCCAGTTGGAAGTTCCTACCCATGTGTGACATAATAACAGGCTAGTTAGTAAACATTTGTTACAACTCATTGCAACACATTCATTGCCTCCCTCTCCGGGGGTTACTGGAGTCTAAGGGGGCCTCCCTTCTTGGGTCTTACGATGGAGTAGTACTTAGGACTATTCTTGAATCAATTATTCAATACCTATATATATTTTCATTATTATTATTATCAGATTTCAGTGACTCATTTCAAAGTCATTGCCATGCATGCGTTATTGCTTTCTCCTTTTCATTTCGGTGTCACCACTTATTTCCTACTTGTTTCCACTCACTTTTATATTTATTACTCCCATGGTCCTTATTTTGTTATAAAAACCATTAATCATTAGAGAAGCTGTAAAAATATTCCCGGATATTCTCATGATTTCCTCTTGATTCTTCTTGTTTTGTAAGTTCATTCATTATTTAACAATTTCACATAAACGAGATGCCGAAGATGATGGCTATGAGGATCCAGTTAAAGCCTTATTACACATGTTAGATGTCATGTTTTAGATGGCGTCCTTCATTGCAGTACCTTCATTTTTGTTGCTTTTTAGAGCATTGTCCCCTTTATTAAGACATGTTTTGTGCTCATCACTTTTGACTTTTCTATTATAGTATGTTAGTAGTTGTGAGGATATTTTGTTGGAGTGATGTATGGATATTTCTATTTTAGTGGATTATGTATTAATGACTTGTCTTTTATCTTGATGTTGTTATTTATGGTAGTTATTGTTATACCCGTGGTACGATATATATGTAAAAAATGAAATATCAACAATTTTACTCATGTAATCCAACATATATTTCAGATACAAGTATGCAATGAATTAAATCGAAATAAAAGATTCAAACCCAGGCGAGTGCGAACACTCCGTCCTTAAGAAAAATTTGCTCCGGTATAGTGCCACGGTGCTAGCAATTGTCTCCCAGGATACAACGGTTTACTTGTTCGATGTAGTGGCACTTCAAACTTCGAATAGACGGCGAACTCTTCCGGTGTCCCGACATTCTTTAAAAAAAATGCACACTGCCTCACTATATGAGATGGAAATATAGTAGTATAATACTTGGTAAATATTCTTATATTCTTATATTACTAGCAATGAAGTTTATATAGTAGTAGAAACTACCCACTAATGGTCATTAACTCTCAATAATGGCCACTACTACCACTTATAACCACTAAGTAAAAGTTAAGGCCACTAACCCAAGTTTTATGGCCTCTAAGAGTATGGCCATTAAAGGTCATTTTCTCCAACAACCCCCCACAGAATGGATATTAATGCAAATGCAGACCCTGAAGAGAATTCAGATGAGAAAATATTGCATCAGGAGAGGTAGCTTCTGGCTTTGCAGGTTGTCATTAGGAGAACAGCCCCGGATTCATCATCGACGAATTCCAGCATCGTCACATATATACCGCAGGGTGCAGGCATTAGTATGAATACAATGAGAATTTCCTTTTTTTTTTTTTTTCAAATGAGTATTACTTAAAATGAATAATAACCTTCTAAAATAATTCAAAAGATTTGGCGTTACTTACAAAGAAAAATAGCATTCCAAAAAAATTTCTAAAAACGTGCAAGAATAATTAATGCTGGTTAATTCTAATTGATAATGCTATCAGTATATAAAGTGAATTAAGCTCTTTGATCAATGACCATCTTTCTCTCCAAATACATAATCACCATGGCTGTCATATGCAAACATTTTCATTTGATATTCTTAGTTTCAATTATTGTAAATGGACTTATTCTTGAAACAAAATCAAACCCTATTGAGCAAAAACTGAAATATGAAGATTTGGATGATTTGAAAAACTTCTTGGTGGTAAGGATATAGCCACATTAACGGTTTGGGGGTGTTATATCCATCCGTCCCATTTTTATTTTTATTTTTTTAGGGATAAGATGCCTTTGCTCTCTTTGTGTCACGGTTTTTTTAGTTTCTATATCCTTGTGTTTTATATTGGCATTTCTATACTTCATTTATGTATTAAATTTTTTTTTTTTTGGTAATTTTTTCAGTCTATTTTTTTATCACATATCATATCTTTATGGGTTCTAGCAAGTGTGTCGCTTTGGATCGAAAATATCCAAAATTCATAGATATAGATAAGGGCAAAGCGTCGCACTTTAGACTTTTTTTTGTTGTTTTTTTTATTTTATTATTATTATTATTTTTTGAAATAGAACTTTAGACTTAAAATATCATAAATTCATAAAAGTTGGGTAAATTTGCTGATATAAAATATTTAATTAAAAGTGCAAAAACCCTGACCAAATGTTTGTTTATCCAATTTATTTCTATTTATTAATTAGTCTATATAAAAAATTTATTATTACAAAATTGATTTGTCCTACACACCTATCAATCTGAATAAAAATTCCTTCCCGGGTCTTAGGTATATTTTTACGTGTTTCTAAAATCGAAAAATTCCTGATTTTGTCCCTTCCTTTTGCAGAAACGTGGTAAGCTTACCGAAGAATGTGCTGGAAAAGTCATTTCTGCGATCTTTCTGTAAGGTATAGTGCCCGAAAGATAGTTATATAATTGTTTTAGGACGGAATTAGTAATTCATCTTATTATATGCATGTATGCTTATAATTAAGACACTACTGAAAACCCTAAGTACCTCGTTTATGTAATCACATAACTCCGTGTATGGCTATACACAAGAGGATTGAGTTAGTGAGATGTACTTAAAATTAACTTAGTCCGTAGCGTTTATTAATCTGAGTATGGGTCTCATGATTAATTTGCTATTAATGCGCCCAGAACACTTTACGGTGTGACAGTCTTATCCGGATCGGTAATAAGGTACTAGTGGGGCATTTATATATGATGATAATCATAGAATTTGGACCGATTTGATTTGAGTTCTCGATATAATTCCGTGATCGAGAAGTCTTATCGAATCACAAGATGATCATATATGGATTAATCAATCTCGAGGTGATCACGACACAACCGCTTAGACTAGGGTAGAGTTTGATGTGTTAGTAAGGATCACGCCAGCGTGATGTGGTCCAACACTTCTCGTTGGCTCTACGATGCGGAATGAGTGAGTGGTCCGTGTTATCACAGATATGGAATCCATTCCTTCCTCGGGAAGTAGATAGACAGCGATTCCTTATTTGTTGACCTCAGAAAGCGATCGATGGGCCCGATTCATATTATATTGGTTATGAACTAATTGATCACTAGGGGTTAATGGTAAATAAGGATAAAATGTTTCGAGAAGGGTTTACGAAAATATCCCGAATCGAAGTGAGCGATCTATGGAGGATTTATCCGTATGTAATGGTTATATCGATTGGGCGATTTCGACTCATAAATTGAGTGTAAGTTATCTATATTCGATAGAGTTCAATTTCGGGTTTATGGTGGTGTAATCCCGGAATTAATAGGTTGGATATAATTATTCTGTCTCGATTTAATAATTTTATTTGATTTATTGTAAGCTATGAATATGGGTCCATGGTCCCGACGTGCTTCTAATATAGCATAATTGGATTTCTCGTCGTTGCACCTCAATTATAATTAAATAGTGGATTGGGCTATTTAATTGATATGTGGATTAATTGTTTAGTTGGACTAAATAATTAAATACACGGAAAAGACATTTTAAAGTGACTCGGCCGAATTAGTGCGTTGACCTAATTTTTGGTCAAATATAGAAAATAGGTGCGTGACCTTATTTTGAGAGAAAGGTGTGCATGCATATTGTGATTTATTATTTAATTATTAAGAAATTAGTTTTCTTGGATAATTATTTAATATGTGATTTATCTTTTATTTGTTAAATGATAATTCATGGAATATTAGATAATAATATAGTTTATCCTAATTTGTTTGGGATAATTATTTTATTTATCTTTTATTTGGAAAATGATTAATGTAATAATTATCTCTTAATTATTTAATCCTTGGGGCTTAAGTTTTACTCTCCTATATAAAGAGAGTTCTCCCAAGCCTTTTGACGATCACTATTCACGTCACTATTCACAAGAGAAATTGGCTGAAAATTTCGGCCTCTATTCTTAGGGTTCGAGTTGGAAAAATCTTCGGGATTTTTCCGGTAGCATATCAAGGAGGTCCGGCGGCGGGAAACACCATCCACTTGGTGTTGCTGGGAGACACACATTGGAAGGCGGTGGTTTGCTCAATCACGTGTTCAAAGAGCCTTTTGATCTTGGAGTTAAGCACCATAAAAAGGTAGGCTCCTAAACCCCCTTGTAGATTTAGATCTTTAATTTATGTTCTTTGTTTCGTTTAGATCTAGATCTGATGCCTTCCGCTGCGTAATCGGGTCAATCTATGATTGATCCGACGATATTACTTCTAACACTTTCATGGTAAAAAATTCAATGACGGTCAATGTTGTATTAAGTTTGATAATATGGGTCTTGATATCACTGAAGAATTCTTTGAGGACATGAGACAAACTGAAGAATACAAGAAGAACCGTAATATGATTGAACATAGGGTTAGCTTTCTTCGTTATTTTTGTAGACTTGATGCAGCCATTCCTCCCCGAAGCTCTTAAATATATTTAATGTTATTATATTTTCTGGATGATGGAATTAATTAGCTTCATGGATAATATAATATTTACAATTTGATATAAATCCTTGTTATTTTATTTGTAATGTAAGTTTGTGTTTTTGTTTTTATTTTTTATTCTTCAACAATAAAATAAGGTATGTGGTTGTTTAATTCTTAAAGTTAAATTGAAAAATGATTGTTATTTCATGCTGCAAGAATTGAAACAAATATGATAACACAATTTTTTTTCAAAAGCTTAAACTGGTCAGGAATCTAAAATATCTTATTTTGAAAAAGGATAAAAGTTATTTTCTCTTTTGCATTCACAATAATGTTAGATTATTTTTCATAAATATTTTGTTATTGTTTGTATTCGGGTTGTCGTAACAAAACGGGCAACACCTGAACAGATGCATTTATGAAATTCGAATTGATACATTTGTGCATTTTAGATACATGCATCAGTGAAGTGATGCAATTTCGATTCATGTATCTGCGAAGTGATATGCCCCTGCAATACGAACAGACATAGCCCTGCATGCGAAAAGGGATGTCTGTTGAACTTGCAACAATTCCAAATTGGTGTATTGAGCTCATAAAAAGGCACCCAATGCAAACATGAAGGAGTCTAGTTGAAATACACTTGTTGTTCCTCTAAAAAAAATACACTTGTTTTAGAGCATCATCAGAAAACTTTTCTCGAGTGTCTCTGGTTTGGTTCAGACAAGTTACCGTCTGAATCAAACACCTCCATAGTATCCTGAAAGAGATTTTCGGTTGATCCCAAAATGACTACATAGGGTGAAATATCTCTTAAAAAACAACGCTTATTGAATGCCCTGGAGATCCAGTGTCACTACTTGATTCTTGCTTATTATTTTTTTCCAACAAATAATACCAAGAAACTCCCAATTGTTTGAAGCTGCAAATCTTGTGCTTGCACATTAATAGACTTTATTTTATAAAATATTCACCGTTGATCAATGAAGCACGGAAACGGAAAAGCCGCACGACATGACACGGACACGACGACACGGTTAATTCTAAAATTTAATGTCATGACACACTACCGACACGTGTTATATATATTTATATATATATAATAGAGAGAGAGAGAGAGAGAGAGAGAGAGAGAGAGAGAGATAGATAGAGAGAGAGATAGAGATAGATAGATAGATAGATTTCATAAACGTTATGATACACGAATTTCTCATTTATATAGAGATTCGTAACGAATGTCTCATTATTTATGATTGTCGTGTTTGATTCTGGCTTTCATTTCCATTGATTTTTCTTTTGTCAAGAGAGAGGGAATGCCCAAGGATGGAGCCAGGAATTTTTTATCGGGTGGGGTGAGATTTCTTTTTCAATGTATTTATACGGAATTGTTTTCTCGCAAAATACTAAAATTTATTTATAATTTATGATGTATTATTATTTTTTTTTTACTCCGTACCACACTACAAACGTTAACACCAGTGTCATCACTGGCGCTATTTTTAACATTAGGTACCACTGGTGTTATTTTCATTAAAATAATAATGGTGCTTGAAGTAAATTTTTGAGTATTTTAAATTATCGTGGTGTCGGAAATAAAAGTGTGGTGCCAATGAAATCATTTTTAGTTGTAACATATACTTTTAATTGCTCGGGTTAGATAGGTTGTAATGCTAATTATCTAGTTATTTGGTGAGTTGGTGAAATTTTGGACATACATGCTATATAGAAAAAAATAAAAGGGCTAGGTGGGCTTAGCCCCACCTTTGCCCATATAGTAACTCTGTCATTGGGAATGCCCTTGTTCATTTTGTAGCAAAAGAAAATTTAAAACTGATAGGATGTGTAGATTGGAGAACTTTCCTTCAAGCGCATGTCGCTACTTATTGTTATGCGGATGTTGAATAGAAGTGTCTTTATATATTAAAAAAAATCAAATGCAATCCCTTTATTGGATAATAATCATTTGCAAGAAATTAGAAAATTATGTTAAAATTAATGGCTCTCCTTGCACATGTACATGCTAAAATGTAATTAACCAAATATGCATTAATTATTTACGAGATGCCGAATAAATCTGTAACCTCACCTAATAGATCATTGCGTCATATACCATAATTTTATAGAGGTGATATGTTGCTTATACCTAATATATTTGACATTTTTTAATCAAAATAAATTACAAAAATACGCAAGAAAGTGATTAGTTTCATTAAATGTTGGTTTATTCGGACAACACACCATTTAACATAGAAAATAATCTGAAACGACTATAAATGACATGACTTGAACCATCATGAAGGGAATTTTTGTCCCTCCAAATGAGCCTCCCACCGGCTCTGCAATGGAGTCACGACCTGACAGGGTATAAAATCCCAATATTATAGTTTCTGATATTATCTACCTCATTTATATACCCTATATAGTAGGTGCCCTACGTTTTCAACACTAAAACTACTCAAAATCTTACTCTTTTCGCTCTTAATCTTAAAATCAAGGGCAAGAGCCTCCCTAAGAAGAAGGAGGAGATCTAGTCATGTTCCCACAGATTTTTGGCAAGAAAATGTATGTTTCTCTCGTCTTCTTTTTGTGGATGTTAGGCCAGTTGGAAGTTCCTACCCATGTGTGACATAATAACAAGGCTAGTTAGTAAACATTTGTTACAACTCATTGCAACACATTCATTGCCTCCCTCTCCGGGGGTTACTGGAGTCTAAGGGGGCCTCCCTTCTTGGGTCTTACGATGGAGTAGTACTTAGGACTATTCTTGAATCAATTATTCAATACCTATATCTATTTTCATTATTATTATTATCGATTTGTTGACTCATTTCAAAGTCATTGCCATGCATGCGTTATTGCTTTCTCCTTTTCATTTCGGTGTCACCACTTATTTCCTACTTGTTTCCACTCACTTTTATATTTATTACTCCCATGGTCCTTATTTTGTTATAAAACCATTAATCATTAGAGAACTGTAAAAATATTCCCGGATATTCTCATGATTTCCTCTTGATTCTTACTGAGCTGTAAGTTCATTCATTATTTAACAATTTCACATAAACGAGATGCCGAAGATGATGGCTATGAGGATCCAGTTAAAGCCTTATTACACATGTTAGATGTCATGTTTTAGATGGCGTCCTTCATTGCTGATACCTTCATTTTTGTTGCTTTTTAGAGCATTGTCCCTTTATTAAGACATGTTTTGTGCTTATCACTTTTGACTTTTCTATTATAGTATGTTAGTAGTTGTGAGGATATTTTGTTGGAGTGATGTATGGATATTTCTATTTTAGTGGATTATGTATTAATGACTTGTCTTTTATCTTGATGTTGTTATTTATGGTAGTTATTGTTATACCCGTGGTACGATATGTGTAAAAAAAATAAAATATCAACAATTTTACTCATGTAATCCAACATATATTTCATGTACAAGTATGCAATGAATTAAATCGAAATAAAAGATTCAAACTCAGGCGAGTGCGAACACTCTGTCCTTAAGAAAAATTTGCTCCGGTATAGTGCCACGGTGCTAGCAATTGTCTCCCAGGATACAACGGTTTACTTGTTCGATGTAGTGGCACTTCAAACTTCGAATAGACGGCGAACTCTTCCGGTGTCCCGACATTCTTTAAAAAAAATGCACACTGCCTCACTATATGAGATGGAAATATAGTAGTATAATACTTGGTAAATATTCTTATATTCTTATATTACTAGCAATGAAGTTTATATAGTAGTAGAAACTACCCACTAATGGTCATTAACTCTCAATAATGGACACTACTACCACTTATAACCACTAAGTAAAAGTTAAGGCCACTAACCCAAGTTTTATGGCCTCTAAGAGTATGGCCATTAAAGGTCATTTTCTCCAACAATCCCCCACAAAATGGACATTAATGCAAATGCAGACCCTGAAGAGAATTCAGACGAGAAAATATTGCATCAGGAGAGGTAGCTTCTGGCTTTGAACCTGCCTTAGTGAAGTACTATCGGATTTACTCGGCTAATTAGTGAATTGTGTCTTGAACTGTTCAGCCTTTATTGTATACCAGAGAATAGTACTCACACAATATTTCCCTTAACACCGTATTTGGTTCTCATGGTTGTGTTCATTTTGGCCATGAATCACCTTTGGTTTCAGAAAGTGCGTTAGAGAATTCAAGCACTTTCAGGTGATGGTCCCTTATGCTTCAGGAAAGGGCACAAATGAGTAAAGTCCCTTATGCTTTGGCAATCGGGTCTATCATGTATGCCATGTTATGCACAAGACCAGATGTCTCGTACCCATTGAGTATGACTAGTAGGTACCAGTCCAATCCAGGTGATGGTCACTGGATTGTTGTCAAGAATATCCTCAAGTACTTGAGACGTACTAGGGATATGTTCCTGGTTTTCGGGAACGATGATTTAGTATTACGAGGTTACACAGATGCCAGTTTCCAAACTGACAAGGATGACTTTAAGTCACAATCTGGATTTGTTTTTACGCTTAATCGCGGAGCAGTGAGCTGGAAGAGTTTCAAGCAGGAGACTACTGCAGACTCTACAACGGAAGCCGAATACACATAGCGGCCTCGGAGGCGGCAAATGAAGCGATTTGGATGAAGAAGTTCATTCATCGAACTTGGTGTGGTTCCCTCCATTGAAGGTCCAGTGCCTCTGTACTGTGACAATAATGGAGCGATATCTCAGTCAAAGGAACCAAGGTCTCATCAGAAGTCCAAACATGTGCTTCGGCGCTATCACTTGATTAGAGAGATAATAGATAGAGGATATGTAAAGATAGAGAAAGTCCACACGGATGATAACATAGCTGATCCGTTAACCAAGGCATTGTCTCAAGCTAAGCATGAGAAACATGTTCACTTGCACGGGCTTAGGCATATGGGTGATTGGCTTTAGGCCAAGTGGGAGATTGTTGGAAATGTGTCCTAAACCCAATCGGGTTGGACCGGATCCGACCGGGTCGGGTCATTTACAGTCTATTTAGTTCAGGTAATAACTTTATTATGATTAATAAAAGCACTTATGTTATTATATATTGTTTATCTTCATATTATTTTTTGTATATATATAGTAACGTCCCTAGTATCAATCTGTGATAGAGAAACCATGATGGTGATCATGTTTGATGAGATCTCTAATCACTATAACGAGGTTGGTACTTAAATGTCTCTAGTCATGCATATTATCAAATGGGACATTGATAGTATAATCAGACTGGAACGTATTGGATGTCTTCTGTCTTTTAGAAGATAATGATAGATCTCGTCTATCAAAGTGTAGGGACACTTGGACTGTACGTGGACGTGTATTAGAGAATGCGTACGTTAGACCGACCCACTTACATTAAGTGTCACACTATGTGGCGGTTGTGTAATTATCCTTTTGACCGGAGTCTTCATGGCATCACGGTGTGGATTGTCATGCTTTGACGCTATTGAGATTTCTCCTAACCACGGGGCGATCATGCGGTAGTGATTGGGTATGATATTGAAGCATGCGGAGTATACATGATTGGTCGTCCGGGAATCACGTATCCTATGATTGGGATCGAATATCCGAAATGGCCTTCTTATAAGGAATGTCTAGCTCTCGAGAATCTTTGCAAAGTGGGAGTAAATGTGTTATTCCGAGAGAGCATGATATCCAGATTATAAGATACGATCATCAATGTATTGACACTCGAGATACGATCGTATGGATATTATTACAGCGATAGGATTGTAAGTTACACGGTAACTGCTTCACATGAAAGGTAGTAGTCATTGCTTTTGACTCTTCCGATAATTGGGGGTCACGGTGTGTGGCTAGACGCTATCCCGTGATCGTTAGGTATGAAGGGCATTTTAGTAAAATTGCACTTTGTGTCTACGGCCAACATATTCGGAAGCCTATCGGGTCACACACATATGAACATCGAGTCGGATTAAAATGCAGTTATAGTTGATAACCAAATAAGGAAAGCTTATCTCTAGACTATAAAGGTTATAGTGGTAAATTAATATGGTGGTATTTATTTATTATGAATAAATAAAATACAGGATATTAATTATATACAAATTATATTAATTAAAGAATATTCCGGAAGCCAATTAATTGACATATGGGGCGCCACAATTGAGTGTATAAGATACAATTGGATTGTGCACTTTAATTAATAAGATTACCATAATATTAATATGAGATATTAATTGATTTTTGAAAAATAGATTTATGGTAATAAGATAATTATAATCAATATAAGATATTGGCAAAATAAATTATAATTAAAGAGATAAATCAATCTAATTGATTTTCCTTATTTTATTGGGAAAATATTTTCTTCTCCTCCAAAGTACATAGGGGCGCCACTTCCTCTATATAAAGGAAGTGGGTGTCAAGCTCTTTTGTACATCACAATTGCAAGAGCTCATAGTTTCTTGTGTAAAATAGAGAGTAACCTATAGTGAGTTTGTGAGGGAAGAAAAAGGCCGGTCTAGCAACCGGAGTTTTTCCGATATCAATCCAAGGAGGATTCCGGCAAGGGGTTCGTGTGGATTAGCGATAGAGGCCGGACGCGTGGACGGCTTGCGCATTGAACTACTCTCCGTTGATGGTCAAAGCGACGATCTTATAGATCATCCAAGGTATAACCGTCGAACTACTTAACGTGTTTATTGCATTAAACGAAGAACGATCTAGAAAAAGGAAATCAAATTTTAAATTCCGCTGCGTTAAACTAGTGATTTCCTAACATACAATTGGTTATGTACATAAGAATTCCAATCACTTGAGAATATCTCAATTGATCCACATGTTCACTTCTATTCTTGACTAAGGGCATACTTAAGTCAAGTGGAGTGCTCACATCTGCAACACCTCGGGCTACTAACAACGCCTTACAATTATCAATAAATCCACAAATCTTTAACTTTTTCTCAAAGATCCATTTGCATCCGGTATTTCCTAGTGGAACACCAACCAACTCCCAAGAGTGGTTTTGCGTTATGGATTCTATTTCTCTATTTATAGCCTCTTTCCAGAAAGGAGCTTATGGAATAGACATTGCCTCATCATATGTCTTGGGTTCATTTTCTACCATATAGGTCAGAAAATCTGGACAAAAAGAATTGAAAGTCCTATCCTTTATACTTCATCTATTTCTTGAGGATCACTCTCTTCTTCAGACTCACATGTCTGCTTACTCATACTTGCTTCTTCACAACATTCATAGACTCGATGATGACACTATCATGTACATCGAAGATGTCAGTTTTATGCACCAGAAACCAATAGGCACTACTCTTAAGAGTATATCCGATTAATATACTGTCAATAGTCCTATCTTCACTAGCTTTGGTTTAGGTACTTCTACCTTAGCCAGACACCCCCACATTTCCAAGAATTCATAGCTAGACCTCCGCCTTTCCACAAATCAGACGGGGTGCATCCTTCTTCTTTGAAGGGATCTTGTTCAGAATGAATTCTGCTGAGAGGACCACACCCCCACAGTTCTGAGGTAAACCCGAACTTATCAACATAGCATTTATCAACTCTTTAAGAGTTCTTGCATGTAGCATTACCACTTGACTGAGGTGTGTATGGGTATAGTTGTTTGATGAATGATACTGGGCCCTTAGCAAGGCTCATGAAACAATACGTCATATCCACCACCACAATCACTGCAGATACATCTCATCCGTTTGCTATGTTCATTCTTCGTTTTTCACATTTAACCATCACAATATTTGGTGCTATAGTCAATAGAAGTAACAAAATACTTTTATCACCTATTGTTTGAACAAATCCAGAGGTTATGTGTTCCTTTCTACCGGTCAAACGGTGAGTAAGCCAACATGGCTTCAACACATACTAGATAAGTGTGATTAGAATCAAATCTCAAATTTGGTAACATATCCATGTTCATCAACTGATGAACGGATCTAAAATTGGCAAGTCTCATTCATATGTCACATGCAATATTACTCAAGCATGAAAGCAGATCTTAAAGCCAATCTCACAGGCTCTTTATCTCAACAGACAGCTCTTGTTAAAACATGTGGTCTAAAATATATGTACATACGCGTATCTTTCTGTGCGCCAATTAACACTCAATTATTCTTACCCAAAGGCTACACTTCTCCAAAACCAAAATAATATGTCGAAGTAATATTCTCGCAAACTACTCGTTCGCATCAGTCAACCGCAGCATTGGTACGCACTTGCAAAAGCCAAACAAAATGGCTAGAAGGAAAAACAAAAGATTTTTTTAATCCAAAATTGTTCCATTCTAATCGAGGCAGGAGTGGATACACCTCCAATATTTATAAGCAAAGAATTCACAGTGTAGCGGGACCTTTATTGAAAGGATCGCTATTTGGTTAACGTCAATTTATAGTTCCGGTAAACAACAATTTTCTAATGCAATTTCGCCATCTTCTTTGTGGAAGTAAAGAAGGCAAGCACAAAACGGTTTTTGGTTCTAAGGAGCAATAGGTCGAACACCCTAGTGGACGAGTTGGTTAGAGCGGTTATAACAGAATTGAGCTTCAGCAAAAAAGTTGCTATAAATGCTTCATAGGAGTATCACTAGAAGTTAGAAGTTGAAATTAAGTCTTGTAAACATCGATTATAGCTTTGATTGATCTTGGTCATTTTCCCGCCATTTTCATTTTTCAAACAGTTGAAGATGATCTTTATCTTCCTTGTTTCAATTCTGTAAATTCTTCTTATTTTTCCAGTTTCTTGTTCTGGTTTATACGAATTTTAACATGGTATCGGAGCAAATCATTTTCCGTTGATTCTTCTTCGCGATTCGTATTGTTTCATTTTCTGAGTTTTTTTTTCTCAATTTCATAATTGATGGCTAATCCTGAGAATTCTGTAACAAATCTTGATAATCCAAGTCGATTATCGTTCGTCCGTTACTCAAAGGTGAGAATTACAACCATTGGAAAAGAGCTATGACAAAAGTCTTTGTCATCTCGAAGTGATTGAATCTCATAGATGGTACTTCCACCATGCCTGAAGTTATTGATGCAGCGTTTGCTGGGTGGATGCAGATTAACGATCTGGTGCATTCTTGGTTAATAAACTCCATGATTCCTTCGGTTGCTGAAAGTGTCATGTATTTCGATACTGCGAGAGAAATCTGGCAAGATTTACAGGATAGATTTGGTCGAGGCAATGCATATAAAGTTTCAAATCTTGAAGAAGAAATTGAAAAAACAAAGCAAGATAATCTTTCAGTAACAGATTATTACACCAAATTAAAGTCTCTTTAGGATCAATTCTTAGTGTTAAAGCCTATTCCTCCTTGTGTTTGTCCTGCTTTGCAAATTATCAGAGAGTATTATGATAATGCCTATACCACACGGTTTGTAAAAGGCTTGAATGGAAATTTTAATCTTGTAAAATCCTGTGTTCTTATGACCATGCCCTTACGATGTGAAGCTCGCTTTTGTAATGGCTCTCAATCATGAACATCAATTAGATTACAATTTAGACCAAGGATGCATTTGCTATGGCATCTCAATGAGAGAGTAGGATTCAAGAATCAAATAGTTCCAATGCTGTGATGAATTCTAGGTTTCAAGGGCAGGGGCCAAGGTAGAGGTTCAGGAAATTCTGGTGGTTATGGTAATTCTGGTGGTTATGGAAGAGGACAAGGAAAGAGGCCTTAGTGTACTTTTTGGGGAAAAGAGGGGCATACAATTGAAAAATAGGAACCATGTTAAAATAAGAAACCGGAACAAGAAACTGGAAAAATAAGAAGAATTTACAGAATTGAAACAAGGAAGATGAAGATCATCTTCAACTGTTTGAAAAATGAAAATGGCGGGAAAATGACCAAGATCAATCAAAGCTATAATCGATGTTTACAATACTTAATTTCAACTTCTAACTTCTAATGATACTCCTATGAAGCATTTATAGCAACTTGCTGAAGCTCAATTCTGTTATAACCGCTCTAACCAACTCGTCCACTAGGGTGTTCGACCTATTGCTCCTTAGAACCAAAAACTGTTTTGTGCTTTCCTTCTTTACTTCAACACCCCCCTCAAGCTGGAAGGGAGTAATCCATGAACAAACTTTGCCAAAAACCGCTTTTGTGCTTCTTTGTTGCTTCAAATATGTCTTTTAGAGGTAGAATTTGGGATAAGTGTGTTGAACACCGTGGTGTGACTGGTTTTGTAAGTAGATCTGCTGGTTGTTGAGCAGTGTGGATAGGTAGTGGTTTAAGGACTTTTGCCATGTATTTTTCTCTCACAAAATGACAGTGAATGTCTATGTGTTTCGTCCTTTCATGAAAGACTGGATTTTCAACAATATGAAGGGCACTAGAACTGTCACAGTATAAAGGGACTGGTCCTGTGTGTTCAATCTGAAAATCCCTCAGTAAGTAGATGAGCCACTGAATTTCATAGGCTGTGAATGCTAAGACTCTGTATTCTGCTTCACTAGAACTCCTAGACACAGTTGGTTGCTTTTTAGATTTCCATGAAACCAAAGCATTGTCCAGATAGATCAAATAGCCTGTTATGGATCTCCTTGTTTTGGTACAGGTTGCCCAATCAGAGTCACTGAAAGCTCTTAGGTGTATTGATCCATTGCTAGGAAAGAATAAACCTTTTCCTGGAGCTGATTTTAAAAACCTTAGAAGCCTGTGTGCTGCTTTCATGTGAGCCTCATTTGGATTGTCTAAGAATTGACTTAACTGTTGAGTAGAAAATGCTATGTCAGGCCTTGTGTTTCCTAGATAGAGCAGTTTGCCAACAAGACTTCTGTATTCTTTGTTTGTAGGAAGTGGTGGTTTTTGAACATCAGTCAGATTCTGAGTGGAATCCATTGGTGTAGATGCAGGTTTGGATTCCAGAAAGCCAAAGTCCCTTAACAAATCTAAACAATATTTCCTCTGATTTATGACAATCCCAGATTTGTTTCTTGCAACTTCAAAGCCTAGAAAATACCTAAGCTCACCAAGATCCTTGATGGTAAATGCATCATGTAGAAGTGTTTTCAGATCCTGTATTGCCTTCATGCTAAGACTGCCTACTACAATATGATCTACATAGACAAGTAGTGCAACAAACTCAGAGCCCGTGCCTTTTGTGAACAAACTATGGTCATTTAATGATTGTTTGTAGCCATGATCAAGAAGTTTCTGTGTCAACTTTGCATTCCACTGTCTACTTGCTTGCCTGAGGCCATATAGAGATCTGTTTAATTTGCAGACTTTACCATTAGTTTGTAAACCTTATGGTGCCTTCATGTAGACTATCTCATCTAAATCTCCATGCAGAAAAGCATTATTCACATCCATTTGGTGAAGATTCCACCCTTTTATAGCAGCTATAGTCATGAACAGCCTGATAGTTGTCTGTTTGGCTATAGGGGAGAATGTCTCTAAAAAATCAATTCCTTCAGTCTGTGTGTACCCTTTTGCTACAAGCTTGGCTTTGTATCTTTCTATGCTTCCATCAACTTTTCTTTTAATTCTATACACCCACTTACACCCAATAGGCTTGATACCCTTTGGTAAATCAACAAGTGTCCAAGTGTTGGTGTCCTTCAAAGCTTTTAATTCTTTGTCCATTGCTTCTTGCCAGTTTGGATCAGTAGCAGCTGCCTGATATGTAGCAGGTTCTGTTTCTGCATTAATGCTGCTAACAATACCCTGATAATTATGAGATAGGTTAGCATAAGAAACAACATGATTCAATGTGTGTGGAGAAGTTCTTAGGGCTGGATTTGTGTAGACATAGTCATTAAGATAGGATGGTGTGGTTTTTGCCCTAGTTGATCTCCTTTGAATTTGGACATGTTCCACATTTGGTTGATCTTGAGATTCAACATATGGAGGTGATGCTGTATTAGTGACAGGTGTATGTATAACAGGCGGCTCAGAAATAGGAAGTGGTAATACCAGTTCACCATCAAGATTAGCAATATCAGATTCACAAAAAGGAAAAGATGTTTCATGGAAAACAACATTTCTAGATACAGAGATATTCCTGTTTTGCAAATTTAAGACTTTATAGCCCTTCATATGCTCCTCAAAACCTATGAAAACTAACTTATTGCTTCTGGAATCAAATTTTCCTCTGCCTTGTACAACTGTGGACACAAAACATAAGCATCCAAACACTCTAAGATTATCATAGGTAGGAGGCTTATAATATAGAACATGATAGGGGTTTTATTTTCAAGAAGAGGTGTAGGAGTTATATTTATCAAAAGTAGCATGTAAAACACAGTCACCCCAATATTCAATAGGCAAACATGATTGTATTCTCAATGCCCTTGCAACATTGAGAATGTGTTGGTGTTTTCTTTCAATTAAACCATTTTGTTGAGGTGTTCTTACACATGCTTTCTGGTGTACAATGCCTTTAGTCCTGTAAAACAGTTTCATGTTGAATTCACCTCCATGGTCCGATCTAATAATTTTAATACACCTATCAAATTGAGTTTGCACAAAATTGCAGAACTGCTGTAACAAAGCATTGACATCAGATTTACATTTCATCAAGAAATGACCATGTGTATCATCTGTAATCATCAACAATGGATAGAAAATAATATTGACCATCAACAGCTTGGAACTCTATTGGGGCCCCAAATATCAACATGTATCAAATCAAAACAATTCAAAGAGTATGATGTGCTGACAGGAAACTTAAGATGTTTCTGTTTAGCCAAAGGACATACAACACAATTATGACTAGGAACTTTGATATTTTGATCTATAGTAGTTAATACTTTCATTCTTTCAATAGAAGGATGCCCTAGTCTATTGTGCCACAGTAGAGTATCAGCTTTATTGCAAGTTTGATAGACTGCATTTGAAACAGATAGCACAGATGTTTGAGACTTCATAGGCAAGATGTAAAGACCATTTCTATGTTCAGCTATACCAATCTTCTTCATATGTAGCTGGTCCTACACAATACAACAGTCAGGATAACAAGACACCAGCAAGTTACAATCAGTTGTGAGCTTTCTGATAGAAATCAAGTTATACTGGAATGTTGGAATACAAAAAACATCTTGAAGAGTCAAATAATCATTGAGTTTTACTTTTCCAATGTGAGTTACTGAAACAGAATGACCATTAGGTAATTTAACTGAAAGATTATTAGCAATTTTAACATCAAACAAATTCTGTAAAGAAAATGTTATGTGATCAGTAGCTCCTGAATCCATAATCCAGTGAAATCTACTGTCACAGTTACCTGATCCTTGTGAGGCTTGTCCAGATGCCAAGACAACAGAATTACAGTGGCTGTTGTTTGTCTGCAAACCCTGGATCAAAGAAAGCAGATGGTCATACTGGGACTGAGTTATTGAACGGAAGAATTCCTTAATCTGATTGAGTTTGCTTGGTCGATTCTCAGATGATCATCTGTACAACCATGATCTGTGGAGACATAAAAGGTAACGGAAACATAGAGGTTGTCTCTGTTGGACATCATACTCTTTGAATTGTTTTGATTTAATACATGTTGATATTTAGGGCCCCAATAGACTTCCAACTGTTGATGGTCAATATTATTTTCTATCCATTATTGATGATTACGGTAGATACACATGGCTGTTCTTGATGAAATGTAAATCTGATGTCAATGCTTTGTTACAGCAGTTCTGCAATTTTGTGCAAACTCAATTTGATAGGTGTATTAAAATTATTAGATCTGACCATGAAGGTGAATTCAACATGAAACTGTTTTACAGGACTAAATGCATTGTACACCAGAAAGCATGTGTAAGAACACCTCAACAAAATGGTTTAATTGAAAGAAAACACCAACACATTCTCAATGTTGCAAGGGCATTGAGAATACAATCATGTTTGCCTATTGAATATTAGGGTGACTGTGTTTTACATGCTACTTATTTGATAAATATAACTCCTACACCTCTCTTGAAAACAAAACCCCCTATCATGTTCTATATAATAAGACTCCTACCTATGATAATCTTAGAGTGTTTGGATACTTATGTTTTGTGTCCACAGTTGTACAAGGCAAAGGAATTTGATTCCAGAAGCAGTAAGTCAGTTTTCATAGGTTTTGAGGAGCATATGAAGGGCTATAAAGTCTTAAAATTGCAAAACAGGAATATCTCTGAATCCTATTTGGAACTATTTGATTCTTGAATCCTACTCTCTGATTGAGATGCCATAGCAACAGATCCTTGGCCTAAATTATAATCTAATTGCTGTTCATGGTTGAGAGCCATTACAAAAGCAGTTTTCACATCAGGTAAGGGCATGGTCATAAGAACCTGGGATTTTACAGTACTAAAATTTCCATTCAAGCCTTTTACAAACCGTGTGGTATAGGCATTATCATAATACTCTCTGATAATTTGCAAAGCAGGACAAACACAAGGAGGAATAGGCTTTAACACCAAGTATTGATCCCAAAGAGACTTTAATTTGGTGTAATAATCTGTTACTGAAAGATTACCTTGCTTTGTTTTTTTCAATTTCTTCTTCAAGATTTGAAACTTTATATGCATTGCCTCGACCAAATCTATCCTGTAAATCTTGCCGATTTCTCTCATGAGATCGAAATACATGACACTTTCAGAACCGAAGGAATCATGGAGTTTATTAACCAAGAATGCACCAGATCGTTAATCTGCATCCACCCAACAAACGCTGCATCAGTAACTTCAGGCATGGTGGAAGTACCATCTATGAGATTCAATCTGCCTCGAGATGAAAGCACTTTTGTCATAGATCTTTTCCAATGGTTGTAATTCTCTGCACCTTTGAGTAACGGACGAACGATAATCAGACTTGGATTATCAAGATTTGTTACAGAATTCTCAGGATTAGCCATCAATTATGAAATTGAGAAAAAAACTCAGGAAATGAAACAATACGAATCGCGAAGAAGAATCAGCGGAAAATAGAGGTTGTCTCTGTTGGCACGATTTCCGCTTTTCAAGTCAGGTACCACTGGTTCATCAGCCGTCACGCTAGTTGTGGGGCACCATCATCTGCTCATAATCTTGGTATGGGATTGTATTATTTAATCTTTCATTCTCATGTTTAAAACTTCTGAAATTTTACTTCGATGCTTTCACGCAAATCTTGTATGATGTCATTGTAAAATAAGACCGGCGTATGCAATCGTCACGGATTGTAGACGTATCAATCAATATTTTCCAATTTTAGTTATTACGATAATATAATACCACCATCAACAATTTTGTTTTTAGGATCAACAACAATTAATGGTCTTAAAAGTTTGATTAAAAGATTCATTTAATTAAGTTTCATATCCAAAAACCATATCCAAAGACTGTACAACACAAAACTGAAAATTATTAGATTAGAAACCGCAAAAAAAAAAAATATATATATATATATCTAACAAAACTTTTATATTTTTTCTTATCTTGCTTATAGTCTTAGATTATATATAGGGCCGTAACTCACCCTATACATACACTGATACACACACACATACACACACACACATATCTATATATATATATATATATATATATATATATATATATATATATATATATATATATATATATAGCTCTAGGTTTTTACTCGGATCATCCCACATCAGATCAAACCCACCACCATGTCTGCAAGATTTGGGAGCATCAATTTAATATTCTTAGTTTCGATTTCGATTATAGTAAATGGCCTTATTCTTGAAGCAACATCCATATCAAACCCTAATAAGCAAAACCATCAACCTGCAGCATCTCCTACTGCACCTAGAGAAGGTTTGGCTGTTTATTTCAGAGAATTTTTGCAGGTAAGTATGTAGTATACATGAAGAAATTAATATATATATATATATATATATATATATATATATATATATATATATATATAGATTTTTGTCTAGAATGACAAAATTAGCAAAAATTAGGATAGAAGAAGCGTAATTTAATAAGACAAAAGAATAATTATGAAGAACAAATATGAAGTAATAAATGTGGAATAGAGTAAATATGTAAGTAATAATCATAAACACAAAGAATATTAATACGTGAAATAAGAATAATTTTAAAGAATAATTGTGATTTTTGTCCTTTATAATCGTTGAAAATATTACTTTTATTAATTCTGATTTCATTTATTAATTTTTTTGTCTCATGTTCTTTCCTCCATATATATATATATATATATATATATTATTTTTATTTATTTATTTATTTTTTTCTCAGCGTGTCCTATGTTTGATATGTATAGAACAAAGATACACAAAATAGATACCAAGATATATACAAGTTGAAGGGCGAATTTGAAATTTTCAAAAGTTGAATATACGAGATTCGTATATGCATATCTATAACTCAGATATGTGAAATGAATAACAATGTTAAAAATTGAGTAAATATTGTCCCGTAATGAATGAACAATTGTCCAAAATAAAATGAAAAGTACCGGTCCATATATATTCACGTCTCTATACATGTGCAACCTAGGCTAAGACAATCCAACCTAATATTCTTTTTTAAAGGATAAAGACACGCCCCATTTGTTGCACGTGCGATTATTGTACCTTTATCCCCTATGTTTTGTTTTGACATTTTTATCATCATCTATGTATTATCTTTTACATTTTCAGTTTATTTTCTGTGAAGTTTCTATTGGTTGAAAGTTCGCACATTCATTGTTGGATATTAAACATGCAATGAATGATTTTTTTGTTGAATTCTAGATTTATAAAAGAATCCACTATATTTGAAAATTCTTGACTTTGTCCTTGTTGCAGAAATGTGCTAAGAAGACAATTGATGAATTATGTGCTCGAGAAATCGTTTATGGGATATTGGATGATACAAAAATCACACCACGATGTTGTGTTAAGTTTGTGAATATGGGTGAAGATTGCCATGAAATATTTTTGTGGGATCTGAAACAAACAAAAGAATACAAGAAGAACCCTAAGCTTATTGCGTCTAGGATTAACAAAATTAGGTATAGTTGTCCTATAGTTTTAAGCAAATTTCCCAAAAGCTTTTAAATATTGTTACTACTAGCCAAAAACTCGTGCATGATTGCACGGGATAAAAAAACCGAACTATATATTTAAATAACCCTGGATATTGCATTAAAAGAATTGAGTAAAACACATATTACACCTGCATATTTATAAGACGTTGTAAAAATGACTCGATTTGCAATACGTGCTGCTAAACCAACATACTGTTGAACTACCATACTACCTGTTGAACTACCGTCTCTCTTTCAAAATTTTAAGGTAATGGAAATTTAGATAATTAACATTTTATATTCAACACGACTTTTTCAAGTGTGGACCTATTATATTTTTGGGGGCCCGACACTTGTTTTTTTGTTTGGGTGATCGTCTTTCGGAGGCGGGGTTTGAGCGCATTGATCTCTCATTTACGATATCATGTTCAACTATCATCTCTCAAAACTTAAGTTGATTGGAGGTAGATAGTTAACATTTTATATATTCAACAATACCACACCAATCATGGTACAATCATGGTACTAATTTTGTACAATCATGGTACTAATTTTGTTGTTGAAGATATCATGGTAGGCAGAGGCATGTGTAACATAACTTGGATCCATGGACCGTTAAAAAAATAAAAGCTACATAATACTTATAAAAAAATATTTGATTTCTGTGAAAATTTTGTTTTACTTAGACTAAAATTTACTGACCTTCCTAAAAAATATTTGGATCCATGATGTGATACTTGAAAGTAGAAAATGAAAATTAAATAACAAATAATTTACTATTTCCTTAACTTTAACATGTTCTTAACTCAATTCAAGATACTTCTGTGTCATTTTATAGTCGTAAAAATCTTTCTCCACAGCGGAAACACTACAACTCAACCTCATATACCGGATAATCAAGGGTAGATCTAAATATATTACTAATCAAATGCGGCGCCACATTGATATTTCTTATTTTGCTGCTCTCTTTTCCATGGCTCAAACTCATTTCATGTTATCTCTTCGAAAATTCTAATGAGCTCCGATGCAATCGAGATAAAATCTCAATGAAAATTTGTTTATTAAACCAAAGCAAATTTACACATGTCCAAACAACCCGTGAAAAGATAATCATGTAATAAGTTGGTAAATTAGCACCTAATATTTCCATAAAAAGCTTCAATACATTTATATCCTAAACAACAAAATCTATTTTTCATTTAGATTCACTACACCACGAGGCAGCACGCAACATCTTCTATCGTAGTACCAAAAAAAGGATTTGGAATTTAACTTCCTCTTATTGTTTAAAATGAGTGGTTCTATGTCTTATAATTAAAGGGACTATTTTTCACACAAATGTTGTTTACACTTACCAAGAGCCGAGAGTGGGCTTCGTTTGGATATTCCACACGCCTGCCATTCGACCGTAAATGAGTCAGGAAAATATATACTATTTCGCCAATTTATGGTCAAATTTATTGATAACCATTCTCACCCAATTTGAGTCGAATCGATCATTATCTTGATTTTATTCTAGTCGAATTTTGAATGTTTTTCATACTCAATACCGGTCGAAAGACATTCGACTAAAATTGAGTACAAAAACTTTAAAATTCATCAAATTCGATCGAGAATCAATAGTGGTGCTTTCTTATATTGTTGTTGTTATCGACCCAATTCTAGTGCGAATGTGTAGAGTATTCGGACTCAATATTGGTCGAATGATGCTCTGACTATGTATGAGTTTGGAAAACTTCAAACATTCAATCCTAAAATATGGTCGAGAATCAACCAGGTGTGAATCTCAACACGTATATTTCGACCATATTTCGATTATGGATAATGTGTCATATTCTCATTCAAACTTTGGTCGAGAATGAACGCGTAAAAAAAAAAATAAAAAAAAGTGGAAATTGGAAACAAAATTATGTATGGTAAGATAAAAATTTGTGTGAAAAGATATTCCCAAACCCATGCGCACGGTTTATCTTGAAATTTGTAATCTACTGTGAGTGAGATGCCTGTATATAATCACAAATTTTAATTTAGCATCCATGGTTTCATGGTTCAAGTAGCTAAACTGTCAGCCTCAAGACGTATGATATATGTTTAAAAAAAATACTAAATAACACACACACATTAAACATACACATCACAAAATACCAAAAACATTTAAACTAATGACACAATTACACTCTCTTTGCCTTCATAATATGAAGATCTACATGAAAGGGACTGAACTTAATTGGTTTACTGGTAAAAGTTATTGCACCACCTGGTAATGAACAGGGTTCGGATCTCCATCCCGCCCCAATAATAAAAAAAATCAACTTCCCCCTCACAAAGAAAAAAGCCCGAAAAAATGAAGATTACTTGAACATATTCCTTCAATAATGTATGGATTCTCAAAAATCAAAATGTCAGAACTTCGAATTCAGAATATCAAATAAAGCACCCATGATGCAACAAACTTGCCAATTCAGGAAAAAAAAAAAAAAAAAAAAAAGAGTAAGGGTGAAGTTTTATCAATTATTTCCCAGTGGATATACTAAAATCTAAAAAAAAAAAAAGCAAACTTAGAGACCATTTTCCTCATCGAATATGAATGCGACTAAAATCCAAAATAGGCCAAGAGTTATGATTTAAAATCACTAATTTTACCTTTATTTGTATGGTGAAAAAAAAAAAAAAAAAAAGAAGGAATTGGCTATGAAGAAAATTTCAAAAGTTTAAGTCAATGATGAAGTCCTAATAAGCAGACTAAAAACCCATATCATATTTCATAGTACAATCAAACCATAATTCGTAGAAGTCATAAGAATTCCATACCCTGTCAGCTTTTTCCTCTATGGCCACGCCATTAATGCCAATATGGCGAGAGTCATAAGAACATAATTTCTCTATAAAAATTGAATGAACAAATTGAGCTATTGAGAATTTGAGATCGAGAATAAGATGATAAAATAGATAATCGTACTCTACCAAAAAGATCAACTTAACGGTAGCTCATTAACAAAGAAAAGAAGCAGCAGCTTGAAGAAAGCATTTGAACAATATAGTACATAGAAAAGCATAAAATAATGATGTAAACCAAAAAAAAAAAAGGTTAAAGGTTGTGAAGGACATTTTTAATCTAAAATGGTTGAGAATGACAAATACGTAGTAACACAGTACACAAAATGTAATACACATGTAGAATGAATATTCTTCTCAACCATTTTGATTAAAACTCAGATTTATGACTCACCCCAAAACCGCCAAAGAGCAGATCGTAATAGACTGAGCAAGGAATCAAAATAAAAGATGCTTGGTGCCGGAGAAGACGGCGGTGAGTTTATCGATTATGATAACTTCGTGCTAAATTAAATTTTAGCCCATCCATCGTGTGGTATTTTACTTCAATCTTCCATGAAAGGATATAGAATTCTTAAGTTTAATATTTGCAGTGACATGTTTGAAATGTTGGAGATCATGCAAAAGAGAGAACTGGCCCTTCTGCATATATAGTGTCTGAAATCACACTAATTAACTTTAACGTGTGATCGATGCTTCGGCTAAACACCTATTTTCCTACACTGCTACTGTGTGGTGTCTCAGGTAAAAAGAAATTTGAGGTGCCTCTAAAGACTCCTCCAACTATTTAGGCATTGATCATATATATCCTTGGACATGCAAATATACTTTACAATTTTCATTTCGTTGACGTATAGATGAAGGGGTAAAATTATAAATATAAAACATAATAAGAGATCAAAAATGTAATTATCTCCTACTATATATTGTGAATATGTATTATATCTTCGTAATTAACTAACGTGACACTCCTCTTTTGTCTTTGGTAGTATAAGTTGAGAGAAAAAAAAGAGGCTAAGAAAAGGAATGTAAAGTCTACCTATGAAACCATGGATGCTAAATTAAATTGTGCCAGAGAAGATGCTTCTTCGCTACCCACCGCTCTGTATTCCACCTCCGGTCGCTCCTTCTCTACCCTCCACCTCCGGATGATCCTTCTCTACGTACCCATCACTCTGTAATCTGTACTACACTTCGGCGTAAGTTGTTCATAGGTAGACTTTACTTAGCTTCCCATCGGAATTTGAAAGTGCTATTGATAATCGTATAAAATTGTGATGAGGAAGTTCCCTGCAACAATTTTGTATAATTAGTCGACATAAGATGTGAATTTGAAAATGGTAGCAGATATGCAGCCATAATAAAATTTGCGTTCTTGCTTGCTTAGTTAGTTTAGATTTTAACTGAATTCGTGGGATCTTAAGTGTGTGTGTGTTTATTTGTGGGTATGGATCGGGTCAATTATGAGTAATTGGGTTAATCTTCCTTTCAAATATATATAGATATAGATATGCATGTTGAGTCAAAAAGCTTCGTGGATAAGAAGGTATAAATTGATATAAATCCTTGTATTTGTTTTGAATAAAGATGTTTATTTTGTAATGGAATTCCCAGGCACACACAAAAGAAAATGTTTTTTTGACCATGGGAATTTACTTTTATTTCAATTGTCAAACAAACATAAATAAATAACCATTCAAATTTGTTTAGTTTTTATTTAAATAATTAAAATTAAATGATTATAATTAGCAAAAGCATATTCTATATATAAAAATGATGCTTGCTGAAGAAAAGAGGATGACCACTTTGACAAGTCTGGTGACTTTTAGAATTTTATAAATTTCCATGATTTGTCCGTGAAGATAGAAAAGGGAATTAAGAAGCTTTGTTGTAATTTCCCTTGGATTATGACACTCACTCATTTCGAAATAATTAAGACAGTTGTCAATAATTAAGACAGTTGTCAAAAACATTTGATCCAAAATAATAACTGAACATTTATATTTTTAATGCAACATTAAAAGAATAAATACAACAATGTATTAATTATAGACTAAAGGTTTTTAAGTCATTTTTATATTCAAATCAAAGCATAAACTCATATCAGTAATATGCGTGTTTCTGATAACTGCCTCAGTTATTTCGGAATGAAGGGAGTAATAACTTACTAAAACCTACCTAATTCGTACTTAGAAAATACGAAAAAGGGTCAAGTCTTGGCAAGTAGGAAAAAAGAACTACCTTGGGTTCCAGTTCCATGTGATTGTGGTAGTAGTATCACCAAGTGGTACAACCACCCGGACACAGCGAGTGATACAATATCTTTCACCACGGGTACACGGGCTGACCGACAATTGTAGACCTAAGGTTAACTCTTAAGCCATTTCAAATTTTGGTTTGGAATAAACAAGTCTTTTCAAAATTTTGATTTTGGAAAAGCGCAGGAAGATAATTTTGGTTTAGGAAACCAAATGCATCTTTTTTATTAGGAATCAAAAGGGACTTAAATTTAATTTTGATTTATTTTTGAGTAGGTCTAATTTAATTATAATTAAAATTAAATTTAAAATCGTTTTAAGATTAATCATTAATTTTATTTCGATTAAAGTCATTAATTAATTAAATATTAATTGATTTGATAAAATAAGACGCAAAGTAGTTTAATTTTAGTTTTGTCTTTTTCATAAGATGTCATTGTATGGATTAGATAATGTGTAGATATAATATGATTATATGGACCAATTGATCGTGATTTCACCAAATAAGATAGATGTGAATGATTTATTTTTATGTTGGTTCAAAAATTTGTCCTAGGCCGTTATGGAAAAAGCGACCTTGTTTATTCTCTGCATTATCCCTTCCTGGCCGTTTGCCCCCCTCCCCCGTGTGTGGCGGGTGTATTTATTTTATTAAATAAAATTTTATGTAACAAGAATGGAGCGAAAGTTGGAGGCGAAAGAAAGAAGACATAGAGATCCTATTGGCGGTTGCAGCTACCTTTAGATTTGTGACCCACGGTTTCGTCAGTTTGTATTCAAAATCGCACTTAGGAAAAGCCTATGATTATACCGGTTACTTTACGAATTTACTTATTTTGTTCACGTATTTATTTTATACGATACAATAGATGCATGACTAAGCACGATCTAGATGAATGTGTAGGATGTATGTCTATACAGATAGATATATTCGATGAGACCGTAATTAAAATTAATTAAGTGAATTAATTTACATAAATACTTCCACAACAAAAATCAAGTCGAAATATTGTCTCCCAATATTATAGCGACGGTGAAGAGCCTTTGTTCGAATCCAATTGATCGGCCCTCATCGGGAGTTGACCTACCTAGGGTATATCGTCGTTATTGAGATATGATCATATGAGATCTCGCGAATATTGGGTTATGACATGAGTAGAATATTGCGGTGATTGGCCCTCGTCAGGACCGTCTTATTCTAGAGGCAAGTGGTTGACTACCACATAGAGATGTGTAGTGTCAAAGAGTTGACTAAGAAATATATGCTAGAGAAATGTTAGCGAAATGTTTTGGCTATAAATGAGAAGTGTAAATGGTCCTCGAAATGCTCGCACACCAAGAGAAAAAAACCATAATTTGACCTTATATGATTGATTGAAAGAGGCAATTGCCTCATTTATAGGCAGATTTCGAAGAAATGCTCCTCGGTTATCGGGCTTATCTGATTGATTGCATACGAAATAACACCTCCATTAGAGGATAAAATGATTCAAATTCCTCACGACAGGCTGGCAGACATCAATCAATTCGAAAATAGTTAAGATATCGCCTATCAGTTTAGGCCATATATGTTGTTAAGTTGCAGACCAAGCATGCGATCTACGGCCCAGCTCAAGTCTAAGGGCTTTCGATACCCGGATTGTATACGTGGCATTCACAAATGAGTTATCGGACCATTCTCATAATTGGGCTTACATTGGACCTAGCCTAGCTTTGTAGTCCGTATCATCCGATCTGACTGGTCTATATTGGGTCGGCACAATCTACATCTGACCGCATTTTGCCGACCTGACACCTGGCTATCCCGAGCATTCTATTCACCTTGGAACGAGGCGTGTGCGATCTTAGACAGCATGAGCTCTCGGTCAATAGGCCTTCCGAACATTATGCACGACCTTACTCCACGATTGTAAGTGTTCTCTTAATGACTCCAAGATTATCGCACCATTAAGGCAAGGGTAATAACTGGTACACGATTCCCCTCAATCACAAACCACAAAATCAGGGACACGGTCAATCCCCTTCGTGTAGTACACCTATAAAAGGATATTCATCCTCATAAACCAGGAGTATTTTAATTGGCTTGATCACATACAAACTGGGTACATAGACAGTCTCAACAACAGTCGTAAATGATCAACAAAATCTTCAGTTTACCAAATGGAATTCTGCCAAAAGAATTTGATTATCCATTAACCAAACCAGACAATTTCTAAACATCGTCAATATGTAACTTAAGCATATTTGATCTTTATCAAATTTATCATTATCCTTAATATATGCAACACATTTTGCATTTTTTCCATATGTTCTATATTAAATTATATCTTACATTTGTATATTTTTACTATCAATATATGTTTATTGTGTTCCATTCAACTCAAAATTATTCTATCATTTTAACTTAGTTATCGGGTTTTGATAGAAAGAAAACCGACTAATCATACTAATAGATGATATAAAACATCAATGATGTCTTTTGAAAATAATTTTTTCTTTCCCTTGTCACAAAAAAATATGAGAGATTCGTACTCAATCTTTTCTTGAGTGAAATTAGTTAAATTGTATATTTTTCCAACTGATGTCATTCAATAATATGATTAACAAATTATTATACTATCAAAAAGTACAAAACAACGATGATACTTTCTCAACTTTCACATAAGCATCTATAAAGCACAAACCGACATGTAAAATCAAAGATGGCAGAGACTTCTAACACCTCAAACCCAATACATAAATAACAAAGAAATAAATAACAAAAATGGAGGCGATTCTGTAAATAATGTTTTGGTTGAGGATAATGACCTGGTTGATAAGGGTAAATGGTGGAGAATATTGAGGAATCTTATGTGGATGACTTTGTTCTTGACGAGGACCTGCATGATTATCAAAGATTGGCAGAGGAATTAGAGTGTAAATTAATGCATATGCTATACAGACTCTATAGAGATAAAAAACAAAGTTTTATTGCATCGGGGCGAGGTGGTTTGCTGCCTTAAACCTTCCCTAGTAGAATACCATCGAAAATACTCAGCTAAGCATTGAACTAGGTCTTGAACTGCTCAGGTTGGTGCATGCCTAGACAATGATACTTATACAATAGACCCACTGCCCTTCTCGAAGTTCTCATGGTTGTGTCCATTTTGTCCCTGGACAACCTTGGTTTCAGAAAGTGTTTAAGCGAATTCAGCCCACAAATTCTCACAAAAGTGGTCCCACTTCCACTTACATAGGCGACCTCCTATAAAGAGTACTCTGTAATGCCCCACATGGCTTTACCAAGATATAGGAATCATTAAAATTTTTATGCTAGCTTAACCTAAACCCTTCAGCATACAACACTTTTGTTCTAACAGAATGGGTAAGTGCTAAGGTTCATTATAACTTAGTGTCCTTTTTGAACCACGATCTTGAGATCTCAGGTCACTATGGTTGGGTTGTCACTATAAGGAAACATTCGTAATAGGCTTTAGTCCCATTCCATTTGTCAATATTGGCACCTGATCTCTCTATGTAAACCTTTTGTCAGCGGATCCGCAATATTCTCATTTGATTTTATGTAATCAATGAAAATCAAGCAATTAGAGACCAATTGTTTGATGGTATTATGTGTACTACGTATATGTCGAGACTTTGCATTATACATACAATTTTGTGCGCGTCCTATAGTCGACATACTATCACAATGTATGTTGAGAGGAGGAATTGGCTTGGACCAACATGGAATATCCTCTAAATAATTCTGAAGCCACCGTGCTTCTTCCTAAGCTTTATCCAATAAAATAAACTCTGATTCCATAGTGGATCGAGCTATGCATGTTTGTTTTGAGGATTTCTTGGACACTACACCACCGCCAACAGTGAATACATATCCATAAGTGGATTTAGAATCCTTAGACTTATAAATCAAGTTTGCTTCACATTATCCTTCCAATACTGCTGGATATCTGGTATACTGTATTCTGAGGTTCATTGTAAACTTCAAATACCTTAACATCCTGTCAAGGGCTATCCAATGATCCTCACTTGGATTACTTGTGAACCTTCTTAATTTATTCATAGCCGTGTATGATCACGTTGCATGTGATTGATAAGATGAAAATTGAGAATCGTCTTAATTTCCGCCCGTCATCCTCTAATGAATTTAACTTTATTCCAGAGGCTCATTTAGCTAACATCAATCAACCTTTCTGTCACGACCTTTGTCTTTTGGAGGTAAAAAAAATTCTAAAATCACTTTCTTGACTAAGGATAGAGAAGACACTGAGGATGAAAAGGATGATGTCAATGAAGAAAAAAGGTTGTCCGTTTATGGGGAATCAAAGCATGGTTTTTTGGTCCTTCCCATGGAACAAAAGCTGAAGCCAAGCTTGGTGTGGACATACAAGGAAACTTACACCACATATTAATACTCTAGATACTGATACGAGTCTCACGCTTCGCACAATGATCCAGGAGATCAAAAAGAAGAAAGTGATTCCTGTGGGTGGGAACAAAAAATAACAAGTTCACTTGGAGAACTTAGGTCTTTCGGTGGGTTTTCCCTCTTTATATTGACTTAGCAATGAACATACGTACTCTTTCCTCATAGTAGATTTTTTTCCTTTGAGATTTGCTGCTACGAGGTTTTATCGAGGTGGGGTTAGGTGCTTAGATTTCCTAAACTTTACTAAGGTTGGGTTGGACCGCCTTAACCATTATATGTGAAGAAAAGATGACGAATCTAAATAGTTAAATGGATACATTGTGCCTCCAATAACACCCCTCTATATTAACAATCCCTAAAGAACTACGAAGACTTGATTCCATTACACACATTGAATACGTACGCAGCTTGAGAAACAACATCTCAAGTGCAGTCTAAACCACCACAAATCACCCCCTCTTTTTGTTTTTTATTGTTCTTAAATATTTTGAAGGTTGTCATTAAGAGAACAGCCCTGGATTCATCATCGACGATTTCCAGCTTCGTCAATAGGCGCTAGAAGGAGGGCCTCCTACTGGCAACTTTGTTAAAAATCCAACAACCAAAACGCAGCCAGATCAGCGGCCAATTGCCAGAGATTGAGCCGTTGCAAGAAAAGTTCCACCGTTCAGATTGAAAAAGAAGGAGGCACGAATAAACTCTCCAAATTTCATGCTGATCAGAGTCCGTTTCGATGTCCGATCGTCACTAGAAAGTTGCTGCTGTACCACCAAAATGCAGCAGTCAGATCGGTGGCCATTTACCAGAGATTGAGCCATTGAAACAAAATTTCCACCCTTCAGATTGAAAACGAAGGAGGCAAAAATAAGCCCTCCAAATTTTGTGCCGATCGGAGTCCGTTTCGAATTAAATCGTCACCGGAAAGTTGCTGCTGTATCACCAAAACTCAGTAGTCAGATCGGTGGCCAATTACCAGAGATTGATCCGTTGAAACAAAATTTCCACCGTTCAGATTGAAAACAATGGAGAGAAAAATAAGACCTCTAAATTTTGTGCCGATCGGAGACCGTTCCAATATACGATCATCACCATAAAGTTGCTGCTGTATGACCAAAACACAGTAGTCAGATCGGCGGCCAATTTCTAGATGTTGAGCTATGGAAACAAAATTTTCACCGTTCAGATTGAAGAAGAAGGAGAGGTGAACAAGCCATCCAAATTTAGTGCCGATCGGAGTCCGTTTCAATGCCCGATCGTTGCCGGAAAGGTGCTGCTGCATCACCAAAAACACGGCTCTCCAAGATTCGAGTCGAGCTCCCCAGCTCTCCAGATCCGAGCTCTCAAGGTACAAATTCTCATCGGGTTTTATTTCTACAACTTAAATGATCACACTTCTTATTTTTGGAACTCTCCCGACCTAAAGAGGCGGGACGAGCTTTCTTACTTTTGGAACTCTTCCGACCTAAAGAGTCGGGACTAGCTTTCTTATTTTTGGAACTCTCCCGACCTAAAGAGTCGGGACGAGCTTTCTTATATTTGGAACTCGCCTTCGGGCGAGCCTTCTATAAGGCCGACTTTAGTTCGGCATCATATTTGAAACTCGCCTTCGAGCGAGCCTTCAATAAGACCGAATTTAGTTGGGCATCATATTTGGAACTCGCCTTCGGGCGAGCCATCTATAAGACCGAATTCAGCTCGGCATCATATTTGGAACTCGCCTTCGGGTGAGCCTTCTATAAGACCAAATTTAGTCAACATCATATTTGGAACTTGCCTTCGGGCGAGCCTTCTATAAGACCGAATTCAGTTCGGCATCATTTTTGGAACTCGCCTTCGGGCGAGCCTTCTATAAGATCGACTTCAGTTCGGCATCATATTTGGAACTCGCCTTTGGGTGAGCCTTCTATATGACCGAATTGAGTTCGGCATCATATTTGAACTCACCTTCGAGCGAGCCTTCTATAAGACCGAATTCAGTTCGGCATCATATTTGGAACTCGCTTCGGGCGAGCCTTCTATAAGACCGTCTTCAGTTTGGCAGTATATTTGGAACTTGCCCTCGAGTGAGCCTTCTATAAGACTAACTTTATCTCGGCACAATATATGGAAATCTCACCTGAGCAAATCTTATATAAATGCGCTCGCTATCTAGGCACGACACCAACAGACTACGCCAAAAAAGCAAACAATACATTCATTTCATATTCTTTTGTTTTCCATTACGTATGGTCTTTATTGAGTTTGCAGGACAAACACACGTTCAACAATATGTGGGAAGTCGGTACAAACTGGCCCAGCTCGCTCTACCAAGTCCGGGAAGTCAGACAATTCTGGCCTTTCTCGGCAAAAAATCAATGCGGGAAGTCAATTAAATTTGGCCCACTCACTCGACAAAGTATGAGAAGTCACCCAAATCGCCTGCTCGTCATAAACACTAATGCAAAAAAAGCCATCCGACTGGCCCGCTCGCCATTTCTAAAACGAAGTCGGCCTAACTGGCCTGCTCGTCCTAAACACTTAAAGCAATCCGCTCGCCATCATTTAAACGAGAAGTCGATCTAACGACCGACCGCTTAAAAATTTAATGCGAGAAGTCGGTCGGATCCGGCCCCGCTCTGATATAGTATAAAAGCTGATGAGAATGCTGATAGCCTGAAGATATCAGCAGCCTGCTGATAGCATGAACATCAGCAACCTGTTGACGTATGATGGGAGTCAACTTTACTGTACTTTGGTGTACAGTTTAACCCCCGTTTTATCACCTTATTGGCATGTTTTGGGTAGATATAGACCGTCTCGAGAGTAATATCGAGAATTATATGCACGGGGAGTAAACTGTCATATCGATGGTAAACCCTGCTTTTTTAGCGATATTTCACTCTTTTTCGAGCACTTTTGTCTTGCGGAATTACGCATGGTGTTTGTTTGTCTATGTTATTGCAGGACTTAGGTGACTCGAGGACCCGGAAGGCGACGTTTTGGACTATGAGACGTGTTCGTGGCCCGAATGTAACATAAAAAAGTGAAGAAAAGCCAAGTTTGGAGTGAAGACAAGCCAGACGGGCGTTTGCTATACTCCAGATGGCCGTCTGCCGTGAAGCTACATCAAAGGGGCGTCTGCACATCCCAGACGGGCGTCCACAGCATTGACACTTCATTCAGAAAGTTTGATTTTCAGCTGGATGGGCGTCCGAAAGACCCCCAGGCGGGAGTTTGAGTAGGCTCAGCCCGATTCAAGAAGCTCACTTAACAAAGACGAGCGTCCAGAGTTCCAGACGGGCGTTTGACCCTCAAGTCATAAGTCACCAGAAAGGCGTTCAGAGGAATGCGAACGCCCGTCCAATGAAGACGAAACCCTAATATCTTCATGTTCTCCAGGCAGACGGGCGTCTGACATGTACCAGACGGGCTTCCGGGACCGACATCATCAGATTTTCGACCTACTCTATAAATACGCAGCTCATTCAGCCCCTACTCATCTTTTGCCGACTTTAGACTGTTCTTAGGCGATTTGTGTGCGATTTTAGTGTAGTTTGATCACCCTTTGATCCCTTGATCCTATAAATTACATCCTTTGATTCTAAACACTTTTCATAGCTTAGATTTACGTTTCAAGTTCCAAAGATTGTCCTTTTGGTGGAGTATTTCTTCGTACTGTTTTAGATCAGATTTTTCCTCAGTTATATGGTAATGAATACTTTCTCTTTTATTATTTCTAGCATGAATTCAATTCTTATTTTGTTTATTAGCATAATTATGAGTAGCTAAATTCATGTGTAGTCGAATTATGTGAAAGCAAGCAAAAACCCTAAGGGGGATGCGATTGGGGGTAGTGCAGTGCATAAATTATTGTTTAAACGATTAATCCACGTCCTAAAACTTATTTTAACGTCTTTGAATTAGATTGATCACCGAGTTCACTATCACACACAACAAACTTATAGATGTATTTTGCGGTGAGATGTGGGACAAGGGGTTTTAGGATCGTTGCGTAGATTCGGCCTAGTTGTTAGGTCCGAACCCAATACAGAGGTTTGTCATCGTTGTTCGAGCGACTCTAGAGGTTAATCATGTTAGGTTAATCGGTTTTCTAAAGGCAGAATGAATTAACTTCACATAAGGTGGTTAGATTGAGTTGTTCAGTCTAATCACTAGAATTAGGAGTTGGCACCCGTGGATGTCGTTAAAATGCGTTGGATAGGTAGGTCAGTTAAGACACGCTCCCTGTTAAGTCCTTCCTTAGGGGTAAAAGTAGCTCGTGGGATCATAGTTCGACTATACCCCTTAATACCTAGAAGTAAATTCGTTAGTATAATCTTTACTTTTGCGTTAGTATAATACTCCCCACCATTATTTTGACCTGAACTAAGTTCTAAGTCGACTTTGGTACTTAGACATTACTCCCTGTGGATTCGACCTTGAGACCACTATACTATCGTTGACCCGATACTCTGTCGGTTAAGGTTAGCGGTTAGTTATTTTCCAATCAAGAATTTTGGTGCCGTTGCCGGGGAGTAACGTTTAATGTCTTGTAAGTTGACCGAAAGCTTGGGCTTAGGTCGTTTTTATTTTGTTTTCTTGTTGTTTCTTGTTTGTCAGTGAATGACCCGAAGCTCCAAAGAACCACTCATCGAGCCAATTGAAGAAATTGAGGCTTTTGCACGTCATAGAAATAGTCAACGCCGAGGAGAACCTCTGATTGCCAATCCAAACCCTTTGTTTGAGGAAGAAGGGGTAGAAGAAAGTTCACTTTCAGAATCCTCAGAGGGAATGGAGGATTCACCAAATCATAGAGATGGCAAAGAACCCTTAATCGAGCACAATGTACAAGGGCTAACCTCAGACACTACTGGTAGTAACGCAATACTACCATTGCATACTCCACCGAGGACCCCTCGTCATGAACCGTTAAGAGAGAACAACACAGTGTTGCGTCAGTTGATAACCCCACAGTTTAATAAGAGGACAGGGATTGTACAGTACAGGGGAGGACACAATGCTCAGAATACGCAGAACTTCGGACCCAAATTAGACCAAGAGACGGTAAATCGAGTACTGCAGATGCTAGAGAATCAAGGAAATCAATAGGGGTTCCAAAACCCGTACCCTCAGCAACCCCCTGTGCACCAGTTCTATCAAGAGCAGCAACATCAGAATTATCAGCCACAGATGGCTCAGCAGGTACAGAGACCGAGAGTCTGTCGAGACTATGTTACCACCCCACAAGAGGTTATCGGGCATAATCCAATTAGAGTGCCCCCAATTAATGCGAACAACTTGGACATCAAGCAGAACATTCTGAATATGTTGGGGGAACATGCCCTATTCCACGGGAAGTCGACTGAGAACCCAAACAGCTTTCTAGATCATTTTCTTCAAATTTGTGGTACGCAGAGATATAATGTGGTTAGTGACGAGGCAATAAAGCTGATAGTTTTCCCGTTTGCACTGAGAGGAGCTGCTAAAGATTGGTATGATTCGCTGCCAAATGATTCGTTGCATACATGGGCAGATGTAACGAGAGTGTTTCTGAAAACGTATTTTCCTCCTGCAAAGATTTTAGATCTGAAAGAAGAAATCTCCTCATTTGATGGTCTCGAGGGAGAGACACTAAAGGAGAGTTATGAGAGATTTAGGGGTCTACTGAAGAGATGCCCTCCACACGGTTTTTCTACGGTGGAACATGTTATTATATTATTCAGGGCCTTAGAGCTGATGGACCAGAATAAGCTGAATGCCACCAGTGGCGGAGATATCATGAATCTGCCGCCGGAACAAGCTATGAGACAGATTGAGAATGCGGTAGATGGAGAAGGACAATGGGGGTCGAGCAGAAAGAAGAAGAAAGCCCCCATGGAAAGTGTGAAGTCGCTGAAAGAGGAACTCGATCGAGAATCGGCCATGCACGACAAGATGCAAGAAATGGTATTAAAGATGGACCGAATGGAGTTAGAACGAAAAAAGGCACAACAATGCCAACTTTGTGGAGGTGGACGTTCTGCCATGGAATGTGCATCATCGAAAAAACCCACTTATCCCCAACATTTGACACCTACTCTAGTACAACAACAGTTTGGAAATCAGAATGACCAACAGTGAATTGATGTCTATGCAATGGGGCAGATGAATATGAATCAGCAAGAGTTTGGCCAGCAACAGTGGAATCAGAACTTTGATAATCAGCAAGGGCCGCAAATGGATTATGGTATGGGTGATGATTCACAACAATATGATGTGAATTATGTTGGACAAGGAAATCAGGGGCAATGGAATCAGAATCGGCAGAATCAAGGTTGGAACCAGGGGCAGAATCAGAATTGGAATCGAAATAGTAATCAGAACCAAGGTTTTAGGCAAAACCAAAGCTCGTACAACCGACCTTGGAATCAGAACCCCCAGAATCAGAGTTCATACCAGAATCAGAATCAAGGCTGGAATCAAAATAGTCAGAATCCGCAATCTCAGTCACAAGGCCAACAGCAACAGCAAGGGCAGAATTGGGGCCAAAATCAAGGTTGGAATCAGAATCAGGGTCAGCAAAGTAATCAGAGTCAGCAAGCGAGCCAACCATCGAGAAATAATAATTCTGGTACCTATCAGCATCCGAATGCTCATCTGCACCAGAACAACCAAAACAGTCAGCAATCAAACAATTCTGGTGTTCAGAAGACGCCGGCTGAGATACTTTTGGAGAGATTAGACAGGACTGTTTCTGAGCTAAACATGAATGCTGTAGAGCAAAAAGTGGCCACACATTCTGCCATTCGGAACTTGGAGACCCAAGTGGGTCAAATAACCGACACATTGAAAACAAATCTGAGTGGTGGGCTTCCGAGTAACACTGAGAGGAACCCAAAGGGTGTGAATGCTGTGTTCACACGAAGTGGTAAAGAAGTTGGGTTGAGTGACAAGATGAAGGAATTATGGGCCGAGAAATCAGAAACTGATAAGGCTGAGAAAGAGAAGGCAGTCGACCGTGAAGGGGCTATGTATGGTGAAGTCGAGATTGAGGACTTGGAAGTTGGCAGTGTGGAGAAAGAAATGGCTGCAATGAGGAAAGATTTGGAAGCCACGAAAAAGGCATTGGCTGAGGCAAACCAGAAAGCAGTGGAAGGGGCAGCACCGAAGAAAGACTATGTGGTCTTGGACATTAAAGAAGAAGATCCTCACCACCAAAGAGAAAGGTAAGAAAAAGCAGAATTCCTCCCCCTCCTCCCGATTTTGATGTTAATACTTTACCCTATCCTCCTAAAGGACCTGAGAAGGACATCTTGACCCAAGGTCAAAGTGAATTTCTGAATCTCTTAAGAAAGGTAGAGGTGAATATTCCTATTAGAGGAAATTTTGAGCATTCCCCATATTTTAAATTTTTGAAAGGAATGTTGTCGAGTAAGGAGAGGATGCAACAGATGGTGCATTTGAGTGAGGAATGTTCTGCAATCTTTGAGAATAGGATACCCCAAGCTACGAGGATGAGGTAGTTTTACCATCCCAATTACCATTGGAGAAACTGTGTTTAAAAATGTGTTATGTGATCTAGGGGCTTCGTGAGCCTGATGCCCAGAGGAGTGTATGAGAAATTGGGGTTGGGTAAGTTAGAACCAACAGGATGACCTACGGATGGCGAGATAGGTCTGTCAGAAACCTATGGGGGTAGTGAAGATGTGTTAGTGCGGTCGACAAGTTTGTTTTCCCGTAGACTTCATAGTCTTAGATATGGATGCCAACGCCCGCTTTTGTTAGGTCGGCATTTCTTGAACACATGAGAGACCTTGATAGGCGTAAAATGGGAGAGATCATACTACGAGTCGGGAAAGAGAGTGTGGCCATAAATGTTTATAATGCTATGAAGCATCGATGATGAAAAGAGTGATTGTTTTTCTGTTGATGCTATATATCCTTGTATTTTGGAGCACACTAACTGCGCAGGATACCAAGAACCGATGGAAGAATGCTTGATGAAGTCAAGCACCGGCGAGAGATGACGATCCAAGAATGATGGCTCAAGTATACCATTTGGAAGCAACCCTTTTGTCGACGCAAGTGGAACAAGAAGCTAGAGTTCGGTTTGGACGGGCAAAGCCGCCAAAGCCGTCAATCAAGGAACCACCTATCGATCTGGAGTCAAGCCACTTCTAAGCATTTAAAGTATGTGTTTTAGAACTCGATGAATTACTTCCTCTTATTGTTTAAATCTGCGCTAACCGCGTTTTGCAGAAGCTATGTTGATCCACGCCCTAAAGAAACACAAAAGGCCTTCGGATGGAAGATGGTTGATATAAAAGGATTAGTGCTGATATCTGCAAGCACAAGATCATCCTTGAGGAGGGTGCCAAGCCGGTTAGGCAGTTTCAGAGACGGCTGAACCCACATATGCAAGAGGTGGTGAGGAAAGACGTAGTCAAGATGCTTGGAATTGGGGATAATTTATGCGATCTCGACGGTGAGTGGGTGAGTCCACACAAGTCGTACCAAGAAAGGAGGCATCACAGATTGAGCTTAATGATAAAGGTGAGCCCATTCCTACTTGTTTAGTTCTTGGTCACGAGTTTGTATTGATTTCCGCATGCTAAGCGATCGAGACTAGTAAAGATCATTTTCCTCCCCTTTATTGATCAAATGCTAGAGCGCCTAAGTGGTCATGCTTTTCTTGTTTTTGGATGGTTTTAGTGGCTATTATCAAATTCACATCGATATACATGATCGAGGATAAGACTACTTTCACGTGTCCGTATGGCACCTTTGCATTCAAAAGAATGCCGGTTGGGTTGTGTAATGCACCCACGAAATTCCAGCGATGCATGGTTGCCATCTTTGCTGATATGATAGAGCGTTTCATGGAAGTCTTTATGGACGACTTTAGTGTTTTTGGTGATACTTTTGATGAGTGTTTGTCTAATATTGATAAGGTGCTTGCGCGTTGTGAGGAGACAAACTTGGTTTTAAATTGGGAAAAATGTCACTTCATGGTAATTGAGGGGATTGTGTTAGGACATAAGGTGTCGGGGAAGGGAATAGAGGTCGATAGAGCCAAGATAGAGGCAATTTCTAAGCTTCCTATGCCTACAAATCTGAAGACTCTAAGGTCATTCTTGGGTCATGCAGGTTTTTATCGTAGATTTATTCCGGGTTTTTCCCAAATTGCCAGACCTCTTACTCTTGATTGATGAAGGTGCCCCGGTGTTTTTGATGCGGCATGTCTAGATGCTTTTGAACCCTTAAGAAACTTCTTACTTCCGCCCCTATCTTGGTGGCACCAGATTGGTCCAGGGAGTTCGAAGTAATGTGTGATGCGAGTGACTATGCCGTAGGAGCTGTCCTAGGTCAGAAGGTAGACAAGCTGTTTCGACCCATTTACTATGCAAGCCATACCCTGAACTTGGGTCAACAAAAGTACGCCACAACTGAGAAGGAACTTTTAGCAGTCGTTTTTGCTTTCGACAAGTTCCGGTCGTACTTGGTTGGGTCGAAATTCATAGTTCACACTGACCATGCTGCGTTGCAATACCTATTTGCCAAAAAGGATGCAAAACCATGCTTGTTGAGGTGGATCTTGCTCCTTCAAGAGTTCGACGTAGAGATTGAGAATAGAAAGGGATGTGAGATCGTACTACCTGACCATCTGAGTAGGATGGAGCCGGGTGAAGAGAGATGTTTTGTCAAAGTTGATATTGATGACCATTTTCGGGATGAGCAGTTGTTCGTAGTGGATACGATGCTCCCGGTTAAGCGGGGAAACTTTATTCAGAGAGGGAAGAAAGGAAATCCATGGTATGCCCCTTTTGTGAATTATCACGAGTGTGGATTCGTAAATCCTGAATTTGATGAGAATCAGAAGAAGAAGTTCTATAGCGAGGTGAACCGATATGTATGGGAAGACCCCTTACTTTTTAGGCTGTGTGCGGATGGAATCCTGAGGAGATGTGTTGATGACAGTGAGATAGTAAGTATTCTCTTGTTCTTCCATGATAAAGAGGCCGGTGGCCACTTCTCGGGCGAGAGAACGGCGTTGAAGGTGTTACAAAGTGGGTTCTACAGGCTCACGATCTTCAAGGATGCACATGCGTATGTTAAGACGTGTGACGCCTGTCAACGCTCTGGGAGGATTTCCAAGAGAAATGAGATGCCCCAGAAACCGATAATAGTGTGTGAAGTTTTTGATATATGGGGTTTAGACTTCATGGGACCATGTCCGTCTTCTTTCGGGAATAAGTACATTCTTGTCACCTGTGACTACGTTTCAAAGTGGGTTGAGGCAATTGCTTCGCCTACTAATGACAAACATGTAGTCATAAGGTTTCTTAAGAAATATATTTTATCCCGGTTCGGAGTACCTCGAGCGATAATAAGCGACAATGGAAGTCACTTTGCCAATAGAGAATTTGATAAGCTTTTAATGAAGTATGGGGTCACTCACAAGTTAGGCACTGCCTACCACCCCCAGACTAGTGGCCAAGTAGAGGTATCCAATCGGGGAATCAAGAGAATCCTGGAGAAGATAGTCAATTCCAACCTTAAGGATTGGTCAAAGAAGTTGGATGATGCACTTTGGGCACACCGAACTGCGTTCAAGACACCCATAGGTATGACACCCTACATGCTTGTTTTTGGCAAGGCTTGCCATCTCCCCGTAGAGGTAGAGCATAAGGCTTATTGGGCGATAAGGAATCTAAATATGGACGACGCATTAATCGGTGAGAGAAGGATGGCCCAGTTGAACGAGTTAGATGAGTTTCGCCTTCAAGCCTACGATTGTTCGGCAAAGTATAAGGAGAAGACCAAGATGCTTCATGATAAGTTGATCAAACCACGTGTTTTTAACATTGGTGATGAGGTCCTTCTCTATAACACTCGCCTCCATTTGTTTCAAGGCAAACTTATGTTGAGGTGGTCGGGACCGTATACGGTTTTGCGAGTTTTCGACTCGGGAGCCATCGAGGTAACACATCCGAAGAATGGGACGTTCATCACGAACGGCCTTCGTCTTACAAAGTATGAAAAGTTACCATTTGATGAGGCTCTCGAGATTATGCATTTGACTGATCCCGAGACTTGATCAATCTGTTCTGAGTCTCGTCATGGACTTTAAACTTTGACGATTCTGCTATTATCACTCCACCATCACATCTTTCTATCCTCGTTTCCTCATTCGTGCCGGTAGTATAACTTTGAAAAAACCGGCACAGTATAAGTCATTTGTCGAGCCAACGACGTAAAACAAAGGCGCTCAGTGGGAGGCAACCCACCATTTTTTGAGTTTTCTGAGGTTTTGATAATTAATGGTGTTGGAATAAAGGTTTGAATCACAAGGATCGAGATTTCTGTGTTTTGCATAGAGCTGGGGTCGGACGAGCATTCACCCTCTTCAAACGCCCGTCCGCCTGAGTTGGCCATCAGATGGGCGTCTGCCCTAGGTAGGCGCTCGTCCGTCCAAAATCGCCCAACTCTGTATGTGTTTCTGATAAGTCAAACGAGTGTCTGGAGTGACCCAAACACTCGTCCAGTTCTTCAATGCCCAGGCAGACGCCCGTCCGGTTGAGGCGGACGCCCGTCTGACTCTCCTTCTATAAATACCCCAGCTTCTTCAAATCATTTCGAATCAGTTTTTAAAATCGCCAAACCCGACTCTTCACGCCCTTTTCACCTAAAATCTTTGTTATTGACCCGATCGGAGCGATTCAAAGTCCCCCAAACACCTCTTGATCTCTTCTTTTCATTTCAAAAACCCAAATCCACCAACAAACACTTTTTGGCCGGATTCGAGACCCTAGCAAGGGTGGTTTTTCCAATTACAAAAATCAAGACTTTGGCCTTTTCGTGCATCGTTCGGACTTCTAATCACTTCCATCATCATCCTAGCATCCTTATTGGTAAGAATCTATAAGCTTTTCATGTTTTAATTCACGTTTTTTTTTGTTCGATTTTCGAGTCGACCCTTAAACGAACTGCCACTGATTGGGCTTGTTTTTCTTTGTTTTGTTTTGTTTTTGATTTGATGATGATCTGGGGGTGCCTTTAATTGATTATGGACGTCTGCATTACGGTTGTGGGTCGGTTTTGGTGTGGTTTGATTTGCGTTTTGTTGGGAAATCCTATTTGGACGATAATCGGGTTGTGAATTGTGCTGTTTGTGTTTGGGTTTGCTGTGGTTGTTCAGTGTGAGATACAATGGTGCGTACTGGTGGTAAGGAGGGGGCCTTGTGCCAGAAACGTTTTGGGAAAGAAATAGCTAGGGATGCCGGTAAGAAGAAAAAGGTAGTTGAACCTAGGCCAGTGAACCCCAACCGAGGAATTGAGATCCGAGAGAGGCAAAACCCCCCTAGGGCAGCCCAGAGTCAGGCTAGGGTGTCCTTGAGGGATGAATCGGAGTCTGAGATGGATGATGAGCCGTTGGTGAGGAAGAGAACAGTTGAGCCGGAACTTAGGGTTGAGCAAGAAGTAAGGGAGCCTAGGGCTGCACCTGAAGCTAGGGCTGAAGGGGGTGAGCCGATTGTGGAGCCGGTTAGAACCCAGAGAACAAGAACTAGAGGTCCCGATCCTGTTTGCAAGAAGGTTTATAAATTCCAAGGCTTTAGAGGTCTATAACAAGCACTACTTGACCCGTACAATGCTTACAGAGCGAGCTTTCCATGAATAAAATGTGGACAAGGACTTCGTGAAAAACCTAACTGATAGGAAGTGGAAAGCGTTGATGGCGGCCCGGAGGTGAAAGTGAATGCAACGTTGGTGCGTGAGTTTTACGCAAATCTTTCGGAGTCGAGCTTAAAGACGGAGATGGTTAAGGTTCGGGGGGTCCAAGTCCCGTTGAGTGCCAAGGTGATCAATGCTAAGTATGGACTGGCCCCCTTTTGAGGGTTTATATTATAAGGAGGCAATAAAGGCGAAACAGGATGTGGGTACGGACCCGTTAGAGGATCTCCGGTTGTTGGTATGCCCGGATGTACCTTGGACTCTTGAGGCGGCGGGGTGAGAAAAGAGTTGGTCACGATGACGTGGGCGGAGGATTGGAAAGTCCAATGCCGATTTATCCAGAACCGGTTGCTACCTAAGAACAACCTGACCCATTTCCACATCGGCGATCTAGGGATGCTGTATGCCCTCAATTTTAAGTTAAATGTGGATGTGGGTCAGGCCATTTATGATGAGTTGGCCATGAACCAGAAGATCTACACCCGCTGTCTGATTTGCCCTCATCTGATTTATAGCTTGTGTCAGGACACTAGGGTCCCGGAGTATAAGGAGGATCACCGACCTAAGAATCCTCGGTTGTTGTAGAGAGAGAAAGTAAGGACCCCGGCACAGCTAGAGCGTATGGCATCACAGCAGCCCACTTCGTCTTCGGCTCCGACTCCGGCACCACCAGTTCCTTCTATTTCTCCTTCCATGAGGATGAGGTTGAGCATGGCTAACAGTTTCCGGAACTGGATGGAGGATCAACAGCAAACACAGAACAATATTATGACTCTTCTAATGCTGATGAGTGAGGGTCGACTACCGAGAGATCCGGCGGCTTTTGCCCCAGTACCATGGACTACCACACCGGATGATATCGGCGGGCCATCACACAGATTATGGTGGAGGATGCATTGTCCTCTCGGCGAGAGACGGCCGATCTTTGGCGGTCGAGACCGGAGCTTCCACTGATGCTCCTATAGATGGTGCCACCACTGCTGGTGATGATGTAGCACCCGGCCAGACGTGATTTTATTTGTTCTATGCTGTTCCTTTTATCGTCTGCGCCCGGTATTAGGGTTGTTTTGGAGCTGTTGAGTCTATTTGATACATTTGTATGTTATTTGATGCTACTATCGGTTTTGAGTTGATACTTTTATGATGGGTTTTGTAAGCCTTAACGCACATTCGTACTTGTGTTTGGATTTTGGTACACATTGTGGATCATTTTTATATGTTCAACCTCTGTGGTTTTATCTTTTACGCGTAGATGTTCTGTGCTTTAACCCGTTTGGGTCATTTATCCATCTATAGTAATCCACTGTGTGCTTTACACTTGCATATCGGGTTTTTCTGACGTGACAGGGCCGTTTTATTTTTATTCCCCTCCCTACCCAATATTTTGGCACGTGGACCATGTCCCATGCATGCTCTGCTGTGGTTGTTTTTGTAAAGGTATAGGGATTGGGGTCGTGTGTTCTAACGGCTGTTACGGGATTCGATAGCGCCTTTCTGCCGGGTCTAAAGCTAAGTCTCATTTTCTCTCTCATTCACACACTGAGGACAGTGCTTCATTTGAAGTGGGGGGTGGATACGACTTAGCTTTATTGTTTCGATTGATAAATGTGCCATTAATGGTGATACGCTTAGTTAATGTCCGTTTTCGAGTCAGTTCGTGGCTTAAATTTTTAAAAACTTTTCATGATTTGACACCGCGTTATATGCATGTTTCTCACGATGGATTTGGTAGATGTCTTAGTAAACGAGTAATGTATGCCGGGCGATTTTATTTTGTCACGATACGAACCCTTTTTATTGCACGTAGACCTTGGTTGCACTTAGTCTGGTTGATATACTTACTTGTACCACTAGTTTCGAGGCGAAATAGAAAGGTTAACCTAGGCCGGATACGGGATGAGAGTTATGGCGCTTCTTTGACCTAGCCAGAGCCAAATAAGCCAAAATCCCAATATTTTACCCTCGTAACCCCTCTAAGCCTTGATAGGACGGTCTGACCACCGTCCGAAATGAGCCATTTGGTTACGTAGCCTGTATTACTGTTAACGGTGATTTTTACGGTTTATATGACTTTATTTCGTAGCAATTTCCTTTGTGTTTTACTAATTTTTATAGAAAATTAGGTGTTTAATGGATTTATTGAAAGAATGCGTATGGAAATCATTAAAGTGCAAAATCGAGCTAATTACGTGGTTTTATTGGTGTTTTCTATCTATATGTATGATTTTACATTTTGCATGTTTTTGTCGTGTTGTAGGTACGCTTGCATGGCAATGAAGGAGCTTAAACGATGTTCTGTTGAAGATTAAATAGAAGGAGAAAGACGCATATTGAACGTGGAGTGAAGATAAGGAAGCTTTGAAGAACTAAACGCGTGTTTATCTCCGTTCAGCTTGGACTGGCGTCCAAGGAAGTGGACTGGCGTCCAGGAGGAGCCTTTGGATTCAGGATGTTCAGATTTTCTGTGGACGAGCGTTCAAAATTATATAGGACGGGCGTCTGATCCAGCTCGGCCCGACTCGAAGTTTTTATGCATGACTGAACTGGCGTCCAGAGGCATTGGACGGGCGTTCACCCCTTTAAACGGGCGTCCAGAATCCTTGGACGGGCGTCCAAGCACCGCCTCAGCCTAAACCGACTTCAAAATCTATAAATAGCTGCGTTTTTCTCAACCCTAAATACCACAATTCGATCCCTGGCCGCTCCAGGCCCCTTGGGGGGCGACTTTTCTGAGTTTTTCCCCTACTTTAAACATCTTTTCTTTTACTTTTTACTTATAGTATTTGCATATAAACGATGAATAAAGGCTAAGCGATTTGAACAAGCGTGTGAAGCCAATCTCTGCAACAACTTGATTTCGATTCTTGGATGCTTTGTGAGTTTTAATTAAAGTTTGTTTCTTTATTATGTGTTTATTTGTTTTGCAATTTATATCGAGAGATGGTTGCTATTGATGTTTGCCATATGATGAGAATCGGTGTAAACCTAGATCACCATAGGAAAGATTGGATCTTTAACCTATAAGTAACGAGAGTTGATTAGGTTGAATATCTAGGTTGCTAGATTGTGAAATCTTACACCTTGGTTATGGAAGCGTTAATCCTTAAGATCGAGAGATGAAAGATTAATAGGCGAATTATCTACGAGAGTAGGAATTCATACCTTTGATAGGTGAACCACATCTTTATTAAATCTTCACTAAACGATCTAGGGTAGAAATTGAGAGTTGCGAGATAGGTGGATCATTGCTTGTTCCTCGTTAAAATTAATTGAAATTATCTGTGTGCCCTCTTCTTCGTTGTTATCTTAGAAGTTTATTTTCTTTTAGTTATAGAATAGATTTATTTAGTTAGTTTAGGTCCGCAACTATATTTCCGGCTTTGGATTGACAACCTCTGTCAGCTTTATTGTTTTTCGTTTTGTTTTTAGTTATTTCTCGTGACAATTTAGAAGAATTAAGAACTAGACCAACCTCGATTCCTCGTGATTCGACTCCGGTTGTAGCTACTATACTACGATCCATGCACTTGGGGTAAACCGGATTTATAAATTTATTACTTGTTTATTTTCATTGAAAAAATCCGTGACAATTACCCTAACCCTGAGCTTTTTTATTGGTCATGTTTCCTTTGATCACCCTGCGAGTGGACTTAGTCGTTGCTTTAGACACACTTGCTGAAGCAAGTGTGGGGTGGGAGTTGGTGCGTGCTTCGAGAGGAGTTAGTGAGTGCGAGCTAGTATATGAAGGGGAGGAGCTCGAGGAATATATTGTGAGGCTTGTGGTTTGGAAAAAAAAAAAGAAATAAAAGAAAAGAAATAAAATGAAAAGCAATGTAAAAGAATGAAGAAAAAAAGAAGAAGTTTGAATAAAGTTGGAAATAAGGTCAAGGGAGGATGTATTGAGAAGATGAAAGAATGATGTTAAAGTTGTGGTCGTTTATAAATGAGTACAGAAAGAATCGAAAGAATTTTGGTGTGGTTTGGTATGTTTTCAAAGGAAGAATACATGAAATGATTAGGTTCACTTGTGTTTTTCTCTTTCTCCAGTCCCAAAATTTCCTTTCGATTAACCCTGTCCCGAGCTTGACATTATAACCCTTCAAGTCCTACTTGACCTTATTTAGCCTCGGTTGCCTCGATTAGTGGAGATTCTAGCCCGGTATGAGCTGCGTGTAGTCATTTGGCCGGTATTCAAAGCCGGTGATCATTTTGAGTGTAGTCCTCGGTCTATATCACACACACTTCGTTTTCGTGGTAGGTAGAGTCAAGCGGTGTACGTTCATTGTCTACTTTACTTTTGCCTTGATGTCGTGAGCGCTATGCATGTGTCGTAAAGTTGATCCCATGGTTCTGCTTTTAAAGCGCCTAATTTACTCGAGCACGAGCAAAGGCTAAGTGTGGGGTGGTTGATGAGTCAACTTTACTGTATTTTTGGTGTGCGATTTAACCCCGCTTATCACCTTATTGGCATTTTTGGGTAGATATAGACCGTCTCGAGAGTAATATCGAGAATTATATGCACGGGGAGTTAAACTGTCATATCGATGGTAAACTCCGCCTTTTTAGCGATATTTCACTCTTTTACGAGCACTTTTGTCTTGCGGAATTACGCGCGGTGTTTGTTTGTCTATGTTATTGCAGGACTTAGGTGACTCGAGGACCCGGAAGGTGACGTTTTGGACTATGAGACGTGTTCGTGGCCCGAATGTAGCATAAAAAGTGAAGAAAAGCCAAGTTTGGAGTGAAGACAAGCGACGGGCGTACGCCGTGAAGCTACATCAAACGGGCGCCTCAGATATCCCGCACGGGCGCCCACAGCATTGACACTTCATTCAGAAAGTTTGATTTTCAGCTGGACGGGCGTCCGAAAGACCCCCAGACGGGCGTTTGAGTAGGCTCAGCCCGATTCAAGAAGCTCACTTAACACAGACGAGCGTCCAGAGTTCTAGACGGGCGTTTGGCCCTCAAGTCATAAGTCACCAGACGGGCGTTCAGAGGAATGCGAACGTCCGTCCAATGAAGATGAAACCCTATTATCTTCATGTTCTCCAGGCAGACAGGCGTCTGACATGTACCAGATGGGCGTCCGGGACCGACAGCATCAGATTTTCGACCTACTCTATAAATACGCAGCTCATTCAGCCCCTACTCATCTTTTGCCGACTTTAGACTGTTCTTTGGCGATTTGTGTACGATGTTAGTGTAGTTTGATCACCCTTTGATACCTTGATCCTATAAATTACATCCTTTGATTCTAAACACTTTTCATAGCTTAGATTTACGTTTCAAGTTCCAAAGATTGTCCTTTTGGTGGAGTATTTCTTCGTTCTGTTTCAGATCGATTTTTCCTCGATTATATGGTAATGAATACTTTCTCTTTTATTATTTCTAGCATGATTTCAATTCTTATTTTTATTAGCATAATTATGAGTAGCTAAATTCACGTGTAGTCGAATTATGTGAAAGCGAGCAAAAACCCTAAGGGGGATGCGATTGGGGGTAGTGTAGTGCATAAATTATTGTTTAAACGATTAATCCACGTCCTAAAACTTATTTTAACGTCTTTGAATTATATTGATCACCTAGTTCACTGTCACACACATCAAACTTATAGATGTATTTTGCGGTGAGATGTGGGAGAAGGGGTTTTAGGATCGTTACGTAGATTCGGCCTAGTTGTTAGGTCCGAACCCAATACAGAGGTTTGTCATCGTTGTTCGAGTGACTCTAGAGCTTAATCATGTTAGGTTAATCGGTTTTCTAAAGGGAGAATTAATTAACTTCATATAGGGTGGTTAGATCGAGTTGTTCAGTCTAATCACTAGAATTAGGAGTTGGCACCCGTGGATGTCGTTAAACTACGTTGGATAGGTAGGTCGGTTAAGACATGCTCCCTGTTAAGTCCTTCCTTAAGGGTAAAAGTAGCTCGTGGGATCATAGTTCAACTATACCCCTTAATACCTAGAAGTAAATTCGTTAGTATAATCTTAACTTTTGCGTTAGGATAATACTCCCCACCATTATTTTGACCTGAACTAAGTTCTAAGTCGACTTTGGTACTTAGACATTACTCCCTGTGGATTCGACCTTGAGACCACTATACTACCGTTGACCCGATACTCTGTCGGTTAAGGTTAGCGGTTAGTTATTTTGCTATCAACGTATAAACAATCAGCAGCCTGCTGATTAGTTACTTCGATATAGAAAACGGTTATTTCATTGTAATATGTTATAACCTCTTGTAACTTACTTGTAACTGATTCATGTGGTGTATGATGTTATAAATACCCCATGATCAGCCACATTGTAAACAACTTGTAACTTTTACTTGATCAATAATAATTCCGCATTTTATTTCGTCTGTTTGTAATTCTAAAAACTTCATCATGGTATCGAGCGTAAATTTGAGAATTTCTAAGAGCTTTCTGCTTTTTTGAAGAAACTTGAGAGTGTTCTTCATCTTTTCTAAGTTTTTTTTCTTGAGAGTAAATTGTCATCCTCTTTCATGTTTCTAATCCGTTATTGATCGTTTTCCGCTTATCATTTTTTATTTGAGAATCAATTCTGGAGTTCTTGATAGCCGTGGCAGCTAAGAAACAAGAAATCGGTCCCTCCAGTCCATTCAATGTTCATCCTAATAAGAATCCTTCTCTGGTTCTTGTTCAACCATTGATGAATGGCAATAAGTACAATCCCTGGAAAATGTCCATGGAGATGGTGTTGATGACACTCTAAATGGTACCAATATTTATACCTATATGCATCCCAGATTCTGATCAAGAGAGGATATATAGGCTCGTTATTGCTTAGAATATGTGTTAAATACTATGTGAGTGTTTCCAGGATCGTAATTCTGCATCTATGCTATTTTCCCCGAGGTTTTGGTATTGTTTCGTCTCATTTTGTGTATATTATAGGATGTACCGAATCTGGAGCATTGGAGAACGGATCTGGACCAAAAGGAATGCATTGCGCTGAGTGATTGAAGTCCAAGAAGAAGCCTGCTGAAGAAAAAGAAGAGTAGAAGGCCCGGTAACCTGAGGGTTAGGCCCGGTAAACCGGTGACTTATTCAACACGAAATTCATTCTGCCGCATTATCTAAGTCGGTTAGGGTTTTAGAGAGTCTTAAGTCGGCTATTGTATCTATATAAAGCCACATACAATTCATATGATTGATACATCTTGAATAACTTTTGCTTAGTATTACAAATACATTATATATTATGCAATAAAGTTTTCTTGAGCCTTGGAGAGTTGTTTTTGGTTTCCTCCCTTCTTCCATCATCTCTAGTTTGAGTAGATCGAGCTAGATCTCCATTGTTGAAGGTATGAAGCTTTGAATGTTCCTTTATCGTCCTCAATATGGTAGATCTATTTGTATTTATGTGTTTTACTTAATCTGCATGTTTAACAACCCCATAATTTACTTATTTTAATCGTACTGAGTAATGTACATCCAGAAATTAGGAAAAGCCGCCCCCGGTAAACCGGCGGTCTATACCGGTTTACCGAGGCTTATTTTAGAAAACCTAAACTGGGATTCACTACAGCTACGTTGATCGGCAGTAATAATTAAAACGAGTAATAGGTTTGGCCAATCTAGTATTCGTAATTCGTAAATTAACATGAAGGACCGCAAGTGAAGTGTTAATTAGGGCATAGTCTTGATGGACCCTAGGAACGTGCTGGTCAGTGTCGACAGCTGTCTAGGCGGGTTAGCGGTATGAGGTAACTCTCAATAACGGCTGTTTTAGTTCTTTATGCGTATGGGTTATTACGGACCAATTAAGGAGGGTAGCTTATGATAGATTGTCTACTATCATTGTCGGAGTAGATAGAGTAGGAATTGCACCGTGGTGATAAATATGATAAAACACTCACGATTAATCTAAGGAAATTATGTGGGGAAGTAAACATAACGATTAGCTAATCCAAGTTAGTAGATCGGTGAGAGAGGGAGAGGTATACCATGTTTGTTTTCTTTCTATGTTATTGTTGGTCAATGACCGCCTATATGTTGCTCCTTAATTAGGTTAGAATCGTTTATATGTATAAGTTGCATTGTCTCTGTGGGATCGACCTTGACTCGCATTTACTATACTACGATGTACCTAGTATTCTTGCTAGTAATATAAACGTTAGTGACTTACACGCGATCAGAATTTTTGGCGCCGTTGTCGGGACAATGGACAATTTCTATATATAAACATTTTAATTCAAATTAAGAAGTTGTTTTTATTTTATTTTATTTTATTATGGGTCTTGAGTCGATTCAGATCAATCCTCGCACATGTTAAATTGTCGAATTAGAAAATTTAGGGCCGGTATCCGAAGGTAACCTCCGAGTTACCGAGGGCTGGAAAATCGATTTCAACAGCCTCAAGTTATTCTCGTGTTATTCCCTGCTGATTTTAGTTAGTAGGTCCATAACAGCTTAGGATCACACCCACCAAGCGGAAGTTGCTAACCTTTTCTTTGTTTTATTTTGTCTTTTGCATTGATCGTAACACTTCGTAAATTTGATCGATTCAGAGTTGAAAAAGCAAAAACAAGCTGAGCAATATGCCTAGAACAATCTTGAACATCTCACCAATTTCCATGTATCCCAGAACCGAAGCACGAGAGCATTATGAAGCGGTAAAGCAACGGTTGGAAAAAGAGGAGAAAGCGATCAAGCAAGAGCCTGAAGATGACCTTAAGAAGTACATCACATATCGTCCAGGTGAGTTTCCTTGCGAATTAATAGATATATCATCTTCAGATTATTACTCGGATGATCCTGAAGAGGATCCTGACACGATGTTTTCTGAGCCTGAGGATCACACAGACACAAACACCGTGGTGAAGTTAGGAGACCCTGGCACGTTTAGACTCCTAATTTCCGTTAATGGAATATCCGTAGGATTAGGTCTCTCGCGACTCGCTCGAAAGTTGCAATATTCTTCCCTTTTCCTCTCACAAAAGATAAAACTTCCGGTCGTGATGAATCAAACTAGACCATGACCTTCGAGACGTAACTGAGATATGCCTGCTGGTTTGCTTAGAAAGTGCACAATTAAGGCATGAGGATTCACGTATCCTATCGACTTTACGGTCATAGACGTGCCTGAAGATCCTAGTGCCCCAGTTCATTTAGGACGACCTTTCCTAGCGACGAGCAAGACGGTTATGGATTTTGATATGGGGGAGATCACATTAAGAATGAATAATGATGCTGTATCTTTTGGGATCCTAGAACCCCTAGAAAACCGACCGGAGAGTTGTAAGATGACGTCTGTATCGAGAAAGGTAGAGTTCTTGGAGATTGAGGGGCTTAAGAATAGAGAGGTTGTCATAGAAACCGTTGAGCAGGAGTTTTTAAGATTAATGCTAAGATAGAAAGAAGATCAGGACCACGACAAGATGCTCACGGAAGCTAGTCCTTCCATGTTGCGTAGTGAACGAGTCGAGCTAAAAGTGGAAAACGTGGAGTCCTTGAGTTTAAAGTCTAAATCTCGACGCAGAGGTAGACCTAGCATGCAAGCTAAAAGGGAGATGCGTGCTAGGAAGAGAGCTCACAAAGGTTCTTTGAAAGTGCAAACCACCGGAACAAAGTTTGGCGAGTGAAGGCTCCAACCCTTGATTGATCGGAGATCTGAAGAAAGTCGAGCTGGCGACTATAAACTCAGAACTATCTCTTCAAACCCTTAGGTAGTTTAGGATTGAATAAAAGTAGCCGGATGAAGGGACGAGCTCTTTTTCATCCTACCACAAACTTAGGCTTGAAACCGATTGGTTGTGGAAAGGTTTTTTTTACCTCGTTGCGGATTCTAGTGAATTATAGGTTTTGAGTCGGAAGCAACAAGTGGAAGAGTAAAGGGTAGTCAATTTGAGGTCAGAACTGAGCAAAAAAAGGTTGAGTAAGAAGTGCAGAGAAGGCAGATAGATAAATCTAGGGAAAAATACCCCCGGTTTCTCGAGGGTAACCTCCGGGTTACCGAGGCTTGATTTTTGGATTACTGAATGTCAGTGCATAAAGCTGAATTTTTAGAGACACGAGGAGGACACACGTTGCACCAGATACGGCCAGTCAGCAGAAACCGTCCCCTTTTCCCCTCTTTTCAAATTTTTCATCCTTTCCCAAACTCCACCATAACTCCACCTCAATCTCATCAATCACCTCCTCAATTCCCTCACCCTAATAACTTCTCTACCCATTATCCCACTAAACCATCCACATTCATTCCATTCTTCCTATTTAAACCACCCCTTCATCACCATTATCATCATTCTTATCATTCCATCTTTTTCATTCACCAAACTTCTTCCATTCCTTCTTCCTTTCTAAAATTCGACCACCATCACCACCACCACCACCATCCCCTTTTCACCACCAAACCACCACCACCACCATAAACCACCCCTGCAATTTCTTCTTCTTCCATCATCGAGGCCCATCCACAAAGAAATTCAAAAGTTTAGGCCGGTAAACCGAACCTTACCTCCGGTTTCATCGAGGGTTCTTTTTTCGTAAAAACTTACATATCAGACGTTCTATACTCATTCAGGATGGGTCCTAAGCGCCAAAGGTCAGCCGCTCGTCTCAATGGATATCAGACAGTGTATGGAGATGCCAATCCCTTGATAGATGGGGTCGCGCAATTCCATTCTTTAGCTATTTATGAGTCGTTCCGAGGACATTGGAATGCAAGACCAGTGGCTCGAGAACGAGAGGTAGATTTGGACGACTGTGGAACAATATTTCTGGGTTCCCTACAAGCACAAGACTTGTTGGACATGGCTAAGGCACCGGCAAGATTCAACGCCATGGTGGTAAGAGAGTGTTATGCATATGTTTCGTATAACCCCGGAGCCATATTTGCTATGGTTCATGGTGTTAAGGTTGATTTTTTGATTGAGCGGATCAACGCTCATTTTGAGGTTAGACATCCACCGGTGGGTCCTGATGAGTACACATCCTCTTGCAACGTTGCTGATTTCGAGAGGATGGATATGGTTGCTGATTTCTTAGGGGTGCAATGGAAGTGCAATCCTGCAGGAGCCCCCACCATCTTCCTAGAGAATGAGCTATCTTTGGACCGGAAGATGGTCAATCGATTTGTCTGTGCTCGCCTTCTTCCGACGAAGCACACTGTTTCTATCACCACTTCGAGGGCAGAGTTAATGTTCTATCTAGAGACGGGTGCCCCAATCAACATCGGTCTGTTGATGCATAGCCGTATCCATGAGCTTGCCGCCACTTCTGAGCGAGAGCTGCTACCTTACAGGCCGATGATTGATATGTTTTCTCTAAAGGCCGAGGTGAGGATGCTTGTGAGTGATGATTGGGAAGATCCTGAGCCTCAGCTCAGTTCACAGTCAGTTTTGAGAGTTCAGAGACGGGTTAGAGCAGAGAGAGAGCGTACTCCGGTGCTTGGTGCACCGATAACTCAGAGAGCCTTGCTTGAGGAGCACTCGTGAGAGATTGCGAGTCTGCATCGCAAGATGGATCGGATTATTGACTTTCTAGGAGTTCTACCTGGTACCCCACCACCTAGGACTGCCCCACATCATAGAGCATCATCTTCAGCCGCCGGCGCCTCAAGTTATGCACCACCTCCTGGTTTTGAGCCAAGGGACGACTGGGGGGGTGATTACGATGAGGACTAGCTTTTAGTTCTTTTTATTGTTGTTTACCATTTTTCTTGTTTTTATTTTATTTTCCTTTCCTACTTAGTTGATGTAGCAGAATATATTTTATATAATGATTTTGTCGGCTTAAACTGTTTTGGAGATTATTTACTTTCTCTTTCACTTCCGCATTTTTGTTATACAGTTTGTTGTCACCACTATTCTTCTTGGTTTTTCTTGAGATACATAGCGTAGATTCTTCATGGACTACTTACATGAGCCCGATGGATTATATGATGATCCGATTCTTCTTTGGTTCCACCCTTAACCGAAGCTAAGTTCCTTTTCGTTTTTCATTTCTCATCTTACACATTGGGGACAATGTTTCGATTAAGGGGGTAAAAGGAACGTCACTTAGCTTTTTAGTATTATATTCCATGAATTGCGTGATTGTGTTGATTCTCTTTGATGCACGATTCACCACTTAGACTTTGATTCTTTTTTAATGCAATTTCAAAAATTAGAATATCTTTGATCTTTTCGAAAGTTAATTGACTTCATCTTTGTTTTACTTTGCACGAGTAAGAGAAAGTGTCCACTTTTGAAGTAGTGGCGTATTAAGAGCATATTCTGTTATGAGCCAGTACTTTAAGTACGTATAACTCACTTCCCTTAGTGTGTAGTCGATAGCATATTGCTTTGACTAGAGTTGACCATGGCTTTATCACGAATCATGTTTCACTTACGCTTAGAAAGGCAAAGGAATTTGATTCGGTAGTTTATCATGAGTGGGGCCATGAGGATAGTTAAATCAATGAGAGTTCACCCGCCAAGAAAGAGAAGTGATTTGAAATATATACATCTATATTCTCTTTGGCAATATCTTAGTCGGTGGAGCGTAAGGCACGACGACTTTTGCATAGATCGATAAATCTGTTGGAAAGGTGTCCTAAACCCAATCAAAGTTGAACGGATCCGACCGGTCGGGTCATTTACGCCTATTTAGTTCATGTAATAACTTTATTATGTTTAATAAAAGAACTTATGTTATTATATATTGTTTAATCTTCTTATTATTTGTTGTATATATATAGTAACGTCCCTAGTATCAAACTCTGATAGAGAAACCATGATAGTGATTATGGTTAATGAGATCTCTAATCGCTATAATAAGTTTGGTACTTAAATGTCTCTAGTCTTACATATTGTCAAATGGGACATTGATAGTATAATCAGACTAGCACGTATTGGATGTCTTCGGTCTTTTAGAAGATAGGGATAAATCTCGTCTATCAAAGTGTAGGGACAATTGGACTGTACGTGGACGTGTATTAGAGAATCCGTACGTTAGACTGACCCACTTACATTAAGTGTCACACTATGTGGCGGTTGTGTATTATCCTTTGACCGAGTCTTCATGGCATCACAAAGTGTGGATTGTCATGCTTTGACACTATTGAGATTTCCTCAGCCACGGGCAATCTTGCGGTAGTGATTGGGTATGATATTGAAGCATGCGGAGTATATATGATTGGTCATCTGGGAATCGTGTATCCTATGATCGGGATCGAATATCCGAAATTGCCTTCTTATAAGGAATGTCTAGCTCTCGAGAATCTTTGCAAAGTGGGAGTAAATGTGTTATTCCGAGAGAGCATGATATCCAGATTATAAGATACGATCGTTAATGTATTGACACTCGAGATACTATCGTATGGATATTATTTCTGCGATAGGATTGTAAGTTACACGGTAACTGCTTCACATGAAAGGTAGTAGTCATTGCTTTTGACTCTTCCGATGATTGGGGGTCACGGTGTGTTGCTAGACGCTATCCCGTGATCGTTAGGCATGAAGGGCATTTTGGTAAATTGCACTTTGTCTCTACGGACAACATATTCGGAAGCCTATCGGGTCACACATATATGAACATCGAGTCGGATTAAAATGCAGTTGATAGCCAAATAAGGAAAGTTTATCTCTAGTCTATAAAGGTTATAGTGGTAAATTAATATGGTGGTATTTATTTATTATGAATAAATAATATATATTAATTTATATTAATTAGAATATTCTGGAAGTTAATTAGTTGACTAATGGGCGCCACTTTTAAGTGTGTAAGATACACTTGGATTGTGCACTTTAATTAATAAGATTAACATAATATTAATATAAGTTATTAATTGATTTTGAAAAATAGATTTATGGTAATAAGATAATTATATTCAATATAAGATATTGGCAAAGTTAATTATAATTAAAGAGATAAATCAATCTAATTGATTTTCCTTATTTTATTGGGAAAAAGTTTTCTCTCTTCCACACATAATGGGCGCCACTTTTGACTATAAATAAGAAATGGGTGTCAAAGCTCTTTTGTACATCACAATTGCAAGAGCTCATAGTTCTTGTGTAAAATAGAGAGCAACCTATAGTGAGTTTGTGAGAGAGGAAAAGGCCGGTCTAGCAACCGGAGTTTTCCAATAGCAATCCAAGGAGGATTCAAAGCAGGAGTTCGTGTGGATTAACGATAGAGGCCGGACGCGCGTGACGGCTGGCTTATGATCAGACTACTCTCCATTGACGGTCAAAGCGACGATCTTGTAGATCATCAAGGTATAACCGTCAAACTACTTAATGTGTTTATTGCATTAAACGAAGAACGATCTAGTAAAAGGAAATCAAAATTTAAATTCCACTGCGTTAAACTAGTGATTTCCTAACATAAACGTGAGCCTAAGAGTAATATATGCTCGGTTCTTGATCCGCCTTGCCAGCTCAATTAATTAATAAATAACATGTTCAAGACTGGTTAGTTCGACTACGGGTTGACATAATGTGAGATTGTCTGCATTTCTGAGCGGTTGTGAAAGTTATTGCATACACACATTAGCTCATGACATGAATAGTGTTTAATATGTTACTGATGGATACGAGTGGCATGATTTTGATCTAGGCTTAGTAAGGCATATTTGTTTTTAATTAACTTGTGCATTGATCAGAGGTGTTGTTTTCTTTTCTCCTTTTTGCTTGGGACGATCAAAAGCTAAGTGGGGGGTAGTTGATGACACTCTAAATGGTACCAATATTTATACCCATATGCACCTTAATTCTCGCTTTCAAGAGAGGATAGATAGGCTCGTTATTGCTTAGAATATGTGTTAAATGCTATTGAGTGTTTCGTGGATCGTAATTCTGCATCTATGTTATTTTCCCGAGGTTTTGGTATTGTTTCATCTCGCTTTTGTGTATTTTATAGGATGTACCGAACTGGAGCATTGGAGAACGGATCTCGACCAAAAGGAATGCATCAATGAGAGATTGAAGTCCACGAAGAAGCCTGGCGAAGAAAAAGACGAGTAGAAGGCCCGGTAACCCGAGGGTTAGGCCCGGTAAACCGGTGACTAATTCAACATAAAATTCATTCTGCCGCATTATCTAAGTCGGTTAGGGTTTTAGAGGGTCTTAAGTCGGCTATTGTATCTATATAAAGCCGCATACAATTCATATGATTGATACATCTTGAATAACTTTTGATTAGTATTACAAATACATTATATATTATACAATAAAGTTTTCTTGAGCCTTGAGAGTTGTTTTTGGTTTCTCCATTCTTCCATCATCTCTAGCTTGAGTAGATAGAGCTAGATCTCCATTGTTGAAGGTATGAAGCTTTGAACGTTCCTTTATCGTCTTCAATATGGTAGATCTGTTTGTATTTATGTGTTTTACTTAATCTGCATGTTTAACAACCCCATAATTTACTTATTTTAATCATATCGAGCAATGTATATCCGTAAATTAGAAAGCCGCCGCCGTAAATCAAGCGGTCTATACCGCCTACCGAGGCATATTTTAGAAAACCTAAATCGATTCACTACAACCACGTTGATCGCAAGAATAATTAAAACGAGTAATAAGTCCGCCAATCTAGTATTCGTAATTGTAAATTAACATGAAGGACCGCAAGTGAAGTGTTAATTAGGACATAGTCTTGATGGGCCCTAGGAACATCTGGTTAGTGTCGACAGCTGTCTTGGCGGGTTAGCAGTATGAGGTAACTCTCAACATCGGCAGTTCTAGTTCTTTATGCGTATGGGCTATTACGGACCAATTAAGGAGGGTAGCTTATGATAGATTGTCTACTGCCATTGTCGGAGTAGATAGGAGTTGGAATTGCATCCGTAGCTGATAAATATGATAAAACGCTCACGACTAATCTAAGGAAATTATGTGGGGAAGTAAACAGAACGATTAGCTAATCCAAGTTAGTAGATCGGTGAGGAGAGGGAGAGGTATACCATGTTTGTTTTCTTTCTATGTTATTGTTGGTCAATGACCGCCTATATGTTGCTCCTTAATTAGGTTAGAATCAAAGTTGCATTGTCTCTGTGAGATCGACCTTGACTCGCATTTACTATACTACGATGTACCTAGTATTCTTGCTAGTAATATCAATGTTAGTGACTTACACGCAAATCAGTGTTGATCACCAAGAACAAAATTGGCTTCAGACGGCACAATCAAAAGGCCAAAAGCAGATTCATCCGACTTCCATGCAAGAGGCAATGTGATACAATGGTGAGATCATGGATCTTGAATTCTGTTGAAAACACTATTGCACAAAGTTTGATGTACTTCAGGAATGCACATGCAGTATGGAAGAATCTTGCGGCAAGGTTTTCAAATGTTGATGCCTTAAGACTTTCAGATCTTCTTAAAGAAATGCATCCACTAAAACAAGGCACATATTCTGCCAATCAATATTTTACAAAATGGATGATTCTTTGGGAAGAAATCAAGACCATCAGGCCTGTGACAATCTGTTCCTGTGATCCTCAATGTCACTACAATGCAATCAACAATCTGATGGATCTTATGGAGGCTTAGCATGTCATGAAATTCCTTAAAGGATTAAGGGATGAGTTTGAACGAATAGTCTCACAGGCAATGTTGATGGTGCCTTTTCCAGAAATTCATGATGCCTTTTTAATGGCAATCAAGTTTGAGAGGCAAAAGTCATATGTGGCTAACAAGGCCAAGAATCAAGATATAATGGTCCTATTGTCACAAAAGAATGGACAGGGACAGAATCAGACTGTCAGCAGACCTAACACTACTGCAAATACCAGGTCTAAAAATCCAAAAAAGATGCAATGTAGTTTATGTGGATTCAATGGCCATACTGAGGAGACTTGTTACAAGAAGCCTGGTTTTCCTCCTGGTTTCAAGTCAAAAAGGGAAAATATGGTAGAAGAGGAACAATCAGTAGAAGAAGATCAGACACCAAGCAGGTCTACTGGACCAAGGTTTCCAAATCTTACTGCACAACAACTTGACAAGTTGATGGCTCTGCTGAATGATCCTCCTAGACATACAGGGTTCACTGTTCGCCATCCTGCTGATGTTTTTACACACTACTCACCTGCTACAGGAACATATGACCTAAATTTAGTAAGATCAATACAATGGATCATGGACTCTGGTGCCACATATCACATTGTAGGATCATCAGATCTATTAAGCAATCCCAAACCTTCATCTGGTATACAAATGGGACTGCCTAATGGAAATAATGTTTCTGTCACTCATATAGGACAAGTAAGGGTAAACCCTCAATTGGTCCTACATGATGTGTTTTGCATTCCTAGTTTTAAGTATAACCTTTTGTCTTTACCTTCTTTTATTAATCATACAAAAGGTGCAGCTGTCTTTTCTGCTAACAAGTGTGTTTTGCAGGACAAGAACAAGAAAATGATTGGTTCAAATTTAAGTTATAGAGAGGACTCTTTGTCGTGGATCAACCAACAAGAGTTTATGTTTCCAATGCTGTAGAAAATCACACTCTATCTGATATATTAGATGATGCACTTTTGTGGCATTACAGACTAGGACACTTGCCAGATAAAAGACTGCAAGTCATCAGTTCACAGTCTGCTGATGTCAAATTTTGTAATCATGATCTTTGTTATGTCTGCCCTATGGCTAAAATGAAGTAAACCCTTTTTCCTTTAAGTACAACTGCTGTAAATGCTACTTTTGACCTTGTTCATATGGATATTTGGGGTCCTTTGAGATAACATACTGTAAATGGACAACAATATTTTCTTACTGTTTTAGATGATTTTTTTAGATTTACTTGGGTTTTTCTTATGAGGCTTAAATCTAAAGCCTCTGACCTTGTTAAATCTTTTGTTAAATTTGTTTCTACTCAGTTTCATAAAGTCATTAAAGTAATTAGATCTGACAATGGTGCATAATTCCAACTTACTGACTTTTATGCTCAGCAGGGTATCATACATCAGACATCCTGTGTCAGTACACCTGAGCAAAATGATATTGTTGAAAGAAAACATCAGCATCTGCTGAATGCTGCAAGAGGTTTGAGGTACCAGAGTAATCTACCAATTAAATATTGGGGTTTTTGTCTTTTACATGCTGTAAAGTTGATTAATGCCACACCTACACCACTGCTGAAAGAAAGCACTCCACATGAAGTTCTTTATGGCACCAAACCAGACTATTCTGTGTTTAAAGTCTTTGGTTGCCTAGTTTTTAATGCACACTTCGGCAAAGATAACCAAATTTGACTCAAGATGTAGACCTTGTGTCTATCTTGGGAATTCAACCCGCCAAGGGTGCTATTCTTTAGATATTACCAAAGAAAGATATCTTTGTTGCTAGAAATACTCAATTCCATGAAACTTACTTCCTCTTTTTCAAGCAGGTCTGGGAAAGCCTAGATATCTTGCTGACATGCCTGTTCCTTTGCTAGTAATAGACTGTTTTGATGACCTATCAAATGAATCAGCAGACCAACCAGCAATGGAATCAACAAAGAATCGATACATCCAATGAAAGGCATGAACAAGTGAATCGTGCACCTGAACCCACACAACTAAGAAGGTCCACAAGAACAAGGAAATCACCAACTTTTTATCAAGGGGGTGCTCACAATGTTCAGCAGACTCCACATCTGCTGAGTGCAGTAATGAGTCTGGACAACCTCTCAGTAGACTATGCCTAGTTCATTAATGCCATTGATGCAGTTAAAGAGCCTAAAAACTATAATCAAGCCATCAAGCATGATGAATGGAAGAAGGCAATGAACAAAGAAATTGAAGCTTTACAAAAGACTCACACATGGAAGATAGTTGATCTGCCCCTAGGCAAGAAACATATTGGATGCAAATGGGTGTACAGAATCAAATACAACCCTGATGGTTCAGTAGAGAGATATAAATCTAAACTAGTGGCAAAAGGCTACACTCAAACATATGGTATTGATTATCAAGTAACTTTCTCACCTGTTGTCAGATCATTACAGTTTGAGCCTTACTTGTAGCAGCAGCAGCCAACAATTGGCACCTACATCAGATGGATGTCAATATTGCCTTTTTACGTGGAGATTTGCATGAAGAAGTGTACATGAAGTTACCTCCAGGCTGTGCAACAACCAAACCAAATCAAGTTTGCAGGCTTACTATGTCATTGTATGGCCTCAAGCAAGCCAACAGACAGTGGAATTGCAAGTTGATCGAATCTTGGGAGGCTCAAGGATTTACTCAATCTAAAAATGATCACGCTTTGTTTACAAAAGGGTCAGACAACTTTATTGCTTTTATCGGGTCTATGTTGATGACATCATAACAACGAGCCCGAGTGAAGCGGTTGATTCACCAAGTAAAGAATGCTCTTCACCTGTTAGCTTCACCATCAAATATCTTGGAAAATTGAGATATTTCCTAGGCATTAAGAGTGCTAGATGTCCAAAAGGTGTATCCATTTCACAAAGAAAATACACATTTAACCTTCTTGAAGAATATGAATTTTTGGAAACAAAACTCGCTAAGACACCCATGGAGTCTAAGGCACTTTACAACATGGTGATTCACCACTTTTAGAGGACAACATCAGATACAGATCCCTAGTGGGTAAATTAATTTACCTCACTTTTACCCGACTGATATTGCTTTTGGCAAAGACAACAACTAAGTCAATTTCGGACACTGCATCGAAAATCACATGAAGGCAGCTCATAGACTGCTGAGGTACTTGAAGACCAATCCTGGCCAAGAAATCTTTTTTCCAGCAGACAAAATAATCTTGTACTTAAGGGTTTACAGATAGTGATTGGGTTTGTTGCCCTGAAACAAGAAGATCAGTATCAGGTTACATGATGTTCCTAGGAGATGCACTAATCTCCTAGAAGGCAAAGAAGCAAACAACAATTGCTAGAAGCTCATCCGAGGCTGAGTACAGGGTAATGGCAAATGCAGTTTGTGAAATCCAGTGGCTAATCTATATACTACAGATTTTACACTCCAGCTCGCTGTTTCATCAGGTTATTTTGTGACAATGCAAAGTGCCATGCACATTGCTAATAACCCTGCTTTTCATGAAAGAACAAAACACATTGAAATGGAGTGCCATGTTGTGTGAGACAAAGACAAATCATGACTCATCAAACTTCTTCCAAATAATACAAAAGAACAAATAGATGACATGCTCACCAAAGCCTTAGATGCACCCATTTTCTCTTATCTCATAGACTAATTGAGAATTTCAAAGATCTTTCAGACTTCAAGTAGCTGACGGGAATGCTGAGTGCAAGCTGTTCATGTACCACTCACACACTTGGGGGTGTTACAAAGATAAAAGTCGATGGGAATGTCGATCGCACTTTGTCGATCGCAAGAAAATATCAGCAACATCATGGACAACATGAACATCAAAGAACTCATCGACGGTATAAACAATCAGTAGCCTGCTGATTAGTTAGTTCGATATAGAAAACGGTTATTTCGTTGTAATCTGTTATAACCTCTTGTAACTTACTTGCAACTGATTCATGTGGTGTATGATGTTATAAATACCCATCGTCCTAAATGCTATCGTCCTATCGGTACGATCAACAACACCTCGGTGCACCAAGCGGGCAAGCCCGCGATAAAGACATCATCCCATCAGTTCGCTTTTAACGCTATTTCGATATAATATTGACTCGCTCCATTGTGCAATTTGTCACTAAGATCCGCAGTAATGTACATGCATATATCAACTTTGCAAATACCAAACTTCATCAAATAGTCATAAATGCTTCGACTCCATTAAAATATAATATATGAGCTCTACCAAGTCGTGCTCAGAAAAAAACATACGAGGTCTAAAAATCCAAACAACTCACGTAAATTTAATATGCGAGGTCAAGAAACTTCGACATGGTTCGCTAAAAATGACATCCGTGCTCCTCAGATCGACCAAACGAACATGCCAAACCTAAATTGTCGGCAAAGCCGACAAGCCGAGCCCGCAGGTGCACTCCACTCAAATCTCTATGGTCGACACCGAGCTCCACAGTCGGACTCAACAAGATCAAGAATGACCAAACTAATAAAGTCTACATGACAGACTCAATTAATTATGTTTGTGTCGACTTAGATTAGACAAACAAACAACCAAGTATGACATCCAAAAACTATAAGTTAGTGCATGGCATACTGATGGGCAAGACGTCCCAGTTATAAAATGAAAATCACTCAAGAGATTGAAAGTTCGGATTAAGAAAACTCATCAAGAGTAAAATTCCAAGTCAGCAGGACTGACATCCGAGCTCCGTTGTGCAGAACAAGCTTAAAATCGAATCTGCAAGACAGATTCGACCTAAGCCTCGCAGGTCAAACTCAGCAAAGTTTGCAAAGGATAAATCCTAAGTCTGCAGGACAGACTCAAACTGATCTTCATAGACTAACTCAACGAAGTTTTTCGGACAATCTCATTAGTCTACAAGTTGACTCAACCAAAGTCCAGCAGTCGACTCAATTGAGCTCCACAGTCGGACTCAAGAGGTTTGTAAACCAATCTCTTTAAGTGTGCAAGTCGACTTAGCTACATTCTGTCTGTGGTGGCAAACCGAGAAAAACATGATAAACCTTTAGTATGCCATCCAAAACTACAAGTTAATGCATGGCATACTGGAGGGCAAGTTACCTCACCATTAACGAAGCACTTAAAAAAGTGTGGATTAAATCAAGTACTTAAAGAAGTGCTCGTAATAAAGTTAAGGCTGAGAACTTAACGAAATACTCCTTCTATTATCAAATTGTACAGATTACAATTTCATTTCAAAACAAAAAACTACAAGTCCACAAGCCTATTGATCTAAGAACCGGGCCGACTCTGTGGTGGCTCAAGAAGCATGAAACAAGGTAAGAGCAACCGCAAAGCACGGCAAGAGTACTCGGACACAATGTCCACTCCCTCCGGAAGTCCTTCAGACGGTTGTCATAAACCGCACCCATACCCAACTTATAAAAAGCCTGCAGGGGAGATCATCCTGACAAATTCAACAATCTGACCTTTGCCTTATCCACCCCAAAGTGTAGACATGGTTAGGCCGACCTTGCCTCGGTCGGCAATCTTCTTAAAATCTCCAAGAAACATGCCCACTCGGGAAAATGTCCCCGCCAATCCAGTTCCTTCAAGTAAGAAACACTATCAAAGTACAACACTCGAGTAAGGAAAGCAAGCTTATGCGATTCTATGGCCTTGAAAACACCGCCGCCTAGCTCCACATTGGTCATCCTAGAGTTCGGCCCTGCTTTCACAAAGCCGATTTCAATAAAGTCCGCAGATGCATAATTTGAGCCTCGATGTCCGACTCAAAGAAGCATATGTCAACTAAAAAGTACATTGAGTCCGCTTAATAATATGGCATCGTAAGCCCGCCCGCCGACAACATGAGAAGTCGCCTAATCTCGCCTCGCCACCGAGAAATTAACGTAAGAAGTCGCCTAATCTCGCCTCGCCACCGTGAAATTAATGTGATAAGTTAGTCTAATTGGCCCCGCTCACCGATAAACTCAACATAAGAAGTCAATCTAATCTGGCCCTGCTCGCCGAGAAACTCAACGCAAGAAGTCAGTCAAATTTGGACATGATCGCCGAGAAGCTTAACGATAGAAGTCAGTCTGATAAGCCCTCGAGCGAGTCATTTATACGCCCAACTCTAGCTCGGCACTACTTTTAAAGCTCGCTCCCGAGCGTATCTTCTCAAAATTGTGGCCTTACTCTCTCAAGCATGACGCACTTATAACCGTCGCCGCCTAAGAATCGTGACCGCAGACTACGCTAAAGGAGCTTTACATTATCTTAGCAGTATCATCAGGCAACGGTCATCTCAAAGAACGGTGTATCAAGTCGCTGTAACTTTACACCATGACATTCATTTACACATTTGAAAGCTCAAAGAGCAATGGGCCATTGATGTGTCGAATCACCCGAGTCCCCGCTCGAAAGTGCCCATGGATCCGAACCTCGCTCATACCTAAGCCTGTAAATGGATAGTTCTTCGCTCACCTACCGCTTCTTAATAGGCCGTACAAGCCGAGCACAATCAAGCCCGCTTGCACCATAACGATTCCCGCCGTGAGCCAAGTTCATAAACAACACTCTAAGGCAACACAACTAGGCAACAAAGTTCATAAACAACACTCTAAGGCCTTTAGGCTCTTAGCTCTTCAGCTTGGCACTCTAAGACCGATCTCGGTTCGGCAGCTTCCTAGTTTGCCTGCTCTTCCAACAGCCTGGTAACAGCCAACTCATGGCCCTATAAATAGCAGCATCGCACCCTTGACAAAAGAGGGCTCTCATTTTCGAAGAACTACGTAAATTGGGCTTGATCCCTTACAAGTTAAGGGTACGTAGGCAGCCTTATACGGCTCAACTCATAATCACAAACACAACATTTTCTTCATCCTTGTTCTTGAGCGCCACCGTGCAACCACCATTATGGGCTAAAATGCCTCGTATTCCGCAAAGTCATAGTAGAGTTCCAACGGAACTCTGCTAGATTGGTAGAATAGGCTGCGTATCAACTCTGCAAGTCTAGAGAACCGTGGCCGAGCTACAACCTTAAGAAGATCCGAGCTGACCTCAAGGGCTCAACTGGATTTGGGGGGCTTATGATGAGGGTCGGATCCGCACCTCGCCACGTGTCGCCTACACATCAGCACAATAACAAATATAGATAGAGAAAACCAACATCATATAGGCCAAGAGCCCTACACAAGAATCCGAACTGATCTCAACTCGGCTATCCTCCCCGACCTCCGTAGGTCGGCCAAAACACGGAAGGTTCAGCCTGGCTTCATCTCAGCCATCTAAGTCGGCCGAGTCAATCCTCAATCGATTTCCCACGCGCATGATAAACAGATAAACAGGGAAAGAATCCCAAATCATAAAGACTCTGATTCTAACATTCAAATATGTCCATAATTATCTCCTAAAATGAAGGTGATCAAATCATAATTATCTATTCTTAGGGAACACAAAATCCAAGCCCAACAAGGACAAGACCCATGACGGCTTAGGGCATAACGCCCCTCTATATAAACAATCCCTAAGGAACTACGAAGACTTGATTCCTATACACACATTGGATACGTAGACAACTTGAGAAACAACATCTCAAGTGCAGTCTAAACCACTACAAATCACCCCCTCTTTTTGTCGTTTTTATTGTTCTTAAAGCTTTTGCAGGTTGTCATTAAGAGAACATCCCCGGATTCATCATCGACGATTTCCAGCATCGTCACATATATACCGCAGGGTGCAGGCATTAGTATGAATACAATGAGCATTGCCTTTTTTTCCGATTCAAATGAGCATTACTTAAAATGAATAATAACCCTCTAAAATAATTCAAAAGATTTGGCGTTATTTACAAATGAAAATAGCATTCCAAAATAATTTCTAATAACGCAAGAATAATTAATGTCGGTTAATTCTAATTGTTAATGCTATCAAGATATAAAGTGAATTAAGCTCTATGATCAATGGCCATCTTTCTCTCCTAATACATAATCACCATGGTCTGTCGATGCAAACATTTTCATTTGATATTCTTAGTTTCAATTATTGTAAATGGCCTTATTCTTGAAACAAAATCAAACCCTATTCAAGCAAAAAACTGAAATATGAAGATTTGCATGATTTGAAAACTTTTGGTGGTAAGGATATAGCCACATTAACGGTTCGGGGGTGTTAAATCCATCCGTCCCATTTTTATTTTTAATTTTTAGGGATGAGATGCTTTTGGTCTATGTTTCAGGTTTTTTTTAGTTTCTATATCCTTGTGTTTTATATTGGCATTTCTATCCTTCATTTATGTATTAACTTTTTTTTTTGTAATTTTTTCAGTCTATTTTTATCACATATCATATCTTTATGGGTTCTAGCAAATGTGTCACTTTGGATCGAAAATATCAAAAATCATAGATATAGATAAGGGCAAAGCGTCGCACTTTAGACTTTTCTTTTTTTTTTTTTTTTTTTTTTTTTTTTTTTTTTTTTTTGTGAAATAGAACTTTAGACTTAAAATATCATAAATTTATAAAAGTTGGGTAAATTTGCTGATATAAAATATTTAATTAAAAGTGCAGTTTCTCAAAAGAAAAATTAAAAGTGCAAAAATCCTGACCAAATGTTTGTTTATCCAATTTAGTACTATTTATTAATTAGTCTATATAAAAAATTTATTATTACAAAATTGATTTGTCCTACACACCTATCAATCTGAAGAAAATTCATTCCTGAGTCCTAGGTATGTTTTTACGTGTTTCTAAAATCAAAAATTCATGATTTTGTCCTTTCCTTTGCGTAAACGTGGTAAGTTTTACCAAGAATGTGCCGAAAAGTCATTTCGCGATCTTTCATGGTAAAAATTCGATGACCGCCAATGTTGTATTAAGTTTGATAATATGGGTCTTGATATCACTGAAGAATTCTTTGAGGACATGAGACAAACTGAAGAATATAAAAAGAATCGTAATATGATTGAACATAGGGTTAGCTTTCTTCGTTATTTTTGTAGACTTGATGCAGCCATTCCTCCCCGAAGCTCTTAAATATATTTAATGTTATTATATTTTATGGGTGATGGATTAATTAGCTTCATGGATAATATAATATTTACAATTTGATATAAATCCTTGTTATTTTATTTGTAATGTATGCTTTTGTTTTTATTTTTATTTTTATAAATCCTTGATAACATAATATGTGGTTGTTTAATTTTAAAATTAAATTGAAAAATGATGGTTATTTCATGCTGCATGAATTGAAACAAATATGATAACACAATTTTTTTTTCAAAAGCTTAAATTGGTCAGGAATATAAAATATCTTATTTTGAAAAAGGATAAAAGTTATTTTATTTTTTGCATTCACAATAATGTTAGATTTTTTTTTTTCATAAATATTTTGTTATTTTTTGTATTCGGGTTGTCGTAACAAAACGGGCCACCTGAACGGATGCAATTATAAAATTCGAATTGATACATCTCTGCATTTCAGATACATGCATCAGTGAAATGATGCAATTTTGATTCATGTATCTCGCTAAGTGATATACCTTGCAATATTTAATGCATATAGCCCTGCATGCGAAAAGGGATGTCTGTTGAACCTGCAACAATTCCGAATTGGTGTTTTGAGCTCATAAAAAGGCACCCAATGCAAAAATGAAGGAGTCTAGTTGAAAATACACTTGTTGTTCCTCTAGAAAATACATTTGTTGTAGAGCATCATCGTAAAAACTTTTCTCGAGTGTCTCGGTTTGGGTATTTAGACGAAAGCATCGTCTGAATCAAACACCTCCATTGTAACTCAAAGAGATTTTCGCTGATCCCAAAATAACAAAAAGTATAAACATCTCTTAAAAACAACGCTATTGCGCGCCTTGAGATCCAAAGTTGTCACTCGCTTGATTCTTTCTTATTATTTTTCTCACAAATAATACCAAGAAACTCCCAAAGATTGTTTGAAGTTGCAAATCTTGTGCTTGCACATTAATAGACTTTATTTTATGAAATATTCACCGCTGATCAATGAAGCACGGAACGGAAAAGCCGCATTTATTACCTATTAACGGATATTAATTTACACAATTAGTACTAAAATTTAATGTCATGACACACTATCGATTACATTAATGTATATATATATATATATATATATATATATATATATATATATATATATATATATATATATATATATATATATATATATATATATAGAGAGAGAGAGAGAGAGAGAGGGAGATAGATAGATAGATTAATAAACGCTCTGATACACGAATTTCTCATTTATATAGAGATTCGTAATGAATGTCTCATTATTTATGATTGTGGAGTTTTGATTCTGGATTTCATTTCCATTGATTTTTCTTTTGTCAAGAGAGAGGGAATGCCCAAAGACGGAGCAAAGAATTTTTCATCGAGTAGGCTGAGATTTCTTATTTCAATGTATTTATACGGCATTATTTTCTGCAAAATACTAAAATATATATATAATTTATGATATATTATTTATTTTTTTATTTCCGTACCACACTACAAACGTTAACTCCAGTGATGAGGTACCACTGGTGTTATTTTCATTAAAATAATAATGGTGCTTGAAGTAATTTTTTGAATATTTTAAATTATCGTGGTGCCGGAAATGAAAGTGTGGTGCCAATGAAATCATTTTTAGTTGTAACATATATACTTTTAGTTGCTCGGTTAGATAGGTCAGAATGCTAATTATCTAGTTGACTCGTGAGTTGGTGGGTTAGACATACATGCTATATAAAATAATAATAAAAAGGGCTAGTGGGCTTAGCCCCGCTTTGCCCATATAGTAGTTCGGCCCTGGGAATGCCCTTGTTCATTTTTTTAGCAAAAGAAAGTTTAAAACTGATAGGATGTGTAGATTGGGGAACTTTCCTTCCAAATAAGATGTTTCTACTTATTGTTATAATGGATGTTGAATAAAAATCAAATGCAATCCCTTTATTGATAATAATCATTTGCAAGAAATTAGATGTTTAAATTAATGGCTCTCCTTGCACATGTGCATGCTAAAATGTAATTAACCAAATATGCATTAATTATTTACTTAGATGCCGGATAAATCAGAATCTCACCTAATAGATCAACATTATATACCATGATTTTATAGAGGTGATACGCTTTTATACCTAATTTATTTTTTTGACATTGTTTAATCAAAATGAATTACATAAACACTCAAGAAAGTGATTAGTTTTATTAAATGTTAGTTTATTCGACAACACACCATTTAACACGTAAAATAATCTGAAACGACTATAAATGACATGACTTGTGTTGAAACACAGATGAGAAGCTTGCAGTTTAAGAAAGATAAACAGAAGCAATGCAAACGCAAAGTATGGCGGAATTGATAAAACATGTAAAAAAAAAAAAGAACAGTTGATTTAACGTGGTTTCGGCGGCAGCAGCCGACTACTCCACGGACATAAAAGGAGATATATTATTATGCACAAAGTTACAAGGTATTCTTCACCATATGAAAGACACACTCTTGTATTGATTACAACACCGGTATTTATAGCACAAATCCTAAACCCTAACCGCCAAAGATCATTGTCGGAATTGTCATAAATACCTCAGATGTGGACCCCATCTCGCACTGTTATTCACTGTGATGAAACTCACCAAAACCGACTTTCCTGCATTTGTAACCAATCGCCCAGATGTAGAACTCAACTATACTCAAGCAGACTAAAATCGATCGATGACGACTTTAGAAGAAACTCGCTTGCACTTCATCAAACCGATTTCCACAAAATCGAACATACTTAATCGAATCACCATCATTCTCGCCTCGCCTTTCCAGATTAGTTCCACCAGCTTATTCATCGCTAGTAGATCAAGTTACCAAAATCGATAAATTTCCACCTTGACTTGAACTCTCATTCACAAATAATCGATTGCATAATCAAATGTACTTGTACTCGTATGCATTCACAATGCCAGGATGTACAGCACTGCATTTCTCTCGTAATCCACTCGCTTGATCTCGCCTCAATCGAGTATCCAGATTCGGCGCCAAAGCTTTGAATATTCAAAGAAGTCCGCATAATAACTAAACTTGCTCATTGAATCGTTTGGTGAACATATCGCCAGGATTATCCTTGGTGCTGATCTTCTTCACTACAACCCTCTTCTCAATTCTCAGAAAATGATATCTCACATCAATATGCTTGGTTCTCTCATGATGAACTTGATCCTTAGCTAGACAAATTACACTCAAACTGTCATAATAAATCTCAGCTTGATCCTGATGTAACCCCAAATCACTGACTAGTCCCTTCAACCAGATACCCTCCTTGTTTGCTTCAGTAAGAGCCATAAACTCAGCTTCAGTAGTTGATAAATCCACTGTTGCCTGAAGAGTTGCTTTCCAGTTGACAATTGAATTCCCCAATGTGAAAACATAACCAGTCATAGATTTTTTGCTGTCCACATCACCTTTATAATCAGCATCATAGTACCATGTGATCAGTTCTTGAGTATCACCTCCATAAATGAGACCAACATCAGCTGTACCTCTAAGGCACCGAACATTCTTTTCATAGCTTTTTAGTGTTCCTTTCTGTGTTGAGCCATAAACTCCGCCGACCACACCGATCGCTCGAGCTGATCTAGTGCACACCATGGCATACATCGATCGCTAACCGCACTAGCATAAGGAACTCTTGACATGTATTCCTTCTCCTCTCGCCGACATATGAAAAAAACTGACAAATGAACATTTGATGCCATAAGAGTATCTATTGGCTTAGTAGCTGACATGCCAAATTTTGACAAAATCTTCTGTATATAGCCTTGCTGAGATAAAAACAGCTTTTTCTGACTTCTATCTCTCCAGATCTCCATTCTCAAAAATTTCTTGGCTGAAGCAAAATCCTTCATTTCACACTCAGCACTGAGAATGTCTTTCAGATACTGAACATCAGACTTCTTTCTTGCAGCTATCAACATGTCATCCACATATAACATAAGATAGATGTATAATCCATCTTCCAACCGATCGCTGTAAACACAACAATCATAAGGACTTCTATCAGAACCCAACCGATCATGTAATCACAAACTTTTATTCCACTCTGCTCAGAGCTTGCTTAAGTAAATACAAGGACTTATTCAACTTACACACAAAATCTTCCTTACTGTGAACTTGGAAATCCTCCGTTGAGTCATGTATATTTTTTGTCTACTCACCATGTAGAAAAGTTGTCTTGACATCTAACCGCCAAGTTCTAAGTCCCGCTATGCCACCATTGCTAGTAACACTGATTGAAATTTGTCTCGATAACCGTGAGAATATCTCATCAAAGTCCACCCCTTCTTTCTGACTGAACCCTCTTGCAACCAAACGTGCTTTATACTTAACTCATTCTACCTCAGTTATCCCTTTCTTTTTCTTGAAGATCCATTTTCAAGTAACAACTCTCTTATCAGCTGGATGTTTAACTAGATCCCAATTTTGATTCTTCAGTAATGACTCAATTTCATCTCCCATGGCCGCAAGCCATTAAGATGCTTCAGAACATGTCACTGCTTCCCTATAAGTAGAAGGTTCAAAACCATCCATTTCTTCTACAACTTGAAGTGCGTATCCAACCATATCATCAAACCCATACCTCTTGAGAGGTACCCCAACATTGATCTTCTAGCTCACGACAGCCTATATTCGCCGACCCATGTTCTCAGTTTGATGCTCAAATGACATTTGCTCAGCTGACTAGCTTGGATTCAGTTTTGGTTTAGTAACCAGATCAAATGAAAACTGACTTTGATCAGTTGATTGTTGCATTCCAACTGACACCACCTGAAGCTCCACCTCACTGTAAGTTTTCTCAGTTTCAGACTTGTTTCAGTTTCAGTTACCCTCCCCACTGATGAACTGAGCATAGAATTTTCATCAAAAACTATATCTCGGCTGAGAATAACTCTGTTTTCTGCTGATGACCAAATTCTATAACCCTTAACTCCATCACCATACCCCCACAAACACTCATTTCTTGGCCCTTGGTTCCAGTTTCCCTTCACTGACATGATAGTATACTGTGCTTCCAAATGCCCTTAGAACTGAATAGTCAGCAGGCTTGCTTGACCACATCTCAACTGGTGTTTTGAGACTGATTCCTCTGTGAGGACTCCTGTTGATTATTAGCAAGCTGTGGTTACAGCCTCTGCCCAAAATCTTCTTGACAAACCAAAGATGAAAAAGCATGCATCTTGCTCTCTCCGTAAGAGTTTGATTTAGCCTTTCACTACCCCTGCTCACGAGTGAGTATTCCTGATCGTGTGATGTCTTGAAATACCTCATTTCTCGCACAACTCATCAAACTCACCCAGAGAATTCTGCATCATTATATGTACGAAGCCTCTTGATCTTCTTCCCCAACTGATTTTCAACTAGAGCCTTCTATTGCATGATGCTCTTGAATGCCTCACTTTTGTGTTTCATCATCACCCAAGTCATCCTTGAATAATCATCAATAAAGGACACAAAATATCTGTGAACACCCAATGACTCCACCTTTGATGGCCCCCAACAATCAGAATGAATGTAATCAAGTGACGATTTGATGTTATGTACCCCTTTTGAGAACTTGCTCCTATGAAGCTTCTGAAACACACAATGCTCACAAAAGTCCAGATTCTTGACCTTACATCCACCAAGAAGATCTTTCTGAGAAAGAACATGCATCCCCTTTTCACCCATGTGACCAAGTCTCATGTGCCACGCTTTATAAGTCAGGATCGATGAATCTCAAACAGATGCCACAACATCGTAACCAAAGAACAATCGAACTTTGTAATATATATACAAAGTCCCTTTCTTGACTCCCTTGAGAACCTCAACCGAGTTTTCATAGACACTCAGCACACCACTTTCCCCCTTAAAACTGAATCCCCTACTGTCCAAGGAACTGAGAGCTACCAAGTTTTTTGTCATTTGTGGAACATGTCTAACTTCACTCGCCATGTAATCTTTCATCCTCTCGCCCCAATCGAATCGAGCCAATCCTAACTACCTTGCACTTTGTCGCTTGCCATAGATATATGACCACCATCTATCTGGCCGATAACTTGAGAACCACTTTATGAGGGAAAATATGAAAGGATGCTCAAGAGTCGTAATCCACACATCGCTTGATGTGTCTACTCCTCGCCACTGTAACCATGTCCTCATCTCAATCATGCTCACCGCTACAAAGAAATGATGCCGAATCGTTTCATCATTGCTTTTCCTCTTGACAATTGACTTCCAATGTCCCTACTCCTGTAGAGTAATTGCAAACATCTATGGATTTAGGCCTTTGACCTTGTCTTCTTGGAATTTTTCTTCCTAGATCGACCATGCTCTTTTCCATCTCATGTTATCGACTATCACCCAAAGAAATTTGATTGTCTCCGCCCCACCGCTTTATGTCTCAACTCCTGGCATGTAAAGCTAACCTTACATCCTTTAAAGCAATCAGATCCTTCCCAACTATGAAGGATCGCACAAAGTTCTCATAGAAGTCGGGTAATGAAACCAACAAAATCAAAGCAAAGACCTTCATCCTCAAACTTAACATCAATATTCTTGAGATCAAGTAATATTGTGTTCAACTGATCTAGATGATCTCTCAAATGTGTCCCATCATGCATCCTCAGGCTGAATAGCCTCTGCTTCTGCATCAACTTGTTGGTCAATGACTTAGTCGTATACAGGCTTTCAAGCTTTAACCATAACTTGGCAGTGGTGTCTTCCTCAGCAACTTCTATGATAACATCATCAGACAAGCACAATATGATGGTAGAATGTGCTTTCTCCTCTAGATCGCATAACTGTAGAATCGCATCCCATCTATCGATAAAGGAGTCCACAATCCTTGTTGCTTTAACAAGGCCCGCATCTTGATTTGCCACAAGCTGAAACTGTTCCTCCATGTAAATTTATCAATCTTCACGTTCATTGCTGACATCCTTCTAATTAAAGAACAAACCTTTGATCACAAAATCCTAGCACCGGTCACTGGTCTTGGTAAAGTAAAGATCAACTCTGTTCAACCTGCAACTCTCTAAATCCTGAACCTGATGCTCTGCTACCAGTTTGTTCAAACACGGATGCGGAGCTTGCAGTTTAAGAAAGATAAAATAGAAGCAATGCAAACGTAAATTATGGCGGAATTGATAAAACACAAAAACCAAAAAAGAACACTGTGATTTAACGGGTTTCCGCAAGCAGCCGACTACTCCACGGATGTAAAATGAGATAAATTATTATGCACAAAGTTACAAGGTATTCTCACAAAGTGAAAGACACTTTGCATTGATTACAACATTGGTATTTATAGACACAAATCCCAAACCCTAATCACAAAGATTTTTGTCGGAATTGTCATAAATACCCCATATATGGACTCCCACCCAAATGTTATCCACCAGATGAAACTCAGGTCAACACTGACTTTCCTAGACTTGTAACCAACTGCTTAGATGTAGAACTCAATATATTTCAAAGAAACTCAAAGCAGACCAAAACTTATCGGCCGACTTCGTAAGAAACTCGCTTGCACTTCATCAAACTCGACTTTCACAGTAAATGAATATACTTAATCGAATCGACCATCATTCTCGCCTCGGTTTTCCAGATTAGTTCCATCGCTTATTCATCGCTCGTAGATCAAGTTACCAAAATGCATAACTTGAACCATCATGAAGCGGAATTTTTGTCCTTCAAGTGAGCCTCCCACCGCTCTCGCAATGGAGTCACGACCGACAGGTATAAAATCCCAATATTATAGTTTTCGATCTCATCTACCACATTTGTATACCCTATATAGTAGGTGCCCCACGCTTTCAACACTAAAATCAAGCCAAAATCCTACTCCTTTCGCCTTAATCTTAGAAATCATGACAAGAGCCTCCCTAAGAAGAAGGAGGAGATCTAATCATGCTCCTACATATTTTTGGCAAGAAAATGTATGTTTCTCTGCCTTCTTTTGTGGGTGTTAGGCCGCTTGAAGTGCCTACCCATGTGTGACATATTAGCGTGCTAGTTAGTATACATTCGTTACTAATCATTGCAACACATTCATTGCCTCTTCCTCCGGGGTTACTCTGAGTCCAAGGGGCCTCCTTCTGGGTCTTACGTAATGGAGTAGTACTTTAGACTATTCTTGAATCAATTACGCTTATTCATCAATGCCTATATATATTTTCATTATTATTATCGATTTCATTGACTCATTTCAATGTCATAGCATGCATGCGTTATTGCTTTCTCCTTTTCATTTCGTTGTCACCACTTATTTCCTACTTGTTTCCACTCACTATTATATTATTATCGCCATAGTCCTTATTTTGTTATAAAACCATTAATCATTCGAGAACTGATTTTGATACTTACATCGAGTTGTGAGTTCATTCATTATTTAACAATTTCAGATAAATGAGATGCCGAAGATGATGGCTATGAGGATCCAGTTAAAGCCTTATTACGCATGCTAGATGTCATGTTTTAGATGGCGTCCTTCATTGTAGTACCTTCCTTTTTGTTGCTTTTTAGAGCATTGTCCCCTTTATTTAGACATGTTTTGTGCTCATCACTTTTGACTTTTCTATTATAGTATGTTAGTAGTTGTGAGGATATTTTGTTGGAGTGATGTATGGATATTTCTATTTCAGTGGATTATGTATCAATGACTCATCTTCGGATCTTGATGTTTTTATTTCTGATAGTTATTGCTATATAGACAAAAATGTGTAACGGAAACATAGAGGTTGTCCCTGTTGGCACGATTTCCGCTTTGCCAGTCAGGTACCACCGGTTCATCAGCCGTCATGCTAGTTGTGGGGCACCATCATCTGGTCATAATTAATCTTGGTTGGGATTGTATTATTTAATCTTTCATTCTCATGTTTAAAACTTTTGAAATTTTACTTCGATACTTTCACGCAAATCTTGTATGATGTCATTGTAAAATAAAACCGACGTATGCAATCGTCACGGATCGTAGACGTATCAATCAATATTTTGCAATTTTAGTTATTACGATAATATAATACCACCATCAACAAAAAAATTTTAGGATCAACAGCAATTACTGGTCTTAAAAGTTTGATTAAAAGATTCATTTAATTAAGTTTCATATCCAAAAACCACATCCAAAGATTGTACAACAAAAAACTGAAAACTGAAACCGCAAAAAAAATCTAACAAATATTTTATATTTTTTCTTATCTTGCTTATAGTCTTAGATTATATATAGGACCATAACTGACCCTATACATACACTGATACACACACATATATATATATACACACACATATACATACACGTATATATATATATAGCTCGGATCATCCCACATCCATTCAAACCCACCACCATGTCTGCAAGATTTGGGAGCATATACATATATTCATATATTTTTTTCTCAGCGTGTCCTATGTTCGATATGTATACAACAAAGATACACAATATAGATACCAAGATATATGCAAGTTGAAGGGCGAATTTGAAATTTTCAAAAGTTGAATATGCGAGATTCGCTTATGCATATCTATAACTCAGATATGTGAAATGAAAAAAAAAATGTCAAAAAATGAGTAAATATTGTCCCGTAATGAATGAAAAATTGTCCAAAATAAAATGAAAGAACAGGTCCATATATATTCACGCCTGTATACTTGTGCAACCTAGGCTAAGACAATCCAACCTAATATTCTTTTTTAAAGAATAAAGACACGCCCCATTTGTTGCACGTGCGATTTTGTACTTTTATCCCCTATGTTTTGTTTTGATATTTTTATCATCATCTATGTATTCTTTTTTCGACCTTTCACCTATTTCTCAAGTTTTCATCGGTTGAAAAAGTTCGCACATTCATTGTTGGATATCAAAAATGCAATGAATGATGTTTTTTTTTTGTTGAATTCTAGATTTATAAAAGAATCCACTATATTTGAAAAATCTTGACTTTATCCTTGTTGCAGAAATGTGCTAGAAGACAACTGATGAATTATGTGCTTGAGAAATCGCTTATGGATATTGATGATACAAAATCACACCACGATGTTGTGTTAAGTTTGTGAATATGGGTGAAGAATGCCATGAAATATTTTTTGTGGATCTCAAACAAACAAAAGAATACAAGAAGAACCCTGCTTAGAAAGATTTCCAACCCTCCCCAAACTCCCCCAAATCACCAAAATGGGGTATTTTCATACTCCAACCCTCCCCCCAAATCTTTCCCCATTTTGGGTATTACCAATTCATACCCCAAAATTGGGGCCAGTTCTTTCTCCCCCAAATCTCCACTCATTGCTTTTTCTTTTTTTTTTTTTTTTTTTTTCCTCCTCTCTTCAAATAAATGTGTGGTAAAAAATTTAAAACTTATATTGTATGTTGTAATTTGATACGATAAATATGATAAAATCAATGATTAAAAATTGACACATTTTTTTTTTGGTTAAAGGTAAAAAATTTATATAACCAAGGTATGCAAAGTACAAGAGATTACATCCTAATCAAAATTTAGAATTAAACTAACAGTACACTAGTGTTGAGAAGAGGTTAGATTTGTTGATTCCAAGTCGCATAAGACCCCCGAGGTTATATGCAACAAGAAACAACAGCCACTAAACACATAACAACACCCAAAATCGGCAAAAGGGTCATGTGGAGAGCATAACTCACAGAAGATATCCCAAGGTGTGTAGAGAAACAAAATAATCTCATACATCCACCAACAAAACCTACTAGAAATCACAAAAGATATACAAAACCTAAACATTAATGTGTAAAGTGTACAAGGAAATGCACCAGATTATGTAAAACATATGTGTTTTAATGCAAAACAACACATCATCAATCTTCATAGTACTCCTCAAACCTCTTTCGCTTCTCATGTACCAAATCCAAGAAACAACCACGTAAACAGAGGCACATCTAGCCACATTTGCATGAGAAGTTCCCCCTGCATTTCCTCTTCATCCATCTCGAGAGCAAAGAAGCTATAGTTTCCGCCTTCTATTGATACCTAGCCACAACCTCGACCTTGCCCCAAATCATACAGAGATTGACATCGAAAATACAGATGAGAGGCGCTTTCATTCACCAATCCACACAAGGAGCAGAGTTTGTCATCAAAATGAAGCTTATTAAGAGTAAGCATAGCATGTTTCATGGCCATCCACAACAAAAAGCAAGTTGTTTTGGGGTGGTTTGTGGTTCCAGATAAGTCCTGCACTCACCAAACTCGGGACTTTGGTGCCTAAAAATCATAAGCTTTAGTAGGGATAATTTGATACCAATGGACCAGATTTCATCATAGCAATAGCAGCCTCCAGCAGTAACCAAAGATAATTCAAGATCCTATCCCTAACCTCAAGACGCTTTGATTAAAGCAGTAATCAAGAGACTTGTGGTGGTAAGACCACAGATCCGCATTCTTAAGTACTCAAGATTGATCCATTTCACCCAAAGGCGCCTTTTCTTACATTGGAAGTTCCACAAGATCCTACACAAAAGAGCTAGATTCCAAGCTTCCAACCGAAAATTCCTAAACCACCTCGATTTTGGCAAACAGACTTTCTTCCACCAACAATTGATTTCGTTAGAGTCACAGATCCCCCACAAAAACCTCCTACATAATTGATCCATTTTAATCTTTACACTTCCAATGATAGGTAAATACCTAGCCAAAAACAAGACACACCTTGAATGACAGATTTCACCACCAGAACCTACCAAAGATAAGACAAGGTGGCACCTTCCAATTACTAATTCCTCAAAGTAGTGAATAAGTGGATCATAATGCACCACATTTAACCTAACAAAGACACAAGTGGAATGCCAAGATACCTAATGTGCATCACACCTTCTTTCAAACCGTAGATGTCTAATAAAACCTCGCTTGTTATACTCATCCACCCAAAGATGTAAAATTTTGACTTATGCAAATTAACAACAAGGCCGTAACACATACCAAATTCAAGAAGATAGCTTCATCATTATGAGACATATATAGATCTCCTCTAGTGAAAAGCATGAAGTCATCCGCAAAGGCAAGATGATTAATCTTCAAATTCTCGCACCCATTGTGAAAGTTAAACTCGAGTCCTCCCTAGAATTCTAAGCATTCTTGAGAAGTATTCCATGCCTGTAATAAAGAGGAAAAGAGAGAGAGGATCCCTTGCCTCAGCCCCTCTTCCCTGTGGAAAACCCTTGAGCTCACCATTGATAGACAGTGAGAAGGATGTAGTTGTAACACAAAGCATGATCCACTTCACAAACCCGTCTGAAAACCAAATCCTTTCAATAACACCTCCAAGAAGGACCAGCAGCATCAATCAAAGGCTTTTTAATATCCACCTTTATCATACATCTAGAGGACCCCGGCAACCCCATACTTCCCGATCAACTCTTGGCACAAGAAAATGTTGTCGACATGGCCCTACCATCAACAAAACCAGCTTTGACATTCATCAATAAGATCAGCAGCAAGAAGACGCCTAGTAGCCAAAATCTTAGATATAACTTTGTAAGTAGTATTACAACAGAGATAGGCCTATAGTCACCAAATCAAGCAAAGATGAGTAGACTTAGAATCAAAGCAATGATAGCATGATTAACTTGATTCAAAATAGCATCATTATTAAAGAATTCCAAGACAAAGATTAAGTGAAGTCACCCAACAATATCCCAAGATTTCTTAAAGAAGCCACAGTAATACCCATCAGACTGTGTGCTTTATTGTCGAGAAAGAAAAGAGAGCTTTTTTACCTCCAAGGCAAAGGACATCCACCAAAGAATTATCCAATCGAACCCTAGAAATACTAGGCCAAGACTAACAACATCTTCATCAATAGAGCCGCCAAAGCCTCAAGCACTCCAATAAGTCGTTGTAAAACTAACAAAAGAATCACCAACTGATCATAAGTAAAGTAGCGAAAGAACTCACAAAGAAGTTGTATGGATTTAGATATGATTCCTAACATTATTCCTCTTCACCATAGAGTGAAAGAACTGGACCCCTATCACTTAGCTTCACATATCGCCTCTTAGCTTTCGAGAGAGAAACTGATTCGCGCTCTTCAAAAGTAGAATGATCCTTTTCTCGATCCCCAATTTGAGATAACAAAGCCTCAAGAGGTCCTGTGTTGTATAAAGTTTGCATTTCCTCAAGCACATTCTCGAGCATTTTCAGATTTTAATGTATATATGAGCAAAATAAAGCTCATTCATTTCCTTCAAAGGCTTCTTCAATCTTCTAAGCTTTTACAAAGTTGGTACATAGCAGCATTCATAAACATCTTGACTCCAATTGTAAGAATCTCCATATAACTTTGATGTCGTGATCCACATATTGAAAATTTAAATGGTTTCATTCTCGATCACGTAATCAAGAGTTAGAGAAATCCTACAAGTGGAATGATCAATGCAAACCAAATAGGTCAAAAGCCAAAGCATTCACACACCACCATACCAATAAGCATTAACCAAAGACCCTATCAATTCTAGAAAGAACAAAGAGAAGAACTACAAGTAAAGAATTCACCAGAGGAATTCATATCAAGAAGATTAGCATCCAAGCAACAATCCACACCATCTTGCATTTCATAATCAAATGGAATATTCCCATTCATCCTATCTTCAAAGTAAAGTACAGAGTTGAAATCCCCTAAACCATCCAAGGAAGAGAAGAACAAACACTCAATTTTCTAAGTCTGTCCCACATACTTCTTCTATGGCCAACAGAGTGTAAACCATACACAAAAGTAAACTAAAAACATCACCAAATACATTCACCATGACATCGCAAGGGATCCACCGAGCATCAACTTCCGTAACTTCCAAAGAAACAAAAGATGGATCCCAAATAACTAACATCCTCCTATTATCATGTTGATCAAAGTTATTTACATGATTTCCGTGCAGGAATCTTATACTTAAAAATTTATCCATACTAATTTGAGACAGCTTTGGTCTCAAGGATTCCAAATAAGGTAATCTTATGTTGTCTAAGGTATTTGACAACAATAGATTGTTTAGAAACCTTATTGAACCCTCTAACATTCCAAAACCAATCATTTTTGTCTACTCAGAGGTGATTTACCTCTGAGACTACATCGATCTCTTCCTTCATTTCCGTAAACACCAGCATTTATTCCTTTTATTCTTCTTTTTCTTCCTTGATTTCTAGAACCAGAGGCAAGAATGTCCCCTTTTTTCCCCAAATCCTCAACCAAAGATCACCGCCCAAGTAGAACATTTATCAGATCTAAAACATCAAAAATATTAGCAACAGTGAGTCTTCTCCACTTCCTTTCCATTATTTCTCGAGGAAACACTTTTTCCTTTGTCCACCAAAGTGTATGTAGCAGCAGTAATGAACATCAATCTGCAAAGGAGTTGTCCCAGAGCAGATTATTCTTACCATCATCTACAAGAATAACCACTTTTTTTTCTTCTTTGAGGGGTTAGGTTTTAAACACTGTGTTTTTTTGACCTTGCCACATACAATGCAGAACCCTCCTTGTAATCATCATGGCCTTGTTCATTATGGCCTAATTTGTTACACTTGGAATGTAATTTGGGCCTTTCTCATATAAAACAAAGCCGCATAAGGACCTTTCCATCATGCATAGTAATAGGAATAACAGAAGGCAACTCCATCTTTAAATCAATTTCACAAGACATCTTGCAAAACTAAGCACTTTTTTTTGCAAAGAAGTTGACTTTATCAAGATAATCGAGGACTCCCCAGAAAGAACATATCTTACTCAAAGCTCTATCCTTTAAAGCCTTAGTGGAAGATTAGCAAATTAATCCAAATCGAATCAGAAGCAAGCATCTTTACTAAAATCAAACATTATGGGTGCATCTTTTAAAAGCAAGGGCTTTCCAAAAGCATAGAAGGGACCAAAGATGCAAGACTCATTAAGATCACTTCTTGTTCAAAAAGAAACACTATCCATCCGTAACTATGGTAATGGTATCTCGCACTTTCTTGGCCAAGCATTAACAATCTTTTGAACTGCATCTCTTCCAGAAATTTTGAAGGTAAGATGCCAATCAAACTCAATTTCTCCATGTAATCATCATTTGTATCCTCTCTTCAAGAAACACAAGATCTTGATTGATACAATCAACATGGTCACCAAAAGAACAACATCATCTCAAGGTTCTCTATTTTTCTTGACCATTTGAACCCAAGAAGCAAATTCATCCACAGCTTTAGTGAGATTAGGCCTCAGGTAATCTCCGTAAGTAGTATTTAATTTACACCGTAAGGGCCATGTAAACAGGGCAACATTTTCCTTACTTGCAATAGAACCTGTGATCCACTCTAATCGAGTCCCTTGTTCTATCACACCACCAGTCCTAAAGTGCCAAAGAACACCATCGAAGCAAGTTTCATAAATCAAGAACTGTGTTCTATCACACCACCTTCGTAAACTGGATCTACAGATGCGTGAACCCGCCCAACAGAGCATCGACACTCTCAAATGTCTTTCGCACACACCCCAATCTTTAATTTGTCAATAACAGCTTTGTTCACCTATTTTTCAACTTCTAACAACTCGAAAGAGAAGATATACCGCCAAATCACCTCGACCAAGATGCACTTCTTTTTTGAAATGGTAGCAAAGAGTGCAATAAGCTTTCCGCATTTCAATCTCATTGCCTCATAGACTTGTGGATTACAACATTTTGAAGGTGTTCTTTCAATTCCACCAAGGAAGGAGCATTAACAACATCATCCACTCCAAAGTGCCAAATGACCTTTGCAGTCGATGATGAACAAAGTTATCCTTTAATAAGCTTCCCACTTTCAACTGAGCTTTGATTGAGTTGCGTATGAGCAACAAAGTCTTTGGGAGCTACCGCAGAACCTCAGATATCACTGTAAACTTCACCCATCCGATCGTAATCAAGAATAAAGGTCATCTCTAATAGTTTTCTTATTCTTTCGAGCCATGGCTCAAAATGTGTCGTCAGAAATTAAAAGAGAAAGAAAGGTAACAAGAAAGCAGATTGAGCAAAGAACAAGAGCTAGAACACAAGAATGGAAAGGATTTGGCAGTAAAAACATGAAGATGAAATACATGCACACTTAATAAAATCATACATTTATTTAATAAGATAAATACAATAAAAATCATACATTTATTTGACATTAGAAATACAATAAAATCATACGCTTATTTGACATAAGAAAATTTATTGGTATTTGATGAAGTAAATTTATTTGAAATAGTTTGTTAACAAAGTAGATTAATATGGAATATTCTTAGAATATTCTTTTGGGGTAAGATTTAAAGTGAGATGATTGAGATGGTGTAAGATATTTGGGGTAGAATTTGGTAATTTGGGATAAAATTTGGGGTTCCCTTAGAGATGCTCTTATTGAGTCTAGATTAACAAAATTAGTATAGTTGTCCTATAGTTTTAAACAAATTTCCCAAAAGCTTTTAAATATTGTTACAATATATTATAATATGCATGCTGAGTCAATTAGCTTCATGGATAATAAGAAGGTATAAACTGATATAAATCCTTGTATTTGTTTTGCATAAATATGTTTATTTTGTAATGGAATTCCAAGGCACACACAAAAGAGAATGTTCTTTTGACCATGGGAATTTACTTTTCTTTCTATTGTCAAACAAACATAAATGAATAACCATTCAAATTTGTTTAGTTTTTATTTGAATAATTAAATGATTATTCATTTAGCAAAAGCATATTCTATATATATAAAAAATGATGCTTGCTATTAGGATATATTACGATTATGGAAAATATTGATTTGTGTATTGATTTATTAAGGGTAGTTTTGGTATATTATGATATAGAAGCCCTACTAGTGGCTATAAATATTGTAATCATTGATTGATTAAAAATATACGAAATACATTGACCTAAAATTGTCATGGTAGCATAGCCAAAGTTGAAAAAAATCGCCGCTTTCAACCGCCGCAGCTGAAATCTTGGTGACGATCGGATCGTGGAACCGAACTGATCGTGATTTAAATTTGAGGGGTTGCTCGACATATTGTCTTCTCGCAATCTGAACGTGGAATTTCCGATTGAACGGTTCAATTTTCTCAAATTGCCAACCACCAAACCGCCGTTAATTGTTGCAAGAGAAGTTTTCCGCAACGATCGGACATTGAAACGGACTCCGATCGTGATTTAATTGTGGAGGGGTTGTTCAAAATTTTGTCTTCGCAACTCAATGGTGGAATTTCCATTGAACGGTTCAATTTCTCTCGACATTTTCCGCGATCGAACCGCCGTTAATTGTTGCAAAGCAGGTTTTCCGCCACAATCGGATATTGAAAAGGATTCCGATCGTGATTTAAATTTTGAGAGTGTGTTCCTCTCTTTATTTGGTACAATCTGAACGGTTGAAATTGGTTTTGGACGGTTCGATATCTTAGAATAAACCCGAGACCAAACTGCTGGGTTTTGGTGTGGTTTTTTTTGTGAAATCGACGTCTAGGGTTTCTAAATTGGTAAAAAGATGTCTGTTATGAACGCGAAGATCGATACTTCTGAGGAATTAGGTATTTCCAATGTCAGCCCAGCCCAATGGAAAAGTATCGTGGATTTGCTCAAACCGAAATAATCGACTATCAGCTCAGTCTGCGTGGATTGTTGACACATGAGCGACACATCACGTGACTGGTTCTTTTAAGTCTCTCGTCGATCCACGACCAATTGTTCAGTGCCCGATTGGGTTACGCGATGGGAGTTCATCGGTGGCGACTTTTGAAGGGAGTGTTATTTTGCCCTGAAATTTATGCTTAAAAAATGTCCTATACGTGCCAAAATTGAATAGCAACTTGCTTTCGGTTACCCAATTACAGGATGATAATGATTGTGTATTGCAACTTACGGAGAAATTATGTGTTATGCAGGATCGGGTTACGAGGACATTGATTGGACTGGCAGAGCGTGTGGATGGACTTTTTCGCTCTCGCTGCCCAGAGGTTCAAGTTTTGGCTATTGATGACGGGAAATCAGAGACTTATGGCACCGGGCGCTTGGGACACCCATCGTAAAAGGTACTTTAAGGTGTTCCTAATATTTCTATTTCCAAAAATTTACATAAAGATGGATGTGATATCTCGCTTTGAGCTAATGAGCCTCGCATCTTTCCCATTAGTGAGAATAAAGCTAGTCGTGTTTTTGAGTTGATACATTGTGATTTATGGGGACCTATAGTGTGCCTCGACATGTGGTGCAACGATATTTTGACTATTGTTGATGACTATTCTCGCTCGGGTTTGGATTTATTTATTATTGAATAAAATGGAAGTCGAATTTGCTTTCTTGGATTTCATTGCTTTATTTTTTCTCGCTACTCGAGGTTACCATTAAACGGGTTCAGAGTGATAATGGAACAGACTTAGTCATTTGCTTCCTTATTTTTGTAAGGAATGTATCATCTTTGAAACGCCTTGTGTTAGTACACCTCAACAGTAACGGTCGGGTAGAACGGAAACATCAACACATTCTTAATGTTGCACATGCATTACGGTTTGATGGACATTTGCCGCTTACGCTTTGTGGGGAATGTGTTATGGCCGCGCTTATATAATTAACCTAACACCGATAGTGTTTTGCATTTTAAGACGCCTTACGAGACTCTTTTTTAGGAAAACCGACTCTCAATGCTTCAAATTTTAGGATGTTTATGTTACACCCACGCACCATCGCCACACTCATAAATTTGCTAGCCGTAGTCGTAAGTGTGTTTTCCTTGGTTACCCATTCGCAGTTAGAAGGGATGGACCTTGTATGACCTAGATATGGAGAAGATCTTTATTTCTAGAGATGTTAAATTTTTCGAACATGTTTTTCCATTTTCCCAACCGACTGATAGTGAAGCCTATGTAGTTCATTACCCTTTTTTTGACGATGTTGTCCACTGCGGCTTCTGAAAGGTCTCACACTTCCATTATAGTTCGTGGTGTTGAGGTACCTTCACTCCTCGCGCTATCAATGCCGCTTTCCATCTCTCCAACACCGACATTCCACCTCATCACCACTATGAGGTGCAGTGGCACCTCACCAACATGGGTAATTTCATTGCTCGCCTCACCGCAGCCACTGCTGAGCTTTTCCTAGGTCATGAAGGACCCAATGCATTATTCGGCCCTCGCTCTCTCTAGACATGCATGCGTGGAAACATTGGCCAACAATCACGTTTCTTCCCACGGATAATTTTGAGGAGAGATGATGCATAATGAGCTTTTGTTTCTTTTACGCCATCAAGCCGGGAATGTACATCAATTGGGGTTCCTTGTTCCATCATGCTGCCTGGTATCATTCTCAGCCTTTGCACATTCTCCCCGTCATTCCCTTTGCATGGCTCATCTCTAGGCTTTGTAATCATATTGCTCGTGTTCCCGCCCACTTTCAAGATGAGTTTTTCCCAGTCTTGTTACGATCGTGGCCTCACCCAAGGTATTTTCTCGGGTGCCCTCTATCTTCTCGATGATTCCGGTTCTAATTCCGAGTAGTTCTTATCACCGTTGTTTGGTCGATGGTTGGGTGTTTGTCGTGTTTTTCTATCATGTCGTGTTGATTTGAATAATTGTTGTAACATTTCTTTTCCTATTTCCAACAATGCGTAGCAACTTTGATCTCGATTCAATAATGTAATATATTGGGTTGTTTGTTTTTGTTTGGTTATACTAGTTCGCTTTTACTTTCATGCATCCGCACATAGCTCCTTCTTTTTTTGTGATGCATAAACCAGTTTAGTTTACCCCCTTCCTGCAATTCCCTCCCTTATTTTGAGCTTTCTGCATACCGGCCCACACCATTACATTTTGGCGCACATCATCCACCCTACTTTAGCCGATGACGTGCGCCGTGACCATTTTGACACGCGCCGTAATTCCACTGAAACTCTCAAGATAGCTATTAGCTACCTTTGGCGCGGCGCCACCACACTTAGGTGTGCGCCATCTTCCCACCAAGTACTCACCATTGCTTTTGCATTAATGTTGCCCTAATTTTGTGATGGTTTAGATCATACTTTTTGCTCATCTCGATTCCCCGTTGTTTCCCTAACTACATTTTTCCTACTCACTTGACAATGAGGACAATGCAAGCTCGTAAGTGGGGATGAGAGTATAGTTAGTCCAACAATGGGTAATATCATTAAATGCTTGAGAAAACTCTTAGCCTTGATTACTTTTGAGAAATTAAGAGCCTTATAAACTATCTGTTGGCATGAATTATAATCTTGTAATTGACAGAGCGAGTACTTCAATGAAACGAGTAACTCGTGGAAAATGAGTGCATGTTAGTCACTAATCTTCACGGTAGTGTGATCCATTGTGCATCTATATTATAATCTTTGTTAACAAACAACTTTTCATGAAATTGTGCATGCATACTCTTACTTGCACCTTGAACTTAAAAATGTTATTCTTTTGAGACTAAATAAATGTGTGCTTGGAATCGGAGTAGGATGATTTATTTTTGGCATAACTTTGACTAGCCCATAGCCAAATGGCCCACATGAACATAAAATTTCCTTTCTCATCCATATCTCACCTTGTAGAGTGGTGAGACTCACTCAAACCAGCTGCTCGAACTTAACCTCATTATGATCCGACCTTTAGCCAAAATGTGGTATATATTCCTTTGACCTCCCGCAAGTGTAGAAAGATTCTATGGATTATGTGGGAGGTGATATGGAACTAAGAGTTGGATGAGTTGTATTGGCACAAGTTGAGATGATATCTTATGGTTAGGTTCGAACCCATTGGTGATGGCAATAATCTAAAAACAGCTTTTTCTTTATATTGTACATTAATCTCAAGAGTTGAATAAAGACTTCTAACAAATAAAAAATCAAGTCAAAAATAAGCATAAGAGATGTAAATACTTAGTTGTTAGTTGTTGAATAATGAGTCATTGAAGGCAATTTTGAAGCTCAAATTGTAAAATCCTAAGTAATGCAAGGATGGAAAGTGACTAATTTGGGGATTTGATGTCAAGGAGAAGAAGGTGTAGATTCTTGCTATCTTGCCATGTTCTATTGTTGATTATCCTTTCTATCCTTTTCGGTTAGCCCATTACCCTAGCCTCTAACGTTATGTTTCGACTTGTCAACTACATGACCTAACTTCTTGATTTTGAGTGCCTAATTAGTGGAGATTGGTATCGTTCCTAAGCCTATGCTTGCATCTTTTCAGTAAGGCTTGCATGATTTGATGGTCGTCAGTTTAGTATCAAATTTGAGGAATTGCACACACACACTCCACTACTCCCTTAGATCGTGGGGATTATGTTCTTGTGATTTTGATTGGTTGCATCGTCTAATTGGATTCTCATCTCTCGATGTTGCATGATTGTAATTTATGACTCTAGATTGCCTTATAGCTCTAATTACTCGAGGATGAGAAAAAGCTTAGTGGGGAGTGGTTGATGTAAGTCAACCCGATGATACAATTCCCGATGATTTACCCTTTTTTCCTATGCAGTTAGTGGCATTTTTGACATCAAATTGAGCAATTATTATGATAATTTGAACCATTTTGTGTACATAGGAAATATCAGAAAAACTAAGTTTTTGCTTTTTATCTTAGGCTTATTACCCAATTTTTGTTATCAGAATTACGCGTGGTATCTTTGTGTCTATTTTGCAAAGACATATATCATGCAATGGGAGCTTGATTTTGACTTGATGGTGTCATTGATTGTTGAGAGATGATTTTGAGCCGAGGCAAGGATTCCAACCCACAAGGATAGTTGATACACATTATGAGGGTTCACCCACGCCGCTTGGAGAATAAATTTGATCATGGACATTTTATATGCTGCATGGCGACGCTATGTTACTTTCGCCCGCGCCAAGTGAAAATATTCAAGCCTCGCTGAGCATTTAATGCATATTTCATTCACCAACCACCACACCTGCACTTGGCGACGCTAATTGTCTCGTGACCAACGCCAATCCTTCAAGAAAGTGCATGACGACGCCGATTGGGTTTGCTCGCACCATTATTGCAGAGTCAGCAATTGTTTGATCCCTTTTATTCCTCCACTCACCAAAATTATCAAAGACACTTCATCTTCTCCAACTTTTCCTCCTTGAAGACACCCCACCCCCCCAAGGCTCTCCTAGCCAAATTTTAGTAAAAATTAACTCTTGATTTTGATTGTAATAGTTAAGGATTCTAGTTTAGATTCTAACGCTTTGTTTGGAGTTTAAAATACACTAGTGTTGATTCCATTGAAGATTTTGAGTTGAATGAAGAACACCAAATTCGAGTTCTTGCTTTTGATTTGGTAATTTTAATCTTTATTTTGATTTAAGTGTTCTTATGATTATTGTTAATGGTGATTTTATATGATTTATATCGTTATATTTTATAATGATTTCTCCATATTCGTATTATTTGCAATGTAAATTAAGGGGTTAATCGAATTTATTGAGCAAATGAGTTTTAAAAGTATTTAAGTGTAAACTTGAGCTAATTTCGTGATTTTATTGGTAATTATCTATGGTTTTACACTTTGCGTGTTCTTATGGTTTTGAAGGTACATTTACATGTCGCTGAGAGGGATGAAAGGAGCTTAAAAGATGTTCAAGTGATGATTTGCATGGAAGGAAAGAGATAGAGATGGAGAAATCAAAATCCAAATTAATCGAACGACGTTCTAAGTCCCGCCCATCCGCACGGGCGTTTGAAATTCGACAAAGGCCCGGTCAAGAAGTTTGATTCGTAGTTTAGAGAGACTGGCGAACGAAGGCCCAAATTAAAGCAAGCGACGGGCGCCTGACGTGACTCGCCCGATTTGAAGATTTTATCAAGACGGACGCAAGGCCAACCCATCAAACGGGCGCCCACGGCCGACTTAAGCATAACCGACCTAGTTTTCTATATATAGCCGTATTATTTCAACCCTAATGATATCATATACACATTACAAGCACTCGCAGTAAAACCCTAAATTCTCGGCCGAGTTTATTTCGGTCGCCAAGCCTGGTGCTTGGTCGACCGAGGTTAGATTAGTTGTTTTATTTTATGTCGCTTTTCTTGTTCGATTCACGAGGATGGTCGGAAGTCGATCAAACTTGGGGCAAGTACGTGAAACTTTTGAGCATCGTTTTTTCCTCCTTGGATGATTTTGTGAGTTTTAATTAAAGTTGTTTCTTTTCTATGATTATGTGCATATGCAAATTTAAATCGAGAGATGTTTTGCTATCGATGTTCACTATATGATGAGAATCGTGTAAACACTAGATCACCATAGAAAGAATAGATCTTTTTAACCTAAAAATACGTAGAGTTGCTAGGTTAGAATATCTAGATTGTTAGATTGAGATATCTTGCACCTTGGTTTGAAAGCTGTTAATCTTTAAGATCGTAGAGATAAAAGATTGATAAAGTAACTTTTCTAAGAGATTTAGAGTTCATACCTTTGATAGTGAATCACAATTTTAGTTAAATCATCATAAGATAATCTGTAGAGGAAATTAATTATGGTTATGGATGGTGGATCATTGCTTGTTCTATGTTTAATCGCTTATAGTCATTATCATGCTTTTATGAGTTTTATTGTTTTTCTCGCTTATAGTTTAGTTATGTTCGCAACCATTTTCCCCGGCTTTGACCGACAATCCTCATTCAGCTTTTATCTTTTCGCTTTGTTATTTTAGGCTTTAATAATAATGGTAATAATCTTAGGAAAATTAATGAACTAGATTCCCGATTCCTCGAGATCGACCGTATTAATCGCTATGCTACGATCCCTACACTGGGGTATACCGGATTTATAAATTTATTACTTGTTTATTTTTCATTGCATAAAACCGTGACAAGTTTTTGGCGCCATTGCCGGGAATCGGTACGGTTGTCTAGTTTATTAATTTTTCCGATTTTGCTATAAGTTTGGATAAAAGTGGATCATTAGTGGCACACACGGTAGTATTTTGTCAGAATTTTCGCTCGAGTGTCCGCTTACGCCGCAGACCCCAATTCGAAAGCTCGCTCGACGCCGATTTACATGGTGAACGGACAAAGGCCGCTCAACACCGCTTTGAGGTCAAAATCTGCTGTTTTTCTTCCATTTTGGGCCTGTAAGATTTCAACACGCTTTTTCGCCTTTTATTGTTTTCTTTGTTTTCTCGCTTTAAATATTTCGTGAGGTAGGTTTCTCGCTTGCTTTCGCTTTTTTCCTCTTTTTCTTTTCTAAAAAATAAAAAAATAAAAGGCTTTCTAGGTTTCGAGGTTTCTGTGGTTTATGATTTTATCTGTGGTTTATGAGGTTGTTGTGTGTCTCATTTTGTGCTTTATGCTAAGACTGCACGGGAGTCCGCTCTCGTGAACGCCCGCCACACTTTGTGGTTACCGGGATGTGTGTCCATAGTGAGTGGACGCCCATCCGCCCAACATGCACCAACTCTCATATGTCTTAAGAGAACCAAACTAGCGTTGTCCTTTCCAAACGCCCGCCCAGCCTATCATTTACAGTGAGGACGAAGGCTCGATTGTCTCAACGTCCATTCAAAGTGTGTGTCGCTTTCAGTGAATAGAATTTGTTTTTTTGATACATGCTTCATTATTTGACATGGATGTTTTAATGCGAGCCTCTGTGGCTATTATCTCGATATGCGTAGATGTCCTGCTCTTTCACCGTTATGGTTATTTTTCCATCTATTACGGTCCATGTTGAGTGATTGTGTGTGTTTCAGTCTATTGATGCAAGAGCACCGAGCTAGACGTGATTCCAATTTGATTTATGTTGTTCCTTTGTCGGGTGTTGTGGTTGTTTAGTGGGTCGTGTGTTTTTGTTGTCCTTACTTGATTCATCCAGAGCTACCGCCGGTTTTCCTGCTACTCCTTTTGATGGATCTGTAAGTTTTTGTGGCCTCTATTCGCTCATCTTTTATTACTTGATTCATATGTGCTTAAGTTTGAGCTACCGCCGGTTTTCCGCCGCTTTCACTTTTAGATGGATCTTGTAATCCTTAAGACCGCTTTACACTTTCAATTTTCTTTTCTATATGATTTGTATTTGCTTTTTAGTATAGCTACCGCCGGTTTTCCGCTGCTATCACTTTCGATGAGTCTTAAGGCACGCCTACACTTTACATGGCAAGCTTCTCGTGGCTTTGCATAATCGAATTTTGTTGCGCGCTCGTATGCTATTTAGCAGATGTTTATATATTTGACCTTCCTTCTATGGTTGAAATGTTTCATCGCTTAGTCCTAATTGTAGATTAGGTGATATCTATGGAATTAGTTGGGCTAGCATTTTTTCTTTATTTTCTTTTGCCTTATTAGTATAGCTTGCATATCACTTAGTTGCATTGTGTTATATTCTCGCTTTTTTATTATTATTTAGTGCACCTAGCCCTCGCTTACTCAGAGTGTCCTCTATCATCGTCGTAAGCCTTAACGCGCATTTGCACTTTCATTTGAGTTTTATATTTCTGTATGCACGTGTGGTCCATATTTGTATTGTAAGCTTCGTGGGCTTATTTGACGCTAGATGTCCTGTGGTTTTCCCGTGTGGTGATTTTTCCATCTCGAGCAATTATATCCCGTGGCTTATATCAAACTTTTCATGCGCAATATGTTATACCCCTATCCCCGAGGTACATTTTGTTTTGTTTTTCATGTGTGTGGTATTTGGCGAGCAATGATCGTGAGCTGCTAGACGATATCGCCTTCCGTGGATGGTCCACGCCATCGATTTCTTCATGCATTTCTCGATCCGGATCTAGACCACCTTCGTAATTGCCACCTTCGAATTACAATCAAATCACTAAGTACTTTATCTTTCTTTAATTCTCGCACAACCCGAGGACATGTTGTGGCTTAAGTGCGCGAGGGAATGGTTTATGTAGCTATTCATTTGCTTATTTCATATGTTTCTATGCAAAATGAGCTAAATTTTTGAAAATTTTGTTTTTGTTATGTCCCGAGTAAGCAATGCATAATCTTTGTTCGTTATTGTTATAGTCATCGACGTCAGATAATCGTATGTCCAAAGAAGTTAGTTGTTTCACCCGATATATATATTTTTCACGAGCCATAGTGAATGATGAGCTATAATATAAAGCTATACCCCTTTGATTAGTGATTAGTGCTTAGTGCTAACGTATGTATCGTGGAGAATTATAATAATTTGTGTTTAGATCCAAAGTATGATATAATCGTGAATATCCGAGGTTTGAATGTGATAAGTAAAGCGTAACTCATTGTGCTTTTGAAAAAGTTGAATTTTAAAATGAATTAATTCAGTGTGTCGGAAGTCGGTCGATGATTTGAGTGCGTAGGTCAAATCACTGTAATGTCCAATACCACTATGATGACCAAAGCTCACTTACAAAATGTAAGAAGTCGCTTTATGATTGAGTAAGGTAGGCATATCACAAATGTCCTATATTCGCTATGACAGTGGCAACAATTACTTCGATGTGTGCTTAAAAGTGAAATAGTTAAATCAACTTATATAAGAAGTGGTATGAAATGAATAAAAGACTTAGTTATCGATATCTTATCCCCAAGATAAATCGATTGTGATATGTTGTAGGATTATCCTCTGAGTATGTCGAATGGTCCTAAATGCATTCTATCATCTTTTCGGGATATGTCACGCTTTGTAGGGTACATCTTATAAGCATCATTTATCTCTAGTTTGAAGGGGGTATTAGCTAGTTTGCTTTTGAAATTTTCAAGTTTGACTTAGTGGAAGGTTGTTGTGGCTTTGCACACACACCGGTGAACTCTCTAAGTTATTGCATATGTGTTATATTACCGAGATGTCTATCTTTTCCGAGCCTTGATTTTTGCTTTGTTTTGCCTCGACGAGCAAAATATATAAGTGGGGAGTTGTTATGGTGATTTTATATGATTTATATCGTTATATTTTATAATGATTTCCTCCATATTCGTATTATTTGCATGTAAATTAAGGGTTTAATCGAATTATTGAGCAAATGAGTTTTAAAAGTATTTAAGTGTAAACTTGAGCTAATTTTCGTGATTTTATTGGTAATTATCTATGGTTTTACACTTTGGCGTGTTTATGGTTTTGAAGGTACATTTACATGTCATGGAGAGGGATGAAAGGAGCTTAAAAGATGTTCAAGTGATGATTTGTATGGAAGCGAAAGAGAGAGATGGAGAAATCGAAAATCCACCCACCTAACGACGTCCTAAGTCCCGCCCATCCGCACGGGCGTTTGAAATTCGGACGGGCGCCTGGTCTGAAGAAGTTTGATTCAGTAGTTTTGACAAATTGGATGAACGAGCGCCCAAATTAAAGAAGGACGGGCGCCCGACGTGACTCTCGCCCGATTCAAGATTTTATCAAGACGGACGGCGCCAACCCATCAAACGGGCGCCCACGGCCGACTTAAGCATAACCGACCTAGTTTTCTATATATAGCCGCATTATTTCAACCCTAATGATATCATATACACATTACAAATAACCACGTAAAACCCTAAATTTAAGCCGAAGAAGCTCGGGTCACAAGCCTTGGTGCTTGGTCGACTGTAGGTTAGATTAGTTGTTTTATTTTATGTCGCTTTCTTCTGTTCGATTCATGAGGATGAATGGAAGTTGATCAAACTTGGGGCAAGCATGTGAAACTTTTCGTAATCATTTTTTCCTCCTTGGATGATTTTGTGAGTTTTAATTAAAGTTGTTTTTTTCTATGATTATGTACTATGCAAATTTAAATCGAGATGTTTTGCTATTGATGTTTACTATATGATGAGAATCGTGTAAACACTAGATCACCATAGAAAGAATAGATCTTTTTTTAACCTAAAAATACTTAGAGTTGTTGTAGTGGTAGAATATCTAGATTGTTAGATTGAGAAATCTTGCACCTTGGTTTGAAAGCTGTTAATCTTTAAGATCGAGAGATAAAAGATTGATAGGCTTAACTTTTCTAAGAGATTAGAGTTCATACCTTTGATAAGTGAATCTCAATTTTAGTTAAATCATCATAAGATAATCTGTAGAGGAAATTAAGGGTTATGGATGGTGGATCATTGCTTGTTCTATGTTTAATCGCTATAGTCATTATCATGCTTTTATGAGTTTTATTGTTTTTCTCGCTTATAGTTTAGTTATGTTCGCAACGCATCTTTCCGGCTTTGATCCACAATCCTCTCATTCAGCTTTATCTTTCGCTTTGTTATTTTCGGTTTTAATAATAATGGTATCATCTTAGGAAAATTAATGAACTAGATACTCCGATTCCTCGTGGATTCGACCGTATTAACCTCTATACTACGATCCTCGCACTTAGGTAAACCGGATTTAATTTATTACTTGTTATCTTTCGTTGATAAAATCCGGAGACAAGTTTTTGGCGCCGCTGTCGGGAATCGTACGGTTGTCTAGTTTATTAATTTTTCTGATTTTTCTATATGTTTGGATAAAAGGGATCGTTAGTGGCACATGATAGTATTTTGGCTATAACTTTCGCTCGAGTGTCCGCTTGGCCGCAGACCCCAATTCGAAAGCCTGCCCGACGCCGGAGGCCGCTCGACACCGCTTTGAGGTCAAAATCGCTTTTCCTTCCATTTTGCGCCGTAAGCTTTCAACACGCTTTTCTCCTTTTATTGTTTTCTTGTTTTTCGCTTTTAAATTTTTCGTAGTAGGTAGGTTTCGCTTCGCTTCGCTTTTTTTTTTGTTTTTATTTATATATATGAATAAAAATAAAAGGCTTTCTAGGTTTCGAGGTTTCTAGGGTTTATGATTTCATCTATGGTTCGGCGAGGTTGCCTCAGTGTCTCGCTTTGTGCTTTATGCTAAGACCGCACGGGAGTCGCTTCTCCGTGAACGCCCGCCACTCTTTGTGGTTACCAGACGTAAGGCCCATAGTGAGTGGACGCCCGTCTGGCCCAACATGCACCAACTTTGTTATGTCTTAAGAGAACCAAACTAGCGCTTGTCCTTTACAAACGCCCGCCCAGCCTATCATTTACAGAGGACGAGCGCTTGATTGTCTAAACGTCCGTCCAAAGCAGGTGTCGCTTCAGTGAATAGAATTTGTTTTTTTTTTTGATACATGCTTCATTATTTGACATGGATGTTTTAAGGCAAGCCTCGTGGCTTTTATCCTGATATGCGTAGATGTCCTGTTTCTTTCACCGTTATGGTTATTTTTCCATCTATTACGGTCCATGTTGAGTGATGGTGTGTGTTTCAGTCTATTGATGCAAGAGCACCGAGCCAGACGTGATTCCAATTTGATTTATGATGTTCCTTTGTCGCCTATCTAGTGGTGTTAGGTTCTTAGTGGGTCGTGGTGTTTTTGTTGTCCTCATTTGATTCATCCAGAGCCACCGCTGGTTTTCTCCGCTACCTCTTTCGATGGATCTTGTAAGCTTTAGGGCCTCTATTCGCTCATCTTTTATTACTTGATTCATATGTGCTTAAGCTTGAGCTACTATCGGTTTCCGCCGCTTTCACACTTAGATGGATCTTGTAATCCTTAAGACCGCTTACATTTTCAATTTTTTTCTATATGATTTATGTTTGCTTTAGTATAGCTCACCGCCGGTTTTCCGCTGCTATCACTTTCGATGATTTTAAGGCACTTTCACACTTTACATGGCAAGCCTTCGTGGGCTTTGCATAATCCAATTTTGTTGCGCTTTGTATGCTATTTAGCAGACGTTATATATTTGACCCTCCTTCCAGAAGCTGACATGTTTCATCGCTTAGTCCGAGTTGTAGATTAGTAAGTACATTTATGGAAATTAGTTGGGCTAGCATTTGCTTTATTTTTGCCTTATTAGTGTAAGTTGCATATCATTTAGTTGCATTGTGTTATATTTTATTTTTATTTTATTTAGTGCACCTAGCCCTACTACTTTGTAGTGTCCTCTATCATTATTTCTTTTTGATAAATCTTGTAAGTCGATTTACACTTTCATTTGGAGTTTGATATTTATGTATGCACACGTGGTCCATATTTGTATTGTAAGCTTTGTGGTTTATTTGACGCCTAGATGTCCTCGTGGTTTTCCCAGGTGGTGATTTTTCCATCCGAAAGCAATTTATTTCGTGGCTTATATCAAACTTTTCGTGTGAATATGATATATTTTCCTCGTGTTCTCCAAGATAACGCTTATGTTTTTCAAGTGGTGCAGTATATTTTTAAGTCGCTTTTGCTGTTACTTTGAAGTCGCGTGGCATCAAAAGGACTCCATATGACATCACCATTGTTGTCCTCTTCACCCACTCTTCGATCATTACAACAAATCACTAAGTACTTTATCTTTCAGAATTCTCGCACAACCTGAGGACATGTTGTGGCTTGGCGCCGGGAGGGAATAGTTACGTAGATCATCATTAGCTTATTTTGTTATGTTTCTATGCAAAACGAGCTAAATTTTTCAAAATTTTTGTTCTCATTCCTGAGTAAGCAATGCATAATCTTTGTTCGCTCTTTTATAGTCATTGATGCTATATAATCGTATGTCCAAAGAAGTTAGTTGTTTCACCCAATATATCTTTTTCACTTAGCCATAAGTGAATGATGAGCTTATAACATAAAGCTATACTCTTTGATTAGTGATTTTGTTATCTTATAAGTCATGTGCTTAGTGCTAATGTGCATATCGTGACAATTATAATAGTTTGTGTTTATAGCCGGAGTATGATATGTCGTGAATATCCGAGGTTTGAATGTGATAAGTAAAACGAACTAATGTTGTTGAAAAAGTTGAATTTTAAATGAATTAATTGGGGTGTCGGAAGTCGGTCGATGATCGAGTGCGGTAGGTCATATCAGTTTAATGTCCTATACCACTATGATGACCAAAGCTCACACATACGTGTAAGGTCGCCTTTATGATTTGAGTAAGGTAGATATATCTCGAATTTCCTATTCGCTAACGACAGGGCAATAGCTCATTCTCGATGTGTGTATAAAAGTGAAATAGTTAAATCAACTTATATAAGAAGTGGTATGAAATGAATGAAAACTTAGTTATCGGGATATATCTTATCCTCTGATAAACCGATGTATATGTTGTAGGATTATCCTCCGAGTATGTCGTAAAGGTCCTAAATGTATTCTATCATCTTTTTCGGGATATGTCACGCTTTGTAGGTGGTACATCTTATAAGCATCACTATCTCTAGTTTGAAGGGGTATTAGCTAGTTTGCTTTGAAATTTTCAAGTTTGGACTTAGTGGAAGTTTGTTATGGCTTTGCACACACACCGTGAACCTCTAAGCTATTGAATATGTAGTATATGTGCTTGAGATGTCTATCTTTTTTTCCGAGCCTTTGATTTTGCTTTGTTTTGCTCTGACGAGCAAAAGCTAAGTGTAGGGAGTTGTTAAGAGTTATTTTATATGATTTATATCGTTATATTTTATAATGATTTCCTCCATATTCAGATTATTTGTAGAATAATGCGGTTTAATCGAATTATTGAGCAAGTGAGTTTTAAAAGTCTTAAGTGTAAACTTGAGCTAATTTCTTGATTTTATTGGTAATTATCTATGGTTTTACACTTGCATGTTCTTATGGTTTTTGAAGGTACATTTACATGTTACGGGAGAGGGATGGAAAGGAGCTAAAAGATGTTCAAGTGATGATTTGCATGGAAGGAAATAGAGAGAGATGAAGTTGGAACGAAGATCAAGATGAATTTGAAGAAAGACTGGACGAAGGCCCAAATACTCGAATCAAGCGCCCTGTGAGGAGCAATTGATTCGTGAAGCTTTTGAAGAATCGAACGCAGTGCTGAAGTCCCGGCCCATCTCGAACGGGCGCTTAAAATTCGGACGGGCGCCTGGTTGGAAGCAAGTTTTGATTCATGGAGCTTTGACAAACTGATGAACGAGCATCCAATTAAAGAAGGACGGCGCCCACGTGACTCGCCCGATCTTTAAAGATTTTATCGAGGATTCTGACGCAAGGCCCACTCATTCAAACGGGCGCCCAAGCCGACTTCTAAGCATAACCGACTCAGTTTCCTACTTGTGTTATATGAAATTTCTTGCATTAGAGTAATTGATCAGTTGCTAGTAGTTACACATTTAACGGAGACCGAAATGAGATGCCAAACGTGGGAAGAGGGGTAGGAGAATTTGAAGGTGAAATCCACCTCTCGAGGTATCTCGCATTTCTTATCCTGGATAGTTGCCGTGTCATGGCATTCATCTGCGCAATGATCATACCACTAATTAGGTTTAGGGAATGATAATGCTCAAAATGGTACCAATAATGATACCCATATTTGCTTCAAATTCTCGCCAAGAGGAGGATGATAGGCTCGTTATTATGTGGAGTTATATGTTAATTGCTATGTGAGTGTTTCCAGTGATTGTAATTCTAAGATCTATGTTATTTTCCGAAGATTTGGTACTCTTGGACCTGCTTTTGCGTGTTTTATAGGTTATACCAAACTGAGTATCGAGAATGATCTCTGACCAAAAGAAGTATATTAAAGCTGGCGAGTGAAGTCCAAGCTAAAGAAGCTCCCGGTCAAGAAAAGTGAAAAAAAGTTGGGTCCGGCTTATCGAGAGGCTAGGTCCGTAAACCGGTGACTTATTGACACGTAAATTGATT